>VZSF01008379.1:44558-573452 GCA_013398295.1 Chionis minor
TGTCCATATCCCTCTGTAGATTTGTACCCTCAAGCAGACCAACACTCCCATCCAATTTGGAGTCTTCAACTCACTGATGGTGCACTTGATCCCCTCGTCCAGGTCATCGATAAAGATATTAAAGAGAACCGTCTCCAATACTGAGCCCTGGGGAACACTGCTTGTGACCAGCCATCAACTGGATTTAACTCTGTTCACCACCACTCTTCTGGACAGTCCTTTCAGCCAGGTTTTTACCCGACACAGTACACCTGTACAAGCTATGAGTAACCATTTTCTCCAGGAGAATGCTGTGGGAAATGGTGTCAAAGGCCTTACTAAAGTCCAGGGGAACAACAGCCACAGCCTTTCCCTCAGCCGCTAAGTGGGTCACCTTGTCATAGAAGGAGATCAGGTTAGTCAAGGAGGACCTGCCTTTCATGCTGACTGGGCCTGATCACCTGGTTGCCCCGCATGTGCCATTTAATGGCACTCAGGATGATCTACTCCATAATCTTCCCTGGTCCTGACGTCATACTGACAGGCCTGTAGTTCCCCAGATCCTCCTTCTGGCCCTTCTTGTAGATGGGTGTCACATTTGCTAACTTTCAGTCAACTGAGACCTCCCCGCTTAGTCAGGACTGATGATAAATGATGGAAAAGTGGCTTGGTGAGTACTTCACCAATTCTCTCAGTATCCTAGGGTGGATCCCATCTGGTCTCATAGAATTGCATGTGTCTGAGTGGTGTAGCAGGTTGGTAACCATTTTCCCTTGAATTATGGGGGCTTCATTCTGCTCCCTCTCCCTCTCTTCTAGTTCAGGGGGCTGGGTACATGGAGAACAATTGGTCTTCTTATTAAAGACTGAGGCAAAGAAGGCATTAAGTACCTCAGCCTTTTCCTCATCCTTTGTCACTATGCTTCCCCCCACATCCAATAGAGGATGGAGATTCTTCTTAGCCATCCTTTTGTTAATGTATTTATAGAAACATTTTTTTATTGTCTTTTAAGGCAGTAGCCAGATCAAGTTCTAGTTGGGCTTTGGCCCTTCTAATGTTCTCCATGCATAACCTCATGACCTCCTTGTAGTCCTCCTGAGTTGTCTGCCTCTTCTTCCAAAGGTCATAAACTGTCCCTTTTTTCCTGAGTTCCAGCCAAAGCTCTCTGTTCAGCCAGGCTGGTCTTCCCCGCCTGCACATGGGGACGGCCTGCTCCTGTGCCTTTAAGATTTCTTTCTTGTAGAGTGTCCAGTCTTCCTGGACTACTTTGCGCTTCAGGACTGCCTCCCAAGGGGCTCTGTCACCCAGTCTCCTAAACAGGCCAAAGTCTGCCCTCTGAAAGTCCAAGGTGGCAGTTCTGCTGACCCCCCTCTTCTCCAAGAATCAAAAACTCTTGTCATTTTGTGGTTGCTGTGCCCAAGACAGCCTCCAGCAGTCACATCACCCACAAGTCCTTCTCTGTTCACAAACAGCAGGTCCAGCAGAATACCTTTCCTAGTTGGCTCACTGTCTAGCTGTGTCAGGAAGTTATCTTCCACACAGTCCAGGAACCTCCTAAACTGTTTCCTCTCTGCTGTATTGTATTTCCATCAGGAATCTGGTAAATTGAAGTCCCCCACGAGAACAAGGGCTAGTGATTGTGAGACTTCTTCCATCTGCTTATAGAATATTTCATCTGCCTCTTCATCCTGGGTTGGGTGATCAGCTGCCTCAGGCAGATGGAATGGCTTTTTGTTTACTAAGAACCAAACCAGAAGAAAACATCATCCAATGCCTGGGCCATCATAGTAAAGCTGGAAAGATTTCCGTGTGGTGGTGTGTGGGGTTTTGATGACCTCTATCTTCTTTGTGACCTCTACAAAATGAGATGTACCTGAAAGTCAAGAACCAAATAGCTGAAAGCAGCATTATTTGTCCTTAGATAGAACTGAAGCAGTGCTTTTTAGGTACATGGGTTATGAGAAAAGACTATGAATAAGAAAGTTGCCTTCTACACTAAAGACTACCAGTCTTACTGTTGGTATTTTTTATTTTGGATATAAGAAACAATACTGTTTGTATAGTTTAAGGGTAAATGGATTGGTTTACCCTGCTTGTGCCAAAGAAATACCTGGGTTATTTATAACAACAATCAAGTAAGGATCCCTACTTAGAAATTTTTCAGCAAGGTCTGAACATTCACTAAATTGCTGAGGTCAAGGGCCAAAAAAATCCATAGACTATTGCTCCACACTTGGTATGCCTCAGTAGTGATGTAGCTATAATTAACTGCTACTGAAGCAGAAACTACTAAGTATTCATGATTTAGTTCTTTCTCAAATGAAAGCTGGGAAATTTGATGCAGACTCTCTGTTTAAAACCTTGAACATAATTTTTTTTTTGTTTCTTATTTAAAGAAAGAAAGTAAAAGTGAATCTATCAAGTTACAGGATGTGTGCTTTAGAGCTGCGTACTTTATTTTTGTGTTATCTCAGCCAGACATCTGTGGTAAAACAGGTTAAACACCTTGCTCCTGGTGGCTTTCTAATCATCTTTGTATCAAAGACACTTACAGAAGTGCAAAGTCAGACTGTGCTTCAGGAACTGTAAGGAAACAAATTACTTTTTCAATGGGAAGAGTATTCAGAAGCTTTCTATACATTTTCTGAAGTGAAGCACATTTTGATAGGATTCTTGGATAAAAATCTGGCTGAATTTGTATTAACAAAATCCAGCTTTTTACATGGAATTTAAACACTTTTCCTCGCAATGTTATTATTGAAGAGAACCTCAGTACACTGATGATCTGCATAAAGTTTATACACCTCATTGTTTGGGAATTTCTTAATATAAGCATGCAAACCCTGCTGTGGATACTGTACTTGTCTTAATTCTCTCTAGTTTCTTTACTGTTGTGTTCCATTAAAATTCCACATGATGCTGACATAGGAATGATGTTAAACTCTGAGATCTTTTATTCATATGGAAGCTGCTTTAACAAAGAATTGATTATTCTCTTGAGTAAATCAAGATTTTAAGTGTTATTGTGCTGGAAAAGTCTATTTAAATATAGGATCTGCCAATATCCCATTTCTTTCCAGCAGCCATGCCAAATAATCATAAACGATGGCAGAACTCTTCAGTCTGTCAAAAAAAAAAAAAAAAAAAGGAGCAGCAAAAAAATCAGAGAAATTAGTTTAAGACCTATGTATAATCCTCAGTAGGATGTTGCACATTCCAGATTACATGGTGATCTAAGGAATCGCTAGGGCCAAGAGTCTGATTCCTTTGCCCAGAGGAAAAATAGATCCAGGAAACAAGAAACTTGGAAGAAAAGCTGGAGAAGAAAGACATTTTGGAGTATATTTCAGAAAAAAACCGAACACAAAAAACTTCAATTGTTTATACAACTCAGAGTACATTATGAACTTACTTCTTCCATGTACCAAAACATATGGTGGATCACTTCCATGGACAGCTAGAATGCTTGGCCATATGAGGCCTCTAAGATCAGCAAATTTAGTTTTACAGCAGAAGATTTTCCTCGAGGTCCTCTCCTTTGCCAATTACAGATTCTGCAAGGCCAGCCCATTCAATACGCCACAAGCAGATGAGCTTACTGTCTTAAGTTCTAATGTTCTGTCCAAATCACGTGGCAGACTGCTGCCAGGCATAATCAGGTCTGAAATAACTCGGCTCCACAGGAAGAAGTGGGGGACTCCTGGCTGACTCTCTATGCTTCTTTAAGTACAGGTATTCATCTCCCTATCAAGGTAATTTCCTCGTTATTATTACTGGTCCAATGGGAGAGAAGACCAGAGATCTTCCCCCTCAACTTTAGATGAGTGCCTTGGGGTTAGAGGATCTCTCCCACCCTTTTGGAGTCTGAAAGATGGTGTTTAGATGCCTTTCCCCTTGGCTGAGCTGATGCAATGCAAACCAGAGTAAAACATTCTGGAGTCCAATGTCTGTTTCCATGCAGTGCCTGAATCTAAAACTGGGTCTAGGCAGAGATTTTCTCTTGAATGTGTATTTCCTCTTTGCCCTTTTTTTCAAGCAAGTGTTCACCAGTTTATAATCTCGTCATTTTCTTTTATACTAAGTCATTACACTTGTTTAGTATTTTAACCAGCTGCTTATAGATTTCTGTTATGGTTATCAGTTTTAGACTTCTATATTATAGTAACATAGAGGCCATTTCAGATAGCTTTTGTGTGATCTTTTTCCCAGCTAATAAGTGTACCTGGGCCCATTGCTCATCTAATTTTTTATCCTGTGTTTGCTTTACAGTTCATTTAACTGATTTTTTTTTTCCTATTGTCCACAATCAGATGCACTTCTGAATGCTTAAGCAGGTTTTGCCTTCAGAAAAAAAAAAAAAAATCCAAATAATTTCCTGGCAATCAGACACCCGTACAAAGGTTTCTTTAACCCAGAGATATTAATGATATATGAGTTAAAGTAAGCAAGTTTGGAAGTTCAAGATTTCCTCTGGAGATTACTATTTCAAAATTTTTCTAACTCCGTATCACTGATCCAATGGAATTTAGAATTGAAGTTTGTAGTATTTAATTGTAGTCTTTAATTTTAGTATTCAAATGAAATTGGTACAGGAATGAGGTAATATTTGCAAAATGTAATTTTGATCCACTTCCAAGGAGAACATCTTGTTTTGCTACAGATGTGCTTTAGTACTAATTGATTATTGCTTTAGCAGAAAAGCTATTTAGAAGTGTTCCAAGATACAAAACTGACACTGCAATGCAAATGGTATGGCATCGAGCTATACTGTGTTTTCTCTTTGTCCATCTTTCTGAAATGATATACGGCCAGAAGGAGTGATACAGCTTCAGTTAATCTTATGCTAATGCTTTCCCAGAAAATGTTTTCTTTTCCCCCTAAATTATTGATTGAGCTATTAGAGGTCTGAAATAAATCTTTAATTAGTTGTTAGAGGCTTCACAAAGTATGACCCGCTGGAACGTATGAATGGAGTTGAAAGAGGGCCATCCGACTACAGGAACTGCAGCCAGTAGAACAAGATACTTACATGGGCAGAAATTTAACATCTGTTGTAGATTTCTAGTGTTTTGGGCAAAGTGATTTTTAGCTGAAAGTTGACTGATGATTTTTAGTTGACTGCGTTATGAAGCAGTATCTTGAATCATGTGTACTGTCAGTTTGAACTGGTAATTCCGCATTGGAGTATCCTTGTCTGTCCACAAGCTAAAATTCATCAATCTAAGGGCATGTATCATGTAAAACAGTGCCCATTGTTTGCTCCTGAGACTGTTATTTTCAGATGCTCTCTGCTCTGTATTCTATGGCTTCTTGCTTGAAATAGACAAAGAAAAGTGGGCTGGAGTTTTGAAAGCAACAAAAGGAACTTATGTGCCTAACTGTCACTAAAACCCACTCCTGTAATATGCTTGAAATAGAAAAAAAAAATATTTCTTACATTATATGAATTCAGATGACAGGGAGGCTCAATAATTCGATGATCTGTCTTCTCGGCCGTCTACTTAGACAGAATGATCTCTTTGCCCTATCCTGTTTAAGTTTGTCATAGTTGCACTGCGTGAACCCATCTCAGGCTGTGGCATTGCTCTGGTGATTTCATTCCAGTACAAAAGTTTGGACTTCATTATCAGTATAATTGTTTCAGGAAAAGTGACTTTCAGCAATGGGAAAATAAAAGTAGTAGCAATTGTCATTATTTTATTGCAGGGTTTGCAAAGTTTGGGAAGGTTTATTAATGATTCTGAAGCCAGATATATATTCATATCCAAAATATCCACCACTTCTTATTATTGTCATGCGGACTTAATCCTTCCTCATGGAGTACAGGGATTCAAAAAAAGCCTGGTGAAGAGCTGAGAGCATGAAATCCTGTGTGATAACAATAAACTTTATGATAAGCAAGTAAGGGCTTATGTGATGCTTCAACAAAGGGGGCTGGGGGCTGCTTTTCTCCAGACAGGTAAAGGAAGACACAGATAAAAAGAAAGTAATCCTCACTAACGATGTCTCTCCTGCTTTTCTTCCCTGTGAGGCTGAGGTTAGTTTACAAAGTACAGGACACGAAAGAGCAACAAGGGCAGCGGTGAGTGGTTAAGAGAATAGAAAGCTGCCTAATATGTAACCTCAAGAGTAGTAAGAGGGGGAAAAAGTCTCCTTGAATGAAACACAGAGACTCAAGAGGAGGGAAAAATAGGAATCATGGTGGCACCAGAGTGTTTGGAAAAAAGTATGCCACAGCAATAGAGCTGGCTGAATAGCAGGCTTTACAGTTCACAGATTTTTTTTTTTTTTTCTTTTTAATTTGGCTTACTTTCAAATTGGAACAAATCCATTTTTTAAAGAAAAAATTCTTCAGAAAAAAAATTCCAGGAAAATGTTTTGGAAACACTGACATACTGTGTTTCCAAAACCACACATTTCCCTATGACCCTACAGCTGCTAAATGGAACTGGCATTCACCGAGCAGCTCCGTGGGAAGGCAAGGTCTGCAGCTCGGCTTAGGGCATTCCGGTTTTGGGTCAGCCCCCATGGATGGGCAACAAATAATGGGTTTAAACTGAACTATGAGATGCTTTAGGTTAGGATTTATGTTATTTTTTTTTTCTTTTTTATATGCATTTTATATGTGTTTATATAGCTATTTATATATATGTATACATTTATCTATTTTTCTGGAAAAGCTTCTCTAGAAGGAATTGTGGAATTGCTTGTAGAGGGTCTGTATGTGTTTTTTGACTTTTTCACATCCCCACATAGCAATTCAAAGCATAATAACAGCTGACTTGCTTTTGTTATTTTGCTTTTCATAATCCATTTTAAAAGAAATACCTAGGTCACCAAACATTTGCAATGTAAAGACTGAAAAAACCAAAGAAGATAGATGACACTCTGTAATCTCTGCCACATATATTTGTGACAATTTATTACAATTATTTGAGCTACCTGGGATATGTCAATGTAGCCTGGAAAGATAACGGTTGATTTTTTTGGTAATGTTCCCTGTATTCTACTTTTTATGCAATCTTTCTCTAAACACTTCTTTACCCAAATCATTTGGCTTCTTCAAGCCACTATGTGATTATACTTTTAAGAGACAAGAACAGAAACAGCAGCCTTTTTCTTTCTTTTTTGTGGCATAGCAACTAAGCAACAGTGTTTGAATTTTGAAATGTTAAGTGTCCAATACTCACACTTTTGTGATCTATTTGCACAGAAAAAAATCCCAAAAGCCAAAAAATGCAATAACTTGCAAAAACATGGCTAGTTTAAAATGACAGGTAAATTACAATCTGCTGGTGGATGCCAGCATGCAGGAAAAGTATGAACAGCACATGACAATTATTCGCAATGAATCATTCACTCAGACTAATACTGGAAGAAAAAAAGAGAGAAAGATATGAAAGAGTAGAAGTGGAAAATCACAGAAATTAGAGAAAATACAGAAGGCCTAGATTTTTGTGTAGTCGTGAAATTATTGAAATTGAAATTATTGAAATATTGGCATGTATATTCCCAATTAAAAGCTTTAGTGTGATTTGCTCTAGAGTTGAAAAACTAACTGAATGTCTTTTACTTTAGCTAGCAAAAATCTTCTTGTTGCACACAAAAGTTGCAGTTCTTAGGTGATCAGTGTTTCCAAAACATCTCCTAATACTTTCACATTATGTGCAGACTGTTCATTTTAAATCTGAACAGTTAAAATTATTGGGAATCCAAAGAAATTAAACTTCTGATATGACTTGATATATTTAGAAAAGTTTTCCCAGCTTTGTTGCTATTTTCTATAAATAATAAGGTTCTTTATTAGTATTTCATTGATTGGATTAGGTAACTGAAGTAAGTTACATATCAGCTTTTCCAATGATTTAGCTGTAACATAAGCTCTTGATAATGAATGAGATATGTTTCCCTTGAACAATGATGTCTTTGCTGGCAATGGAGGCCCAAATGCAAACAAAAAATGTTTCACGGCTCTCTGAAATGAGTTTCAGTATTTTTGTAATTAAAAAAATTAAGACACAAAGATGAATTCCAAATTAATACATTTTGGAATTTGCAAAATGTTTGAAGACACAACTGAACTCACATTTATGATGCTTTCATTTGGATATTTGTGGATGTCTGTGTTTAGGAGGAGAACTTGTTTTAAGAGAAATTTTATAGCTTTAGAACATTCCTGCAGCCAAATTTCTGAGGTGAACAAGCACACAATTCCACATAGGATTTTGATCTCCCATGTTGAAATATGTGTACACAGTCAGTATTTCCAATTTTTTTTTTTTTAAATAATTTGCTCTCACAGTTCGAATAAGTTTGGCTAACTGCTTGAAATTTGAGCTCTGATTCTTCATTACAAGACTGGTCATGACAGTCACAAATTATTTCCTTAGATTTTTGGTGGGATAGATGTAAATCTTATAACCCAGTTTATGCTGAATATGTCTGTAAGAAAAGACCAGTACCTTTATCTTACACATGTTTACACATCTTATACAGCTAAGGAAAATTCACTTTTCTTGAGCATTCATTCTAGAAATTCATGAATCTTTTTGAAAGCAAAACCATAAGAAACTAAAATGCATTTGAGACACATTATCTGTGATGCCAACCAAAAGATTTCTTTGCCTTTAGCAGCATGTCAGTAACGTATTTGGGAGCAGAATTCTGGTGTTTTAACATCTTTATCCCAAGTTTAAATCAAGTTTAGATGAATAGATCATGACAACTACTACAATTATGTTAACTGTATTAAAATAACATAAATTAGCAGATTCAAAGTGTAAGAGATCTTGTATTTCTGTGTATCTATATCAATAAATAAATAAATATTAATGAATTGAATATAGATTATTTTTCAGGGTTTGATCTACTTTCATCTTGCCTTAATATTCACTTTAAAATAGGCGATTCCTCTCTGTTTGGGGAACTCATTACAGTTTTAAGGTCTACAGACTTCTACAACCTACTTTGCTCTGTATTCTGAGACACTTTGTACATTTTCAGCAGTTGGCCCTTTGTAATTTTTTCTTACTGAAATATAAAACTGAACAGTTAATCTTGCATAAATATTTATAGATAATAAAACTGGCATGTAATTCGATACTTTTCTCTATTTAAAAGAAAACATTTGGTGAACTCTTGGTTATATTAATTGTGAATAACTTGGCAGTGTTCCCATTTTTTAAGGTGTCAGTTTACAGTTGCATTGTAACATAATCTTATCTGAACTCTGTAGAATCTGTTCCGAGGCTAGGGAGATTATAGAACAGAAAAAAGTACGGGAAAAATGTGTTTTAAATCAAGAGCTAATATATACATGCAAGAGAGATTATTTTTAGTTTTAAATGCTCGTTGTTATATTTGGAAATACTGAGATTAAAATTAAATGCTAGAGTGTAAGAGCATGTAAAGATGTCTCATTGCATTAAAGCAAAATCATGTTAAAGGACTTAATTTTCAGTGGTTGCCTTTTCTGCAGTTTCACCTGTCTTGTTCTCAAAAGTCTGTTGGCAGTATAGAATCATAGAATCATAGAATCACTTGGGTTGGAAGACACCTTCAAGATCACTGAGTCCAACCATAAACCTATGCCAAAACCACCCTTAAACCATGTCCCTCAGCACCACGTCTACCCATCTTTTAAATACCTCCAGGGATGGCGATTCCACCACCTCCCTGGGCAGCCTGTTCCAATGCTTGATAACCCTTTCGGTAACTTACTGTAATAAGCTGGATTTTTTGAGAATGCATTCAGGTGATTCCAGTTGGGCTATTTTACCCTGATATCCCCAAATACTATGTAGTGTAATATAACCCAATGTGATTAGAAGATGGTTGTAGAGGTTGTGCTGAACGGCAGTTTGACATTAGTCTTACTGCTCTCTCCCTCAACAGAGATACATGGCCTGGGACACAGTGATTAAAACCAATGGAGAGCCTTCATCAGTTTTCCTACTGAAGGAACACTTCCACTTTCCCACTAACATTTGAGAAAAGGCAAAACACATAGATAGAATCATTATCTTAGTTTCCCTCCTCTACCTGAAAAAGTTGTTATTGGCCATTCCTGGGTTTCTTAGGCAACCTGTACATCCCCACATCCCAGACCCTCTTCTTACTTGTGAGAGTGAATTAGAGCCATATTTCTTTACTTGATAATTTACTTTGATTTTTATTTTTTTCTTTTTTTTTTCTGATTGTTGCCATGGAAGCTGCCACTTCAGTTCTGTTATACTCTCTTAAACACCTGTTATCCTCTGACCTTTTCTGCAGACTTGATCCCTTGATCACCCCCATCATTGGCAGTGAAAATACAGAAAGATGGCAATATTTGTTGTTGCAAGGCCTGCGGGGTTCCACTCCCCACACTTTTAATTATTCTGTGACTTTGTATTGCAATAACATTGTCACTTAATTTCCAGGAAAGTTGCTGCCTTGTTAGATTAAAGCAGATTTCTTTGTTTAAACTTGATTCTAATTCCACAGAGAACCTTTCCTCTCTTTCGCAAATCTTTAAAGTTACCTTAATGATTCCTTTGTCCTTGAGCATGAAAATGTTTTTGGTGAGTGATTTTTGAAATCAAATTGGCTTGGCATACAGCAAGTCACTAAAGTACAAATAGGAATTTAGTCTCTGTTATTGCTCGTTCCCCTCTGATATTTTTCCTCACATACTGATGCCACTGATTGACCTGAATCAATTTCTTTTCTCATTCAGAGTATTTCTGGTCTGGAAATAAATAATATTTTAAACACGTTTAAAATACTGAAGTACTGGAAAGATAACAAAAAATGGAGCAGTTTTTTTAAAGAGTGTCTACAGAATACCCTGTTACTACATCTTCCCTGCCCTGAAGAGTCATCCTGAAAAATACTGTCATTTTTGCCTTTTAGTAGGTTTTCGAAATTACAGCTACACATTTCAGTCTCATGGTAATATAACAATGACTCCAAAACATTACTTTTCATTGACAAAATGAAAACTACCTGGTACCCAAAGTTTTTTATATCCATCTGCATTTGCATTCATCTTGATTGGATTCTCCTGATATTCTGCTTTATCTAATCCCTCCACTACACAGTAGATGTACTTTGCAGTCGATGGAGCAAATGAAGTTAAAGTTCTCAATGTTTCTTTTTATGCCACCATGCTAGGAAACCAATGGCTAGTGCCAGCTGCTGGGAGTAAGTTAATGTTTTTGAGAGTAGTGTGTTTCTTTCACTGCATTTACTGGTTGTAAGTGCTGGTTGAAATTCCAGGATAATTAATAGATAAAAACCCTCTTAGTTCTTTGGCTCAGTTTTATTAGTTTTAGTTTTTAGGATATTTTGTCTAGGTGCTTACACATTTTCAAATATTTGATTTTCTTTTAAGTGTAGTCTTAACTCAGAATTTCCTGGTATCAGCAAATAAACGTGGGAAACAATGTTCCACTTTATATGGATGGAGAAACCCAGTTGCACCTCAAGTTTTGCATTGTTTGGGCCTCAGACTAGTAATCCCTCTTAAAATCAACAATGACCTGGTAATCTTAATGTAAAAGAATTCTGTTTATGCTCTTTTGAATTAGTGATTTTGTATACAGCTATATAAATTTACAATACTAGCTCTAGCACACCTATAACATTATGTTAAAACAAATACTGAGTACTAACCTTCCTTTCCCCTCTCTGCGCCTCCCAAGCCTTCAGGTAGCGAGCAGCTGATAAACCTAGTTTCTAGGTTACCAGCGAACCAGATGGTAACGCATAGAAAAAAAAGAAAGAGAAAAACATGGGGTTTTTTGTGCACATATTTAATTATGTTTTCATATTGTTTATTAGGTAAGTTAATTTGTTCTAAAACCACATTTCGTTCCAGGAAAAATATGCTGTTTTTCAAAATGGGACTACAATACCTGTAAGAGTTTTGAGATGTAAGTTCCTAACTGATAAAATATACTGTTGTGCAATATAACAACGTTTAATACATGCAACCGTGTAATTATGCATAATAACTAGTGATCATTGTGTATGCAGACAGCGAGGATAAAAGGAGGGTGTTTTATATTTAGCTGGTCCTCTGCACCTGCAGAAAGCAGAAAACTCTTCTCACTGTGGAGGAAACAAGATAATGACAGTATGATATTAAATGCAAACATTAATTCTTTGGAATAAAATACTGGGAAGAAGTCTATCAATTAAGGTTTGTTATTGTGAACAGCAAAATTATGTTGCCTGTCAGTTTAAAGACAAATAAGAGACTAGTGGAATGAAATCCTTAATTCTCTGTTTACCACATAGCTGCTAAATCCATTATTACTACTTTGGAGAAGATTTATATTGGCTATTTAAGCTTCTGTTTGTGATAAACTCTCTGTATACATATTAAACTCGGTTTCTGAAGTAAATAATGAAATCGTCAGCCTGTGTGATCTAATATTTTAGACTAAAAGAAAAACAAGATGCTGTGAAAACATAATTGTACTAATACTGGGATTCTCAGCAGGTCTTATTAGCTCAGGTGTAGTCCTGCATTAATGTAGTTAAATGGCTTTTGGACACGAGGTGGCTTGTATCCAGCTAATTTGGAGTGTGGGTGGGGCTAGCCCACAGCTTTCTACCTCCAGCAGTATAAGCACACACTAAGCTGGTTGGTTATTTATAAAAAGCAACTTAATGTGTTTGGGAAAGATTACATTCTGCTGAAATATTTGTGCTAGTGTAGGGACGTGGATACCTGCCATCTGGGGCCGATGAAAGCTGGTAAAGACTTCTCCCAGAGATAAAAAACACTGCTTTCAGGGAAGGGAAGCACCCCATAATGCTGTAGCTGTCAGGAAACCAGTATGTTTTACCAATGTTTTCTCCATGATTTTCTCCAGTAAAGGTCTTTGGAAGAAGAGTAGTTGGAAACTATTCTCTCTCACTAAGAAGATTTATCTGATCTTTAAATTATTAAGGATATTGTGTCACATCCTTTGTATTCTGAGCCTTGGACCAGGATCTCAAGTAAAGATGATTTGACAGCACCAGTGGGCAGGTTCCTAGGGGCATCTCAGAGGCCACTTCTGTTGGTTTCACAAGTAGAGCTGCTGCATGGTGATGTTAAAGTATAGCAGATGCAGATATGAGATGGAGAAAGCTGGTCCTCAGTCCTCATAGTTAGACTTCAGTCAATCACGATGGCTAATCTTTCCTTACTGAGGAACTTGTTAACAAATTGACTACTCTTCAGTAATTAGTTTGGCTATGCCAAAGTTTTTTAAAAGGCTAATGGAGCCTACGGCGTTAGCGCTGGATAGTGCTAGCAAGCTTGTGTGGTGGTTGGTATCAGCACTGTCACCTAATTGTCACAGTAGCTATCTGAAGAGAGTCTTTCATTTCAGCATAGTACAGATAAGAAGGCAATGAGCTTAAATGCCCAGTTAGTGCTTTGAAAGTAAGGTCAGATGAAATAGGCTCCAGACAAATACTGATATTGTAAGGTTAGATTGGAGCAGAGGGTCTTACTGTATTTACTGTTTAACATTTAGTCTGCTGAACATATACCAACAAGTGCATCAATAAGATAATTGCTTGTTTGCTGTTCAGCTCTTGTAACATTCCTGCAATCCCAGGATAACCCTGCTGCAGCCAATTATGTTGCACTGGATTTAAATCAGTAACTACGTGCAGAAGCTCAACAATGCAATCCTAACTCATTGTCATAGTCTGGATTGCTGTGATAGGTGCAGGGACACAGTGCAAGAATGCTTCTCTTGAACAGCCCATCTGCTTCTAATAAAGAATATATTAACAATAATTAAATACAGTAGAATCAAGAGGGAGAACACAACTCATGCTCATATCATACTAGAAGAACATTGCTATATACTTAGCATTAATGTGCAATAATCATATTCACAAACTGACAATTCCAATCAGCACTGTAGAACTGTACAATTAAAGCATCAGTGTAATTAAGAGCAAAGCTTTCTGATAGCCCACATTACAAACAAATGACTATAAATTTGAATAATGTGCTCATCATGAAATTGGCCGTTAATCAGATGATAATCAGCTTTATAGCCAATCATAAAGAAATGGATTGTCTGGCTTAAGAACAAAACACAACCCTTCAGCTCATTTACAAACCAGGTTATATGTGCGTGTGCATATTATATCTTGTTTCCTGAGCCTCTGATCTCCTCTGTCAATGATTTTGTGAGTTTTGTGTACAGTTGAGGTAATACATGTCAGAACTGAGTAAATGGGGGTGAGAAAATAGTCACTCAGTCACTTTAAATCCATCAAAATGAGGAAAATGTAAAGAAGTACAAGTGAAGGCTATTGACATTGCTTATTTCTTTCCCTTCAGGGAAGCCATTTTCAACTGTGCAGATTTCCATTAGCGTAAACAGAGTTATTGGTGACATCAATTTCAAGCTTATTGTTAAGAGAATATTTTCACAAATGGCTTCAGAGATGTGTCACAGATGACTTCTAAAAGAGTATTGCTCCCAAAAGGAGAGTGGACACGCTTGCCTACTTTTCCCTTGGCATTATCTTCATCTGTTTTGTGGTGAGTTGCATTAGTTTCTTGATCTGACTGGAAGCTGATCTTCCCAACAAAACGTTTTCATTTGGACAAATTGGCTGAGCCGTTTTCCCCCAGAAGCAGACCAAACAAAGCAGCAGGGTAGGGAGGCAAGGTGGGGCCAGAGGTTTGGAGCAGCTTAAGCAAACCTTGAAATTCATTTTGAGGATGGTCATTTTCATGATTTCTGACTTGCACCAAAGCCTCAGAAATCAGCCAGAGTGGTTTAATGGAATGCAGTAGGCTTTGAATGGAAATAAACACCAGGTAGTTTCTCTGAGAGCTTTCAGTTACTTGTATAAAGGAAGATGGCAAGGCATGCAACTCCAAATGCTATTTTATTACAAACAAATACAATATTACCAATATAATAATTATAACGGTGACGGATTTTGACTGCTTGTTTATAACTAACAGCCTAAAGACTAATTAACAATCTAGAAGCTAATTCTCCTCGCTTCAAAGTGTGAATTAGTGCTTCAGGGTGTTTATCTGTTAATAGCATTATTGTTGGTATACCTGTGATAATAAAAATAAATAAATGAGATTAGCTTTGTAGAACAAAGTTATGTCTCTATTAGACCCACTTAGTACAGCTGTAAAAGAGTTTTTAGTCATGTAAATCTTTCTTCCAAGTCTAAAATTGAAGCAAAAATTTTCAAGCTGAATATAGTTGGAGAATAATTGCTTTTAGTTTAATGTAATTTCATTAAACAATTAGACAATCTGGGAGAAAATGTGACTGGGTTGGTACTTGTGAAGCAAAGGGTAATGTTTTCAAGCAGTAAAGTGATAAGACTACTGTCTGGGATGGGACAATAACCTAATAGGTTAAGGTGATTATTATGTTAGAGCAATTGTGAGGGCCTAGAAATCTCATTCCCTGGAAAAGTCATGCAGCTATTGGAATTCAATCCCAAGCACCTGAAGAGCAAAGACATTAATCAAGAAACTCAACACAGATTTGCCATGGCATATTATGCTTGACAAAGCTGTTTGCCTTCTTTAATGACACAATTGATTCTGTGAACGAGAGGACAGTTGTCAATGTAATGTATCTTGACTTTTATGGTGTTTTGGATACTGTCTCCCACAGGGTTCTTCTTTATAAGTTGAGGAAGTACGGGCTGGGTGATGGGACTGTTAGAAGAAAATTGGCTGGACCAACAAGTTTGAAGGGCAGTAATCCACGGTCTGAGATCTGGCTGTTGGTCAGTAGTGTCCATAATGCCCTGGGCTTGATGTTGGGACTGATACTGTTCAATGACCTTCAGCACTGTTATGAATGATGACACAGAGTAGCCTCAGCAGTCTGTAATGAGAAAGCAGCTGAGTGAGAATGGCAACACCTCAGTCTGGAGAGACTTGAGTAAATCTGAGGATTGTGCCTACAGAAATTTTGTAAGCTTCACCACGGAAAAGTGGAAAGTTCTGTTTCGTGGGCAGAATTACCCTGTGCAGACTGGGAAGTGATTGGCTGAGATGTGCAGAAAAGGGCTGGCATGTTACAGGTGGTATCAGGCTATGGAAGCTAACAGTATGCTCTCACTGGAAATAAATTGTGCAAACAGTGTACTGGGCTGAATTTTGAGGAAATGGCCACCAGACAGAAAACTCACCATCCTCTTTACTTGTCATTAGCAAGGCCACTCAGGAAAAGTTAATCCCATTGGAGCCCTCGACATTCAAAACATACATAAGAAATGGGAGAGGATCCAACTGCTGGGCTACTGAGATGCTCTGGTGCCTGAAGAATGTCTCCAAAGAGAAGTGGAAGGATCTGGGTTTGTTAGTCTGGTAGAAAGGAGACTAAGGGCCAATCTAACATCTGCTTACAGCTATTTCAAGGACAGATGTGAAGGTAATGAAGCCAGGTTCTTCTTGGTAGGACAGATAATGCAGCAAAGGCAATGGCCACATATGTATCTCAGACACTATAGAAAACATTTTCACTGGCAGGAGTATGCAGTACTGGAACAAGTTTACCAGACAAGTTATGGGATCTCCATCTGTGGAGGTACTTGAGGTTTGGCTTGACCAAGCCTTGGCCTACCTGATCAAGTTCTGGCTGTAGTTCAGCCTGGAGCAGGATGCTGTACTAGATGATCTTCAGAGTTCCTGCCCACTGACATTATTCTGTTCTTCTCAGCTTTGAAGGCTGGTGCTTCCATTTCAGACTTAAAGAAGGAGCTGGGTGCTGCAAAGCTTTGTCTGTTTCTTATGGAGTCAGGTGAGCAGATAAAACATACCACTTCCACAGTCTTTCCCTTATTGATAAGGCTAAGCTTGTGCCTGCTGTCATCTGTATCCTGTCACACCAGACCCTTCTTCCAATAGTTTCATTTTTGATTACTGTCTTCTTTTGGGACTCCTGTCAGTCAGAATGTTGTAAATGGATATGAAACTTCAGTGGTTTACTCTGGTGGTTTATTCAGTTACTTCTAGTTTATACTGCTGTAGATGATAACTGTAGAGATTTGCCCTGAGTTGATGAGAATTCAGTGGATATAAAATTAGTATTAATGTGTCAACATTAATGATTCCAGGGCTGCACAGATTTTATGATCATGCTTTCTATTACATAAGATTGCAAGCTTATCATAAGGTTAGAATTCAAGATTTTTTGCTTTTTAAAATCTTGTGGTAAAGACTAACTACTTTGAAGGTGATAATATTTTAGGAACGCTGCTGGAAATATTTACCTTGTGCAAGCAATATATATTTCTTCTCAACTTCTGATAGCTAATACATAAATAAAACTCTTGTTTGAAAGGGAGGAGATAAACCCCACCTGTGCTCCTACTCTACTGCATACCTTGTTCTAAATCACAAATTTTTTTTGTAGAGACTGTAGGTGATGTATATCAAACATACCATATGTAAAGTTTAACAGACAATCATTTAAGTGACAGGAATCTACACTATGACAAGACAAGGATGTAACTCATGGGAAAAGAGAGAAGTCTATTCTGATGATGTCTTCCACAAACTTTTTTTTTTTTAATATTTAATATAATTGTACAAAACAGTGAACTTTTTTTCCTTCCGAGTTGTGTAATTTCAAGGCAATAAAAAGAAGCATAATAAGAACATATGGAACGTGGACTTTCAAAAAGAAACAGTTGGCAAAACTGTGCTTCAGATTGCTGTCAGAATATCAGCCTTTCGGCAAGCTTGGAGTAGAACAGATGGGAAAAGTCAAAACTGGTAATCTTTTTCCACGCTTAACGCAGGAGAGCAAGTTAACAGGCTAATTCATCCTTGGCATGAGATAATTGCCTCTTAATTTTTTTCTTTTAACAGTATTTATGGCCAAGGTCTTTTTGTTCTCTCTATTTCTATGCTAGGGCCACAGAATCACTATAGATTACACATATGTGCTGAGGCTTATGGACTAGACTATGAAGACTGAGGTAGGACATGAAGTCAATCTCTCAGTGAAGCACTGGGCTCCATTTCCTCCACACTTTGTGAAATAAAAGCAATATGATGAATGGGAATGGGATGAATGGCTGTGCCTTACTCCAGGACCTATTTCCACAGGGTGCCTGGCTTTGGCAGGATTCATTTTAACCATTTGCATAATCCGTTTGATTTCAGAAGCTTTTTTCCTTAGGACTTCAGTGGGACTTGGCATGGGCTATGCACATGTTTCAGTTTCTTGGGGCTTGTGCATTAGTGGAATGATGGTGCACCTCTGTATTGAATGACTACAGTTTCTCAGTACATTACAAATACAACTTGAATATACTTAACCTTAAAAATAATAATGACACAGTTGCTACTTGCTGAGATACAGCTAATATATCACAGCAGATATAGGACTAGGTTCTTGGAGTAGGAGAGAATCTGCTCTCTCCACACATTTAAATGCTAAAACAAAGGCCAGACAAACAGGTCAGGTTTTTTGGTCTCTTCAGTGACTGTACCAAATTTTCACCTGAACAGGCAATAGGCTAGTTTGCATATGCCAGTTGCTCTGAAAAAAATAACTGTGGAAATATTACTCAGGTGAACTGTGCATCCCAGAGGATTGCAAGGCTCCAGCTCCAAGCAGCTTGTGTGTGAGACACAAACATCATTCTTGTTCAGCATTCAGGTTTAAAATGCTGAAAGCATGTGGTCTCTCCACACATATACTGGTATCTGCTGTACCATACCTTGAAGCGGGTAGTATAAGAGAAGTGGGTGACGAGAGCCGTGAAGCTGATTGCTTATGTAATACCACCGTAAAGGACCCGTCCAAACAAGAGGCAATAATGATAAACTTTGCAAAATATCACTTTACAATTCAGCTTCTGATAACTTGTGCCCAAAATAGTTTAGGGAGTCAGCTGGGGCTTCCCATCTCAAAAGTAGATGGAGGATGTCTTTGAGGGACAGCTGAAGATTTGACTGCCTTGCGAGGTAACCGAGGTCCGCCTTTGCGGTGATGCCAATGGAAGCTGGGGATAAGGAATATCTTCTAAAATTAGGTGTTCTTGAGTAGATGGAAGATTTCTGGAATAGAGATAGCTTTCAGGATAAGGGATATTATGATAATCAGTCAGCAATCAGGGTCATACATTAACTTTGTGAAAAACATCCTCTACTTACTTATTTCACACCAGCCTACAATTTCTGTAATTTGAAAGCGTGTCTTCCCTGGTACCCTTACTTGACCTCGATGCTACTGTTCCTAAGAAGAACATTTTTCAGACTCTTCAGCATGCGTGGGTTTGATACCTACTTTTGTAAATTTACACTTGGAAGGTAAGAATGGCACCTATAATCCTTGGATAATGGAGCACAATCCAACATAATTTTCCGAGTGAACTTTTGAAGAAATAAAATCACTTTTAGTGGAATAGCACTTAAACTGTATTAAATTTATGTCTGAAATTTGATTTTAATGAATGCACATAGAAACTGCACAATTCCATTTGTTTGCTCCTTTTGAACTTTTTTCCCCAGAAACAATGGAATCTTGTTAAATGGCTGCAGGTATACAGGCAGGCTAATAGAGCGAGAGCTGTTGAGCTTCATTAAAACTTGGATTGTGAATCTTATACTATCAGTTTAGCTAATTTTAAAACACCTGATTATAATAACTAAAAGGATAATGTATACTCCAAGCCTTCTTAATTTTGAAGCGGTAGAAAGACTAGGTATTCAGGAGCAGTTAGGATGAGAAAGTGAAAATATTTAAGCAATAGAATTCAATATTTATTATCTCAGAAAAGAAATGAGATGCTGACCAATGCGCTGTTCCACATTTACACACATGCCTTCTGATTTAAGCATTTCTACCATAGTGGCTCATACGATGTTTTCAGGCTTACATGAGGAGAAAGTATTTTTAGGAGAGAGACAGAGGGTAACATGGTGATATTTTTTTCCTTTTCTCTTGGCAAAAGGAGT
Organism: Chionis minor; assembly: GCA_013398295.1. NCBI lineage: Eukaryota > Metazoa > Chordata > Aves > Charadriiformes > Chionidae > Chionis > Chionis minor. Next base: position 64,495 of record VZSF01008379.1, read on the forward strand.
TGTTGAATTGTCTAATTAGTTGATAATTTGTCTGAGCCAGAGATCATGAATTTTAATTTTTATACCTGTATGACAATACATAGAATGACATAGTAAAGGTGGAAGGTAATTGATAAGAAATTCTTGGTGTTCTTCCTGGCATTGTTCTATTTCTTCCTGTGATAACTCTGAGGACATTTAGATTTGAGACACCTTCTAATCACTTCCCATTGGAAGACCTTATGAAGCAGCACTAGCTCTGTATGCTGCGTAGCTTTAACCATCACAAGATCTGATTTGAACTAGTAAATGATAGGACAGTTCAATACATAACATCTTCTTCACTCCCTCTGCTTACGTTCTTTTCTCAAACATCTGTGGAATCAGCAGGCATGCTGTGGTTGCTATGAATATTGTGGTACAATCTGGAAAAATAAGGTGCATCTCCTCCTCCTTCTCTCCCTTGATCTGCTGCGTCACATGGCTTTCAAAATTTCCCTATATGGCCAATACCTAGGAAATACCTTTTTTCCTAGGAAAAAAGATCAGTAAGACTAGCCAAAAAGTGCTTTATTTAGCTCAATACACCTTTCAGAGTAATTTCTACTAAACGGGTTGAATTTCAGAAATGCCATTTAGCAGGTAAATATCAAAGGATTATATGAGAAATCTGTGATTTTGCAAACTTGAATAGTTGTAACGTCATCCCACAGAAATAAGGCCACGTGGCAATTTGTAAATTGAAGAAGGAAACTCAGAAGCCGATAGCTTTGTGAAACAACTAAGAACATATTACAACATGCTCTTAGGGAGAATTCACACTTTATCTGAGTTTGACCTTGAAAACAAAGTGTTTCAAACTGTTCCAGCATTTCTAAAGGACATAAAAGGAAAACACTGATCAGTAAGAGCCAAAATATGCTTCAATAACGAAGTTTCTAGTGCTATGTTTATTTAATATTTCACATTATGTTTGGTTCTTTTGGGAACATTTTACTTAGTTTACTGTTCCATTACTGTGTAGACTATTTTTTTGTAATTTATTTATCTGAGAAGCTCTTGCAAAGTACATGAGCAATGACTTCCTAAACAGTCCCAGAAAAATCAGTCTCAAAATATTTCAGTGCCCAAACTGTTGTTGCTGAAATGGATGTAGGAACAAATGGAGTTCTCTGATTTTATACATCAAAGTCAGACTTGAGGTGTGGAAAAAATCTAAATACTCTCCATGACTTCTTAAATTACAGGAATTGTTTTTCCTGTTTTTCCTTTGCAGTTTGAAGATAAAAATACCTTGAATTCATGCTGGAAGCAACTGTGCACAAACTGTGGTTCTTGCATTTTTACTTACACATGACATTTCAAATTCTTGCATTTTAACTCAGTTGCTTGTAGAACAAACTGAAATGAACAGATCTCAAAGGAAATGAAATATTAACGGAAAAAATAGATCCGTGCCAGATGATAACAAGTGCCACAGAACAGGTAAGTTAATAATTGACAAAAGAGTCATTTATTTAACACACTGAATCATATACAGTATACGATTGTTAAAAAGGAAATGTTCTAGTTTCAGGCAATACTGACAGGTGACCTTGGTACTATTAATTTGAAAACCCAAATTAGATAGACCTGTAACTGGAGTCCATTAGTGACTTAAATCTCCAGAAGTTAATATTGAATGAAAAACACTGAGAAATGGCGGTGGTGGGGTTTGGTGGGCTTTTTTCCCCCATATTTTTTGAGATTTGATACAAGTTATTGGTATACTTATTGTCTTGGTGATCAGTGCGGCAACATTTGGAAAAAACAGGTAGAAAATCAGGATCTATTTTTGGATATGCTGGAGGCTTACTTGTTCAGAAAGATAAGAAATACAATTTCTGTTCATAAAATGAGCTAATACAAGGTCTTGTAGACCACTTCAATGCTATTAACCACTCACAAAATTTATCTGATCTTATGTTGATCTTATAAAATGGGGTTAGCTCTAGTCTTAATGAGGATCGCTCATCTGGATGAATCCATTTCAGGTGTTGTTATGGCATAATAATTTGCTAAAGAGCAAGCTTGAATTCTTTATGTAACTTTTGTCACGTATATATTTTATTTTGCTCCGTAGTAATTGAAAACATCAGTTTTTCAGTGCCAATTTTAGCTCAGTTAAGGTCCTTCTTGAATGTCCACTTTGTGTCTTAACAGCATATGCTGTTTTGTGGCCACAGCGCTTGTAATGAGATCTGCTAAAGGTATTATACTCTGTAGTAATTGGCACAAAGGAGTACACTGATTACTTCTTAAGAAAAGGTAGCTGTTCGCCACCACCAACCTCAACTGTTTGATCCCTTCAATATCACCTGAAGTATCATCTTTGCCTTCACCAGGAAGGGGTCTTTTGTGTGTAAATCCAGTTTTGGATTGTCATTTACTGTTAGAATCTGTTCACGCCTTTACTCTGAAAGTCTCTTTAATTGTGGCTGGGTTTAAGATCATGGCAGCCATACGTGTAGGCTAAAATGGAAACATTCTTGTCAGATCAACAGAACTTAAGTCTGTCCATGTAATTAGAAAGGAAATGAGCAAACCTGCATATTTGTATTTCTGTATTTCTCTTTCTATGGGGACTGCTTCAAGGGTGACAATGGGCAATGCATTGGTGGGTTGCAGCTGCTCATTATACTAAAAACAGAGCAAATCATGATCAGGCCAAATAATTTGCACTCTTTCAGTTTTAGTTCAGTGCATGATTCAGATCATTCTCTTCAGAAAAGCTGAAAAAAAAATCTATTTTGATACCTTCTTCTTCATGGAGGGACTTGGTGGGACTATTAGCTATTTTTGGGGGTAAAGGATGTGTGGAAAAGCTCTTCACATTCTTATTACAATGTTTACAAAAAATCAAGTGTGATTAGTAAATGTTTTAACTCCTCTCTTTTAATAGGTTTGGTGATTGTAATCACGTAGCTTCTGATCTTTGAATTTTCTTTCAAAAGGCCTTTTCCTCCATTGGATTTCTCTTAGATCATTGAAGAATCATGAGAGGCACTTCATGGGAAGTGATTATTCTCTACCTTAGGGTGAAATAAGAAAGGCTTTATGTCTTCTTTAACTTGCCTGGCCGAGGAGCAAGACATTTTTTATAGTGCAAGACCCTTAGCAGAATTCTGTTACCTAAAGTTATCCTTACAGATTAACAGAAGCCTTGGCTGATCTATGGTTCAAATAATAAAATTAATATGTCAATTTGGGTCTTTGACTGATAATACCCGTGTGAAATGTTTGTTCTTTGAAACTTTGTATGCACTTTAAGACTTGAGAAAAAGCGTGTAATAGAGGGATATGTTCTAAATCTAAAAGCATGATTGCCTAAAAGTAATTTTTGCCTTGTGTATTTTGTTGGTACAAAAAAAAAGGACTGGTCTTAAAGCCATCTCCATGCTATGGCTTTTAAGCATACTGTTAAAGTAGCATGTGATCTTTTAGTTATGGTATGGTATTTCTTCAATTTTCTATTACAACAGATAGTTATATTATTGAAATAATTTTGCTTAAATACTTTATTCCATCAAATTCCTGAAAATGCATTAAGAAACAAATCTTCTTTTGGTTAATGACTGAGAATGGGGTCACTCTCAGACGCTGACATGCTGTCATTGCTAGTGCTGATTAAAAAAAACAACAGTGAGAGACTTCCTGGATCTAGGAAATCGACATATTGGCTAATGTGTATAGCAGCTTTAAACCAGCACCTGCAGGGTAGTGTAATGGACGATTGTAACAGTTTGTCTGATTGTCTGACATGGGGAAATCTTCAATGAGGTGAAATCAGGTCTGTTTATATAGCTTGTACTTTCCCAGTCAACAAGACAGGGAAATGATGGCTGATTAACTTTGCTTTAGACATGACTCCTGGATTATTCTAGCCGCCTTTGTTTGCAGTCACCTATCACTGCGCCATGAGTTGGTGGATACCCCTCTGGAAAAGGAAAGATATAGAAACCAGAGCCTATGGTGTTTTTAATCTCCTAACCATCAGCTGAAACCCAGCACAGGTTCACACTAACTGGCAATTAGTTTCAACAATTTCAGTATTTTAGATGACTGTGTGATAGCGTATGTAAAATTCGTTTGTCACCGTAGGCCTGTAGATAAGAAACCAGGTTCCAGTCAGCACTTTGAGGAGAAACAGAGAAGGGTTTCAATGTAAATTCACATTTTCAGGAGGAAAAAGGGAAAAAAGAGAAAGAGGAGGTCACAAATCACACCTGCCAGGCACGATCAGAACTTTGACGCTGTTCTGGCAGCAGCAGTAATTGCTATATTTTGATGTTTTCTTTTTGTGGGCAGAGGAATACTGTCTCCAGGACTTGTTTTCCAAAACTTTCCAGTGGCGTGATATTCATATAATATTTGGGATTTTTAAAACTAAAATGTCACTCTGGTACCTTCTTGTCAGGGCCCTGAGTATAACAGGCTATAATTACCCTGGCCAGCCTCATCTGTAGCCTTGACATGAGTACTCTGCCTTTTGGCCTGAGGAATTCCATTAAGCTCAGGCTTTTGCCCATAGTCCTTGCCTGAGCTACATTGCTTGCCCACTCTTCTGACTTGGCCTTGGATTTGCCTTGTTGCTGCAAAGTTCACTGAACTGTGGTTCCCCTCATCAGATGTGCTCTGGTTTTGTTGTTTGGGTCTGTGGAGCTATTCCCTTTCTCTCCGTCCTGCCTTGCGCTCAGCTGTAGCTCCTGGCCTGCCTTCCCTTGTGGAGCAGCTCACTTTGTCCCAGGAGGCATATGGGCCCAAGCTGTGGTTCAGAACCACTCTCAGCAAGAGGAAGCGATGGGTGATGATGACCAGAGGCACCCTTCTGCTGGGAATTGAAATGCACAGGACTTTCTGTTTTAGAGGATCTGCTGCTTACTTGGAGTCCAAGTCTGAGATGTTGCAGAAAGACTGCTGGACTTTCTCCATCCCTTGGAGTTGTCCTTTGCTGCTCAGCCATGTGGGCATGGATGACACCAACAAGGGAAACCTTGAGCAGGGCAAGGGTAATAACAGTCTAGGTGATGATCTCCTTGATCCTGAGAGTCAAGAGGAAGGGCTTGCCTGAGCAGGAGCAAAAACATCCTGTGAGTAAACACGTTGCTGGACAGCTGGTGTTGTAGGTAGGAATAAGACTGCTGGGGAGAGAAGGGATCCATTTGACAAAGAGTTGGAAAAGCCCCTTTGCCAGCAGGCTTGTTAACCTCGTGAGGACAACATTGTATTTTTCTCCCCCAGTTGAGGATGGGGAGTGATAGAGTGGCTTGGTGGGGACCTAGTGTCCAGCCAAGGTCAACCCACCACAGTACCCCAGCAACAAATAGAAGACCAAGGAAAACAGGGGACCCTTGTGAAAAAGGACATGAAAAAAGCTGAAGTGGTCTGTGCTTTCTGGCATTGATTTTTACAGGTAAAGTTGGCTTTCAGGCATTTCATGTCCCTGTGGACAAAAGTTGTAGCATGGAAAATTCTAGTTAGGTACGAGGAAAAAATCTGTCACACTGAGCTGGTTCAAACATTGGAGCAGATCGTCTTCAGACACATCCAAAAATCACCTGGACACCTTGGCAACACAGTCAAACTACAAAATTGGATCAAGCTATGATGCTACATCATCAGCTGAGGCTAGGCATCAGAATTAGGAGCTTTCTGTCTCGTTCTGCCTTCAAGCAGTTCAGCGTAGCTGCTTGATTTTTATCTATTTGAGACAAAAGACCTGATGGGAGAAGGTGATGAGGGCAAGAAGCTTAGTGAGGCTGGAAGGAGAGTCTGTAACGAGAGCAAGCGAGAGGATCAATTAGCTGCCAGGGTGGGATCAGAGACTGGAACGGTTTGGGGAAAAATACACAGTGTCGCACTCTTCTGTTCCCCACAGCATGGTGAATTGAGGAAGGTGTTGGGACTAGGGAGGAATAATATGTGATCGATCAAGTAGTTAAAAATCTATCTGAAAGTCTATTCAAAAGGGAGGTGAAGTGCATTTTTCAGACTCATCTGATTCTGGAATTTCTAGTTCTTTGCTTATTGCCACGGCTTTATTTTTCTTTTAACACACTTTGTGTGCATGTCTCATTTGAAGTGTTCTTCAGTATATGGAAAGGTTACTTTAAATTGTTTTTAATTTGAATTACAGCAGAGCTGAGTTGAGGATCTGGTTTCAATTGAAGGAGAGTAAAAGATAGTAAACAGATCTAATTTAAATATACATTTTAGTGGAATTGCTTTCCTGGTAAAGATTATTGCACACATTACCATTCCCCTGAACTTTTTAAAATAACATAAACAGACAAACCACACAGTAAGGGAAATTTGCCCTTAAAAATAAGCAAAAAATCTTTCCTCAGCAGGCTTGCAAAAATGGTATTTAAAAACCTCACTTCTTCCCTGCTATTTTAAAGGCTAAAACACCGGGCACAGATCTGTTTCTGATCATTTATGAGCTAATTACTGCACTTTGTACTGAAATAGCTCTCTGGGATTAAAAATTCTGGTTGCAGCTGTGGAAAGAGAAATTCAGAATATTAATGAAGCAGAGATTTTTGTTATCTTGAGTATTTTAATTCATTTTTTCTTATTCATTCTTTTTCCAGTATAAACTGCAAGAATATAGAACAACAACAAAAAATGAAAACTGCTATTTGATTTTTTTTAAACTTTTGTAACAGAGTAGAAAAAGATATATGCTTTATATTACTGCACATTAAATACAACTTCACCACCTTAATATCATTGGAATAATAGGAAGGTAAAAGTTGGGAACAGCAAAAGAGGACAAAAGCTCTGCAAAGCTGAGACCAACTTTTCATAAGGGATGTTTTGTCATTTTTAAGATTAGAAGATGTAATGTAAATTAAGATAATTATTTGAAAAGATGTGCAAAGAATTAAACTTATTACTTTTTTTTTCACGTAAAGTATGTATCGGGTAAACACAGGACATTTGTATTTTTTTTGGTATGTGTGCCTTAGCAGGGACAACGTCCATGTGGCTTTAGGCTTCCAGTGCTAGACTCCAGCCTCGGCAACCATGCACGTGCAAAGTAACCACCTACCTTCAACTGGAGATGCGGCTGCTGAGACACCCAGATTAGAACTGGTGGATCATGGCCAAGCTACCTTGCAGGAAGAAGCAGACCACTGAAATCTAATATTTCCACTGAACTTTATTCCTGTGGCAGAGGAAGTTCTTCCTATCAGCCCCACGCCTCATCCCTGTGGCATTTGACTTACGGCTGATCTATGAGTTGGCAGATTAATACATGTATGGTCTGACCAGCCACGTGTCCCAAGTGCTCCTCACACCCAGGCAGGAGCAGCTGGGAGCAGGTTGTCCTGCCAGCGCAGGTTCTGCCGCTGGCAAAGCGTTTTCCTGGGGCCTCCTCGCATCGGGGCAGGAGCAGGCTCTGTGCTGGCTGATCTTGGCATGCCACATCCCGGCTGTGGCCGTCGTTCGAGCACCGCGCTGTTCCTAAAACATTTTTCTCTTTAACGTGGAATGAAATTGCCACTAGACGGCTTTTTACTTCTGTCACTTGACTTAAAAGAAAGCTTTCTGAAAACATACTTTTCAAAGGATAAAAAGGAAAAAGAACATTATTTCACATTTGTGACTCACAGTGTTACTGGTGTGAGTCTTAAGCTGTCAATAAACTCAGGCTGACAAAAATAGTTCCGCTTTTGTTGATAACGGAGGGAGCTGTAAAATATTTCTTGAGGAAATAAGCGTATTTGAAAGACCATTATATTTTCTCTGCAATGTTTTTTTAAAAAGAAAAAGGAAGAAATATTTTTAGTGGCATTAACTGTTACAGTTTTGCTTGGGAATCTCAGCTTTTCCTTGAGGAAGAGGCTTCCATGACGTTCAATGTTTTGCCGGCTCAAGTGCGTATCATTTCTCTGGATCTCTTCGAGCTTTTAATGATGATAGAAATGAGTTGGGCCGAGGCAGCTTTATGTAATGGAATATGACAGAATAGCACAAGCAGCTGAGGAAAAACGTTCTGAGCAGCTGGACCACATGCTTGCAGAAAGCTTCCCCATTGTGCGGCAACAGAGCGCTACACATCAAAAGTTACAAAATAGGGGCCTTGTCCATGCGTGCGGTTATTAGAAAAATCACAGAAACAGTTTAACCACAGCACTCTGATTAAACATGAATTAAGCAAAATGGTTTAAAAACTGCTTCGGTATGCCGTTTTTCTGGAGTAAAGCACTTTTTGCATGCATTTAGCTTTACTATGAATACTCCCATTGATTCCAGTGGGACTGCTCTCAGAAATAAATTAAACACTTGCTAAAGTTTGCAAGATTAGCCCTTTCCCAGTGGATGTATTTTGAGTATGTATTGGCTCAATAGGGATGGGAGTAGGTCTAATTTATCTGAGAAGTATTTCTCAGATATGGTGATACACAGAAGTGTATTTTTAAATATAGAGTTCTGAGACTCTAAACTTCAGTCTAAATTTGGGATAGGTGTGATCCACGCTGTGCTTCAATGACCCCACAGGTCTGGCATCCTGAACGTTATATCCAGATCCTAAATGATTTAAGTGACGATCTAGTCTAGTGATGATCATGCTGTAGTTCCATTATTTGGGATATGAGAGCTTTGGAAGCAATGCTATTTTAAGGAAGACCTGTCTCTCTTCATCATATTATTGTGTGTATATGCATGGGTATCTATATATATCTATGTGTGTATATATATGTATATATATGCATGGATTAATTCAATTCTTTGACTCAGAGAACAGCTCTACAACAGCTTTACTGGCACAACACAGAAGATGTGCTATGGTGGGAACTCCTTAAGCTCAAAATGCAGCCACCAATTCTCCGTTATGGAATTACTGCTTCAGTCTTACCATGCCTAGCTTTAAGGGGCATGAGCCCAGGGGTGAAACCATAACGTTTAGCCTCAAATCTCTAGAAGATGAGAGAGTTAGATGGTTAGGATTGTAATGGTTAGGATTGTAACGTGCAACACTCACTGTTAGGATCATACCAAGCTCACCCACCGTGAAATGGAAAGGAGAAGGGTTTCTACATTTTGTTGGAGGCAAGCCCTTTAGTGCAAGAATAGTAGCAGGACATACAAGGTCAAAAGAGAAAATACATTGTTTTAGGGTGAACGGCTTAATACCTGAACCCAGTGCAGAGAAGCAGGTAATAATAACTTACCACCTACAACTCTTAGGTGTAAAGAAGTAGAAGAGTAAAAGTAAATGTGATTTCAAGGCTTTTTATGGAAATAGACTAAAAGGAAATTAGAAAGAAAATGAATCAGTAGAAGAAAAACATTCCTGCGTACTCTGCAATAGGCCTTTAAGAAGCAAAGAAAAGCAAAAGTGCATGGCAGTAATTAAAAATATATCGTATCATCTTTCTCTGTAAAGCATTGTCATCAGAGTCAGTGAAAGACTGTTACAGGGATCAGTGACAATTTGTGACTTTTGAGGAACAAAGAATACCTTTAAATATTCCATAGCTGCTGATAAAAATCAGGTAAGGGGACACCTGGAAATTAGTACCTGTTCTCTTTCCCTGCAGACAGAGAGGCAGAATTTCTTGTACCTATCTGCTATCAGTTTGGTTGATATAACTGTGGAGAGGGAGTTCATGCTTAGTTTGCTCAGCAGTTGTTGTTTATTAAGAATGGATAACGGTACCCCATGACAGATCTAGCTCTATTGCGGTAGTTGCAGTCCTTCCCAAAAAGCTGACATTTACACAATAACAAATAACTATAAACAATGAACAACTATTGTATGGCAGGAACCTAAAGAACATTTATTGTTTGCTTTTTCCCTGGGGTCTGTTGCTGCTTTTGTGCTTGTGACTTTCCCAGGTACGGAAATTTGCACTTGTTTCAAAGAAACTGTTTCAAGACAGCACCTGCTTAAAAGCCATCGTGCTGCTACCTTAAGAAATTGCATCTTCAAAATATTATCAAACTGTTGTTTACAGTACTTGAATTACACTTGGTTCTCTCTTTAGCTTGCTGTTAGGAACTGCTTGGAATCAGAACGGAAAATGTTTGGCAAAAAATGACAGGCCGAGTGGATTTCTGAATGGCGATTTTTTTCTCTTGTTAACCTAAACTTAAAAATTTTAAGCTGCAATTTAAAATTAAAGCAATCAAATACATTTTAATATAAAGATACCTATCAAAACAAAGGAGAACAAAGAGGAAAAATCTATTAGCAAAGACTGCATGTGCAACAAATCTAGCACGGAGGAATGAATGATCAAGCTCTCACATATACTTGTTTGCATTATAAATTAATGTGGAAGCCTTTCATTGGTGAAATGGGAGAGCCAGTTGTTTCCAATCACATGCACAAGTGAAAGCAGGGGTGTAACTAATTATGCAGTCACTTGTGTCTCATATGGAAAAAGGATTAACTCTCCATGTGCTGCCTGTTTCCTCTCGAAATGGAGAACAGGGTCAACTAACATTTTAAGTCTTTAGATATGTAATAAAAGACTCTTAAACTAGAAATGTGAAAGAAAAGGCCTGTGGAATGTTACTTTTTTCTGTACGGTTACACAATGAATGGATTTCTTTGTTGTAAATTGAAACTATCCACTGGATTAGGTTGACGTAAATGCAAAAAGTAGTATTTTAGAATGCTTTGTAAGTATCAAAATATTTACATATATTTATGTAATCATAAACTTGATCTTGGAAATGTTGTACTCTTAAATTGTTGTATATGGTTTCCTTAGCAATGTTTAAACATTACAAATGAAAAACTGAGCTCTCATTTCTTCTTCCAGCCTGACTTCAGTTTTGGAATGAGTAGAAATCATCCTTTCACTGTGTGGGGTTTTTTTTCCCATATTTAGTAAGGTTTAATTTAATATTCAGTTCTGATATATATTTGCTTCACTATGTCTTAATTTCTTTATATCTTATTGTAAAATATATTAATAATATATAAGGAAATTATTCCATACAGATAGCTAAATATAACGTGAAGATTCTCTCTGAAATGATTTGATTTAAATCAGGCCAATTCTGTTTGTTTGAGTGATCATGACTAACAAAAGCACACTTATGCTCTGCGGTGCATGCTTCTTCATATTTAAATGAATAGGCTGGAATCTCCTTTTGTGTCAAATCTTGTATTTGCTGAAATGTAATATTTTGTTAGAGAAACTTGTAAGGAAAAAAACAAAGGACAGTTAACACAGTTTATATCAGTTACTCCCGTTTAGCATCTCCATGAGTTTGAGAAAGTAGGTGTAAAGTGAATTTGAATGTGCTTTCTCCTGTAAGTGTCACAGTCAGTGGGCCATTCTGTATCAACAGCGTATCTCAAGTCTCTCCTGTGTCGTACTTTTCCATTTTGCACACACTACTTTAATGTTCATTAAAGCAGAGTGTGTGAGATGTGAATAACATTTTAGCCTGTGGGTTCCAGTCCCTGGTCTGGAAAACGTTTAATAATTTATGCAAAGGGAACAGCCTTAAAAGGAAATACTGAGGAAGCCCATTGAAAGGGCTTTGCGGCTTCTAGTTCCAGAGTTAACGGGCATCTTTGTATGGACGTTTTGTAAGGCAACTGTAAGCATTTCTTGCTCCTGAAAATCAGGTCTCTAGACCTATAAGATTTCCAGAAATTCATACACAATTACCAATGCTCTTCAGTCTTGATCTTAGAGGAGAAAAGAGTTTATGCTGCTTATGTGTTTAGCTTCAGTTAGATAACTGTGCTTTCTGTGTGTGTGGTGTGGTTTTTTTGTGTGTGTGTGTGGTTGTTTTTTTTTTAATACTGAATGGAAGAAGAGTAAGAAATATTTCTCTGTAGGATGATCTGGGATGTGAATCTAAAGCAGATGCTCTGATTTTTCTGTTTGGAACTGGCTGTATTAAATATTAAGTTGGTAATTGAGAGTCTGTGCTTCAAGTTAGGTAGTATGACTACCCCTGCTATTGTAGTAACCAGACTCTCCAAAGCACAGCCCTAACGTGGGAAGGAGTTGTGTATTTGTGTCCCTAAGAACTAAACACAATAATTGTCCAGTAGGCACATACAGTGAAACATACATATTAAAAAAAAGACAGAGGAAAAGGGAGAGAGACCCCCTTCCTAGTTTCCTGAGTCAGTGCCAATGCTAGAAATGCACATGGGCTATTAACTGATAAATTCGACCTTTCAGTTACAGTAAAAGCTTTCTGGTGCTTTTTATTTCAATAATTTTTGTTGAACCAGCTTTTGTGACTGAATTTTTCAGGGAAATCATGAACATAAGAAAATGAGCATGTTTCTCTGAAGTTACTTTTGTAGTATTTGCTGAAAAGCTTTCCTTTTTAAGTGCTTCTCTGCTACGGCGAACCCCTGCTATGATATATACCAAAATATATTTGAGGGAGTACAGGAAGGCAGGGAATGTATGATTAGCATCACTTTCCATATCCATTCCCTCTGAAAAATCCAGCAGTTCTCAAATGGGGGATTCGAGAAATTCTCTTCGCCTTTGCTGAAAGAATGTTTCCAAACACCAAGAATTGGAAAACACTGCTATCTTGTGGCCGAAGGGCGAGCAACAGCTGGAAAAGACGGGGTTTACTTCCTCATCTGCCTGATACCTTTGTATCAATTCTAATAAAAATACCTTGCATAAAAACTGGAGTCTTGGAAAAAATAGATAATTTGTGAGACTTCAGACCTGAGAGGAAAGAAGAACTTGTTTAGATAAAATCAGTTTTCTTCTGGCTATGACTTCTATGTTACACTCCTAAGTTCAAAACAGCACTGCCGGGTTTTTAATTCTGGAGTTTGCACAGCTGTCCTGTTACAGACAGTTGGAGCACGCTGACTTGACAGAAACAATACTGCTGGTGCATGTTATCTGGAATTTTCTGAGAATGTTCAGGCTAGTTCATTGCAGGTTTTAGCTAAGAGAAATAGGCATTTAAAGTTTTTAGAAGTTTATTTTAGAAAGTTCAGGCATTTGGTTTCTGCCATCCAGTGCTAAGGGACCAGAGTGTCTTCTCTGGTCTTAGCCAACAGCTTCTACGTCTCGGACATCCTGTGGTCTCCTGCAGACTGCTCTTGTACCTGCTTGAAAATGTAACAGCAGCTGACCATAATAATGCAGAGCTGAGGTCTCTGTGATGAATTTCCTTTGACTTCAGTGGAGTTCTGTGCAGTTTGGTAGATCAAAAAATTTAGGCGTTGATTTTGTTTGTTAGGTAATACTTAACAATCTCCTGTCAAGGAAAAATGGCTTTCTGATTTCTGTCTATTCTTTCCAGTGTCAGCCGTGAATTTTATTTCCAGGATATGATTCTGTCTTAATTATGGCTATTGGATTTCGCTCTGTAACACTGTCTTCTGTGACTGATAATCTGTTCTCTGTCTGAATCCCAGTGAAGCCTTCAATCCATAAAATTACTTGCTTAGTTCATTAATAACTTAAACTCAGGAGAAAACTAAATGTTTTGGGTACAGCAGTATCTTTTAAAATAAGATGTTCTAGTTTAATAGTATCTTTACTGCAACATAAACCACAGTGGTTTTTCTTTGGGAATACTCTCACTATAATGTTGGTGTTCCTAATATTTAAATGAAAATGTTTTCTTCCTGTACATCAGACATCCTTTTCTTTCCTAGATATACTGGTAAAATTCTTGACCCAAAGACAACAACTTCTGATTCAGTCCTAATCCACAAAAAGTGACATTAATAACAGGTGAATTTGTGTCATCAGGGTTTTCAAATGGTAAAGCTCATATCTAACTTTAACCTTCCAAAACTAAGCTTAGGGTATAATTCTCAGATTGTTGATAATATCAAGTCAAAAAAGAAATAAGGAACTAGTATGCCAGAGAGTAGGGAGCGCCTGCTTTGCTTTCAACCCTTCAGCACAGAGCCCATCTGAAAAATTATTATTTGGCAGAATTGACGTTGGCATGGTTAATTGTATGTGATTCTTAATGCTGTATGGTTGAAAGATTGCTGTGATCCCTAAATACAGAAGGAAAGAATAACTAATAGAAGAAACAGGAAAATGTGTGATAATGTATAACATTGTATAGGAGTTTTGGCAACTAAATTTTGCTTGTAAGTGGGTCAGGAGTGGATTGGAAGGCTCTGACTCAAGGTTGAAGAACGCTTTCTGTTCATGTACGTTTTGCTTTTATCCCTCCCTACTCCACACTTTGTCATCACAAGATTAATGCTGAGTCATTTCAGAATTTGACTCCTGTGATAACAGTGGACAGAATTCTCTCTCAAAAAAACAAAATTGCTTGCTTTGTTTTATCTGCAGCAATTCTTTACGTGTGCTGGAAAGCACTGTAGGTCCGTAGGACTAGCTGTGCACATGTTCTGTGCTCTAGTACTGCACAGCAGAGCACTTAATTTGGATAAAGTCTATGTGCTTATATGAAAGGCATCCAACTGCTTTACTTCCTTCCTTATTCCCCGGTATCTAAAATATATCAACACCTACCTTCTAATCTTAATTTCTTTGATATCCCTTAATTCTTCACATCTCTTCAAAGCCTTGGTCATTCTAAGTGCTGGATATTGCCATGTGGATGCGTCAACAGTGAGGCTCTAGCCAGTCCTGTTCAGCAAATTGAGTTAATGACAGGTTTTGGGCCAGGTTAGAGCATTATGATCTATGTAATGTATCACAACAGATAAAAAAGTCCGTTTTTGATCGAAATGTTGGCAATTCTTTTTCACAAATTATTCTTGCACAGTGTTCAAATGGAATGCATATGAAATAGTACTTAATGAAGGTTGACTTCCCCCTTTAAAATAGTCTAACAGATTCTCTTGGCCTGTTTAATCTTTGTAAAAAATTAAAATACATGACTAATATACTGATTTTTTGCCTCTGGACTCATTAGTTAGAATGCTTTTATTTCAGGCCCTGGAAAAATCATTATCTATCTTCTAGAGCTTAGTTGCCTGAATCTACACATTTCAGATTAAATCTTCTCTAAACTTGCCTCTGTCCAAAGAAGCAAACCCGAATTACAAGGTTACTTGTACAATACTTTGTAAGAATTTAAAAGATCTCTAGGTAACGTTTACTGTATGTGTACTGTTTCTATGGTAGCAGTCCTTCAGCTGTTTCATTGCTGCTTTCCAGACCAGATATATATAAACCAGATGGCAAGTGGGTTGACATTTCAGTTTGAGTCATGCCAATTGAAATCGACAACCTCATGTTAAGTATGCTAATCCTTAATTGGAAAGTATATCCCATTTGGACTACTGAATTTGCTGACCTTTCATTGAAGAAGTGTCCCTGCAAATCTCTGTTGAAACCTACTAGGATAAAGCAGACTATAAAAGTGGGCAAATGTAATCTTCTCTAGAAAAAGATTAATTGGAAGGAACTGATGTGATACTTAAGATTAGACAGTGGTTGTTTTTTGTTTTGTTAGGTGCTTTTTTTGTTGGGTTTTTTTTGTTTGTTTTGTGTTTCGTTTGTGGGTTTGGTTTTTTTTTTTTTTTTAAGGAAAAATGTCTTTTTGGACTTGGAGACAGTATCTATGCTGGATGAACTGCAAAATCCTGAAAGTCTGGCTTCTGTTGACACCTTGGGTTTTTGAAACTGGACTCTGAGCCGTGCATGCAGAAGGCAAAGGGATCCTATAGCAGATGCTCCTGCTGGTCAGAGAATTGATTGTTTCTAAGGATTCCCATTATACCAGTTATATTTCCAGGGAATGGGACAGAAAGCAAGCAGCAGGGATACCAAAGGGGAAAAAAAGAAAGGTGTTCCTGATTAACTCACCTGGTGATCTGAAAGGCAGGCTGCATCTTGTCTTCATATGTCATCACTAAGGGAAATGCAATACTTGTTTAGGTTGAAGACACTATTTCCTATGGTTCTATAGCTGCTTGACAAAAGAGTTGTGGGTTTTCTTCCATTGTTTTTCTATGAAAGCTATCAAAGGAAAAAATGGATAAATTGACTCAATTGTTTGGGGGAGGATGGAATTGTAGGTTTTAATGACATTTCTGCATTTTGAATGAGAAATTTAAGCAAAAGCTGAGGTTTTCTTTTTAAGGACTGACCATAAAGGACCGGGTCGTCTCCTGTGGTTTTATCATCTTAAGTTCTTGTCCTTTGCTCCTCACATTTAGCATCTTCTTCAAATGAGAAGCAGAAGATGAGGGAATGTTTTCAAAGCACTTGACTTTTCCCCATTTAAAATGAAATATTTCTTTTGAAAGTTCAACTAATTTTAATAATTTGCAATGATGTAATTTTATTTGGTTTAAAAGATACTTTCTGTAATGTTGGTCTCTAAAATGAGATTAATTACATTTCTTCTCTTATATATTTATTATTTTTTTTTTAAGAAAAAAAAGAGGAGGAGAAAAAAATTCCCTTACACGGCCCTAATAAATTAACTCTCAAGTTTCATAGCTATTAGGTTTCAGGTGTCTGTGTTTTACCTTGGAAGATCTGACATTTGAGGGAATCCAGTGCTGAAGATTGAGTAAAAGCAACAAATTTCATAAGGTACAGGATAAAATCCAAGAGTTTAAATATCTGAAATAATTCATGGGGGAGGATAGGAACACTGGAAACAGTATGAACCATGTTTTGGGTAAAGACTGAATATGGTCTTTATTGAAGGAGTTTTGCATTATTCTACGAGTTTTGCATAATCAGCATTCAGTTGTTTGCAGATATCTGATAACATGGCTACGGAGGGACAGTGGCACCTAACTGACATGGTTTAGGCATAAAAAGCCCTTTGTTAAAAATGCTGCAGCAAAATTTGTCCGGTTACTTGTGCAGATTTAGCAAAGGGTTTACAAGGTCTACGATTCCCTGTTAACATCGTCTGCTGTAGAGTGTGTATTTTTTTGATTTTTGTAATGCTGTGAGTATTGCACGTCTGGCAAATTTTTTTCATCCCTACTTTGGCTGTATCCATGCTGGCTCTGCATAGCTTGTTTCTCTTCTCTGTGGCTAGAATAAGCCATATGGATTAAAGTGTGCGGTTTGGCAGATAGAACCTATGTCTGTGCTGCTAGTGTTTTGCCAATGCAATATGTCTCTAAAGTAGTTCTGGTGTTGGATAAAAGAAGAACAGTGTAACACCCCTCTCGTCTCAGATTGTGTAATGGAGATACGCTTCAAGTTTTCTCTGGTGGCTGTAGCTGCTGCAGGGGAGCAGGGAGTCAGAGAAGTCATGGTGTCACACAGGGACCGTTTGAATACCCACTCTTTAGGCAGTCCAGCAGTTTTTGGTTCTACAGATAAAGAAGAGGGTCAGATTCTTAGCATTTCTCCTACGGAGTCTGCATCTGTAGGTAGCCTTGAAGACTGTGACTAGAGCACGTAAGCATCTCAGCCTGCCATAGTCTGGCTAGCAGACGTGAAGCCCTGAGTGAGGACAGGGACAGCTGATAGATAGTCTGATGGGAAACAGCAAAAATGCAAATCAAGAGACATGCATTTTTTTATTAGGCAAATGAAGCTTGTCCCTCTATGACTACATTTCTTGAGTTCAGTCTCATCATTTAACAATCCACCAAAGAGAATTAAATTACATATGTGTTATGCAGATGAGCAGAATGAGTCCTCCTATACAAGAGTATTTACCATTGTGACTGCAGCTGCAGAATTGGGCACATTTTCAGCTTTCAGATGAGAAGAAACATGGCTAGAAAAATAAATGAAACTTGACTGCAGCTCCTTTGCAGAAGAACTCTTCAGTAAGTTGGGTTGTTTTATATTTTGCTCTACTTTGTCAGACATTTGCTGGAGAAGAAATTAAGAATTCTTTATTAACAAAGAGATTCGGTATCCTATTCCAGTCTATTTTAATTGTTTTGAGTACAATCTCATCCTACAGGTACTATGTGAACAAAAATAATAGATAAGCAGTATTATTAAAGTGCCTGAAAATGGCAAACTCTTTTTACTTAATCTTGTTCCATTATATAGAATGAAATTCTTCAAATATAATTCATACAGGTTCATAGACCAGTCAATGTTTAAGCTTTCAGAGGATTTCTATTTTTGATGAATCAATATTACATGTTAAACTAGTTCTGAATACAAATTGCTCTATTTACTTACAAGTGTAGTAGCTACATCATTTTGCAGCTTGTAGAAGCGTTAGGTATCCAAGGGAATTATGGTGTTCAAAATCTCATTGCTTATTTTTAATTTCAGCCCCACCCATAGTCACATTTTTCATCTTTTAATTGCTGTTTGGGTTATAGCCCAGTAAGTTCTAAGACGTACTTAGTGGAATAACTTTTTTATTGCCTATGCAGGTGCAT
The DNA here is from genome assembly GCA_013398295.1 of Chionis minor. Lineage (NCBI taxonomy): Eukaryota > Metazoa > Chordata > Aves > Charadriiformes > Chionidae > Chionis > Chionis minor. Next base: position 82,793 of record VZSF01008379.1, read on the forward strand.
ATTTTTGGCTCCCTAGAGTAAGTTTAGTGACAGACGGATGACTTTTAAGCAGTCAAGAAGTGGAGTCTGAAGTAATCAGTTGCACTTGCTAGCAAAAACATAAAAGTCTTGGACTTGAGCAGCACATGTAAAATTAGTTAAAAACACTGCATTTATTTACCCATTTTGTTCATTGAGACTTTTTTTTTTAAGAATCTCCAGTAAATGCATTTTTTTATATACCCTGAGGTGAATTTTTGAAATAAAAGCGCACATCTTAATTCAGAGGTACAAGTGCATAAAGACCTTAGTATATAGAAGTGGAAGCTAGAGCATGAGAAGTGATGTCAGTGGAGGTGATGCCAGATTTGTATAAAGAACAGCCAAAACTACAAAAGATGACAAGAACAAAAGTCCAGCGATCACTTTGAACATCTTAACACTTTGGGCTTAAAGGAACAGATTCTTCATAGCCCTCTGAAGAGCCCAAGACTGTCAGGACACAGACTGGTAAGATTCTGTTAGCAAGATGATGCACTGCTGCTCGGTTTTCCCTCTCTATATATATACTCAGCAAAGCTTGTCTGTTAGAAGACAGATTATATTTGTCTTGCTTGCTGAATATTCGTTTGTCTAGTATCCTTATGTAGGACTTTGGGAATAGCCAGAAGTCTGTTCCAGCTTTAGCTTAAAGTAAGTATTAAAAGATATCAAACACAGACATCTGAACTTCAGTGGTGAAATATCTTACACTAAAGACAGGTGGAATCTGTCGAGTGGAAAAATTTAAAACAAAAGTTTTGAAAACAAATCCCTTCTCTGCTTTGCTCTGCTTACTCCTGGCAGAGTGGTTTCGTCCCCGCCCCGCCCCCCCCNACTTTCTCTGACTTCGTTGGTTGCAGTAAACTATATACAGCCCTGTCTGGGGCCCTGGGAAAATTTGCCTCTTTCTGTCTTCTCTTGATGCTGGGTTTGCTCTGCTTGCAAGGAAGTCCCCTGTTCCACTCAGAGGAACTACTAGTCCTGCCCTCAGCCTTCTTCTGTCTGCCAACAGGGAAGTTTCTCTCACCTTAGTGTGCTTAGTTGCTTGTGGGGTAGACCCCCTCTAGAGGGTCTACCTGACCTGGGATGAAATAAACAGAGTAGCTTCTTCCTCGCTGTCCTGTTGTGCCTGCCACTTTTAAACAAAACATAAAATTTGAGCTGCAAATTAAAAAAGACCGCTGCTTTTGCCCCCCTCAAAATTTGCTGCCAGACACAAAGATCTGAACTGTGAAACAACTGCTATCAGTCAGACAAATTTCAGCACAAATTTGTTCCTTGCAGCGTACTTGTTTCATTATAAATGCAAATACATTTGTAACCTTTGAACAACTGTAACCTCTTTGTAATCTCTGAAAAAACCATCTTTTTGGAATCAGCCTGCCCAACAACAGCACGTGGAATTAAATCACTCAGCCATTCATTACTTGCCATTGATTAAAGCCACCCTGTGACCGCGCGGAGGGTAGGTATGGCTCTCCAGAGGTGTACCGTGACGGCAGAGGGACAGCAAGGTGTTACTTGGAGAGAAAGATTTAGTTTTGCGTGTTTCAAAATACTGACGTGGCCCGTGTTTATACTGCTGTCCCAGATCTCAGAATCTGGCACATCTTTGAAGAAATGTTTGGAGTGTGTGCCTGCTCTCGGCATTTCTCTGCCAGCCCCGACTGTCCCTGTCACCCCCCTGGGGCTCCTCCACGGGGCCCAGGACACCATTTCAGCCCCTGCCCCAGCGACGCCGCAGCAGGGCCGGGCTCCAGCTCCCCACAGCCGGGGCCTGGCCACGGGCTCTGCTGAGCTGGGCCACCCGCGGGCCCCATCCCAGCTGGGCCTCGGCACAGCCATCACCAGGGACTCGCCTGATAGCCTGGTCGCGGTCTCCCACCTCCCCTGCGACGAGCCGCCAGCCATTGCTGCTCCCTCACCGTCTCCAAGGTGCGTTTGGGGGTTTCTTCAGGTTTTAATTTAAGCCATGTTGGCTCAGGTCTAGAAACCGACTGGTGCAGCCTTTAGCCATGCACAAACTGTTTTAGTTTTTTAATGCTTGTGATTCAGCTGTTGGCTAAATGTGTTTGTTTCCTTCTCCTCAGCCAGCTGACTAGGGGTACCTGCCCATCCAGGGCCCCCCAGCATTGCAGGTGCCTCTCGGTGCGACCGAGGCCCTGTGGTGGGTGGCCTCAGGGTGTGCTTGGGGCCAGGGGCAGGATCCCTCCCAAACACCATGGCAGCTGTCTGCGAGGTGACCCCAGCCATGCTGCAGGGCTGTCATGGGCGGGATGGAGCCATCCCGGGGGTCTCCTCACACCTGAGCTGCAGGCTGGGTGATGCCGGGCAGTGACACATGGAGCATCTTTCTTATGAGGAAAGGCTGAGGGAGTTGGTTCTTTTTAGTCTAGAGAAGACTGAGGGGGAAACTCATCAATGTTTACAAATACTTAAAGGGAGGCTGCCAGGAGGGGGTGGCAGTCTTTTTTCAGTGGTACCCAGTGATAGGACAAGGTGCAACGGGTATAAACTTGAACATAGGAAGTTCCATCTGAACATGAGGAGGGGCTTCTTTCCTTTGAGGGTGGCAGAGCACTGGAAGAGGCTGCCCAGAGAGGTGGTGGAGTCTCTGACTCTGGAGACATTCAAAACCTGCCTGGATGCCATCCTGTGCCACCTGCTGTAGGTGGACCTGCTCTGGCAGGGGAGTTGGACCAGATGATCTCTAGACATCCCTTCCAACCCTTAACATTTTCTGTGATTCTGTGACACAGGGTGGCCCACGTGCTGTGCCTCCCTCTGCCCCACAGGACTCGAGGAAGGGAAACGCACCTTCTCCGGGGAGCGATTAGCTCAGTACCTGGTGGGATCCCAGTTTTAATCCACCTCAGAGCAGTGGTTTATGAGCATCTTTTACCGTGGCAACCAAGTTGGGCAAAGCCATCCCAGTCTATGACTGACTGCTTGATGCGGGAGGACAGCGCACTCACAGAATGCTTTGTCTTTTGTTTCTATGCGGAAAAGTCTGCATGAATGAATGAGATAACCCCAATAAGAAGGGAAACAGTTTGTTTTCTCTTACATAAAGTATTAAACCTAAAGTGCCATCCTAGATTTCTGTTATGAGAAAATGCCATGTCTGCAGGCATGCTTTCAGACTGCTTTGTAGATTTTGCCTAAGTTATTTCATGTGTTTAATGACTAGGCTTAACTTTTGAGACAGGAAGTGCACAGCTATTATTTATGGTTAATGATAGCTTAACTATATTATACTATTTTGTGTGTGCATGTATAGACGTGTATAAAACACACAACATTTTTAGGCATTCTGGAGCAGACATTGTATCTTTAACCAGCTAATTTAGAAAGGAGATGTTTAAACAACAGCAAACCCTACTATTTAGAATATTAATAGATGTCGTTTCTATATGCAGCTCAAATATTGGGACATACTTTGATACTTTGGGTATTTCTGTGTGGCAGCACATGAAAAAATACTCCTTAAGAATATTTATTGTCTTGTCAAAAGCTGCAGTTTCATCAACTAAAACTGAACAGCACTTAAAGCAATTCTTTCTGGTGGTGGAAATATTTTGCACTGTAACTATAGCATTTTAAACATGCTTCCTTAATACTTTCTCTGTTGCTGCTGTGTAGAAGTTGGATAGTTCCAACAGGGATGTAATGGAATTGAAGTCTGTATGGAAGAAACATTACCTTCTATGGGAAAAAGAATTCTGATAGAAAGCAAAAAATAATTTATCAATTGTTTTGTTGCTAGCCAGGAAGCTGGTTTCATACCAAGGGGATCCTCTGTGTGCCAATTAGATTTAAAGAAATGTCTTAAGCCTCCTGCTGCTTCATTGTCATTTTTGGATTTGATTTAACTTATGCAAATAAAGGCACCATGGATTAATATATTAGCTGTGAAACAATACAGTGATGTCAAAGTTCTTTTGTCACAGTGGAAAGAATGGAAATCAAAGAGAGCATGAAACAAAACATGAACTAGGGGAGAAAGTCATAATAGAAATCACGGAAAATATATGAGGTAACTGAATATACCTAACTGGTATGAAAGCTTGTCACCAGGAACAAATGCTCACCATAGCAATTTTTTCTATGGTTTTTTATGCTTTCAAGGTTATTTCCTTAGTCCATTGTTCAAATTTCTATCAGTAAACATTATTTGCATTCATATCCATTTACTTTTAACTTCTAGAGAAAATTTATTTAAATAACATCCCTACTATTGAAATTGTGTTGGTGTGTGCTCTTCTCACAGAGAAGATATGGAAGATGTCCTCTGATCTTTAAATGTTTTATTTCTATAAGTTTTCAGGGATAATCTGAGAGAAAGGAAGGGGAAGGTGCAGATTGAAAATCTGACTTAGAATTGAGACTAAAATTCAGGGTAAAATATATCACAGTACATTTGACTTTGTCATCGACCAAGATCATAAATCTGAGAAACTTCAGAGTAGAGCTTTCAAGTTTTGGCTATCTTAAAATCTGATATTTCAGTCTAAATTTCTTGCATTGATATTCTGATGACAAAGCCAAACATTGCTGCAATAGATTTGACATTTTGGATAAACCATTTCCTTAGAAAACCCAAGCCCCTCGTTGTCCCTCAAAACTTGTACTGCTATTAGCGTGAACACTCTGGCTGTACTTTATCATAATAGGGTTTTAACACTGCTGTTAGTCAAATGATGAAATATCCATGGAGGATTTATAGAGCACTTCCTCTTTGAACCCCTTCCTTGTGTCTTTCCAGGCAAAGTTAAGGTTAAAGGGATTAGGTGAGAACCTGGAACAAGAGCAAGAGGGGAGGACAGCACGAACATAGCAAGGGACAGAAGTTTGATTTATAGACTGGAGGGGCAGAGAATAAATACTAGCAGAAAGCTTCTTCAGGTTAACTGGATGAGCTACATACATAAGAAATGCAGTGGCCTTCCAGTACTTAAAGGGGGCTTATAAGAAAGATGGGAACAAACTTTTTAGCAGGGCCTCTTGTGATAGGACAAGGGGTAATGTTTTTAAGCTAAAAGAGTGTAGATTTAGACTAGATATAAAGGAAACAATTTTTTACGCTGAGGGTGGTGAAACAGTGGACCAGGTTGCCCAGAGAGGTGGTAGATGCCCCATCCCTGGAAACATTCAAGGTCAGGTTGTATGGGGGCTCTGAGCAACCTCATCTAGTTGAAGATGTCCCTGCTCATTGCAGGGGGGTTGGACTAGATGACCTTTGAAGGTCCCTTCCAACCCAAACTATTCTAGGATTCTATTATCTTTCAGGCCGCCGTGTTGTCTAGCATATGGTTACATGACTGAGGTTGTTTGAGAGATGTGTAGCAATGCACTGCTTGGAGCAACTATATTGGCTTGAGGGTGTTACTGTTCATCTAATAATTTACCATAATGGACAAAATAGGTGTGTTATTTGCCTGGCTTTTGAGGTGCCTGTATTCAGTAAAACATTGTCTCTATTGTTTGGACTATCCCTAGGACTGAATCTTTAGCTAAAAGGAGATTTGTTACGTAGGGAAGCAGTTGGGCTCTGTATCAGTATAAAGTACTGTTTTGGGGTTTCTCTTACACTGTGTTTCCAGGAATTTAAATAGGAAAAAGCATTCTAATTTTAAACTAAGCATGTCCATAAATGGAGATTATGTATTTATAATTATCTATTTGACTGTGCTAGCATTATTAGTGGTAGTAAATTCCATTGCAAGTAATATCTATTCAGCATAAACCTGAAGAGTGAGGGTTGCCCAGTAGTATGGGAACGGCCTTTATTCTCCATCCAGATATATGGAGAAAGGCTACATGTCTTTTCTTTGACATGGTCTTGGTTTTGGAATGCTGCCTCTGATCTGAGAAATATCTGGTGCTGTGAATGAGGTTGGGTCAAGAGTAGAGTCATTTGTTTCTTCTATCAAGACATCTCAATTCAGAGCACGATTCTCTGATGTCCTCAATGTCTCTCACAAAAAAAATGTTCTGTTTTTGTGGATTTCTAGGGAAATCTATCATCTGCAGTCTCTTAAACTTCCGAACAATTTTGAGTGGTGACAGTAGCAAGCTTGATGCTTTCAATTGGATAGGCTAATGCAGGAAATCAGTAGGCCAGTTTGAAGAATCAGATGACCTCCATTGAGATTTTGGAATTTGAAATGGTTCTCCAGATTCCACTGTGGTTCATTCTTCACTTGGCAACTGCCAAGACTCTGAAGATGTCCATGTAGAGTTCAGGAGTTGTAGTGGCCTTCCTCCTACACTCCTGTTAATCTTGCCTTTCACAGCCTGAACCATTACTGGCCAGTAGCCATCACTGTGTCTTGCGATGCCCTGGAGTTGTAATAGCTCCCAGCTGTTAAGGACCCCTTTTCTTACCTGTCCACATCTAAGCCATCTGGATAGGAAAAACTGGAAGATCAGGAGGTCAGCATGGATGTTCAAATTACCCTTACTGAGTCTTTGGAGCCTCTCAGATCCCAGCTGTCTGGGATCTCAGCCAGTGCAGAACCCCTCTGGGAATTTTCTGCCCAGTGCAAAAGCCAAAGCAGGAACACGCTGTGTCCTGATTGATCTCCTGATAATTCAAAAGGTAGATGGAAAAACCAAATTACTCGTACATACAAAAAAAAAACCACATTGGTTTCTAGATTAGTCATAGCTCATGGGAGGTCTGACTCATGAACACTTAAGGCTTGGGGACGGTAATACTGCATTTGGTGTGCTATTTCATACAAAAAAAACTTGTATTCATGCAAAGTGATGGCTGAAAAATTACCCAGCTTGAAGCCCAAATCCACAGTTACAGTTGAAAGCTCAGCTTGAATATTAGCAATTGTGTTATGCCTTCAAATGAAGTGTTAGAGATTAGAGGGTAACACAAAACTCTGCTCTTTCCCTCCTCAGAACGTGACAATCTGGTAAACCTTTGCACTTCCCATCTAGGGCTTCTCAAAAGCGAGGGGCAGACCGGGATGCTATGAGACTGCAAGATCGAGTGGCCATCATGTACAATGAATGGACCATAATGCAGAGGGATTTAAACTAGTACCACCGCCAGTTGTTGAGTATTGCTGTTAAACCTGCATAGACTAGTGGGAACCCATTGGCGTGGCTTTGAGCTGACAAAGACTGCCTCTCAGCCACGCCACACTGCCATTACTGCGTCACCTGTGTGACATTTTCAGCTCTCACCACACCCACGCTGTGCTCCATTGTAGAGTATGGGTGTATGCAGACTCTTCCCTGCAAAACTGCTATGGAAAAACTTCCTGGGTGAGGATGTGTGGAAAGAACTGAGTCGTCAGACACCAGTTTTCCTTCTCAATGAAAGTTTTTAACCTCTTTCCTCTCAGTCTTCTCCTGACTCCTCTTCATGTCAGTGTAGTTATCTGAAGCCATCTACACTTTGCAATATGGTGCCATCTAAAGACACCTAAACTGCCTCAAAACAACTGAAGTCTGGAACAGGAAGAGGCTGACCCTGTTCAGCAGAGCTCTCCACAGGAGCCCAAGAGCACTACTCTGATGATGCGTTTCACCATTTCCAAGACCCATGCTCATCCTTACAGCCAGGCATGGGAGCTAGGTATTTTGTAGTATCTGTTGTTGCTTCCTACCCTGTTGGCTTGAAGTGATACAACACTAGAGCTTGAGACAACATGTCTTTTCATTGACGGTCTGTTCAAAGGAGAATTGTCTAGAAGGATGATGGTTGTGCCTAACACCCCACCTATGTTCTTAAATATACTCAAAGATATTTAAGTATAGTGTTTGTGAATTTACTCAATTTAAAAAAGCTCAAGTTATACACAAAATTTGGCGTCTCTTTAGCACCTTTCTTAGTATGAGGTACACTACCTTTTAGAAGTGCCGACCTTTCTTTATTGACTTCAGAGCTATGACTATTAGCTGTGAGTAAATGTCTCAACTTTAGGGCAAGAGATGAAACCTGCCCTGAACTGAGAGATGAAAAACAGTGACAACATGATATTTCTAGGGTACAGTATCACTTCTGATCTTTCAATTTTTTTTAACATGTAATTTCCTAAGATTTATTCACTAGTAAGCCAAGGATTGCAAAGCAGTGAATGCTGCCCACCACAGCTTGTTTTCTATGGCTATGTAGATTGTTAAAGCCATATTGAGCTGCTAGAATAGGCAGGCAAACGACAGCTTGAATGTCCAGTAAGCCTAGTGGCATTTATTTATTTATTTATTTATTTTCTTCCTGTGTTCCTCCTCACTTCATGAGTAGACAGCAATTCTACAAACAATTTGCAAGCATGAATGCAAAAAAGAAAACTACAGATGCAAGAAAGCATTGACAATTGGTCCATATAGTTCATCAGTCTTGACATTTGCTTGATCTCTTTCGTTTTGCAAATTCACTACAACTTGATGAATAACTACTTCTAAATTAGTTATTCAGGAAGGTAGGAGCCTACCTGAGCTACATCTACTGTCACAATATGCCTAGGGAACTAAGCTGTTTTCTGTTTGAAAAAAATAAATAAATTCCTGGATATTCATAATCATTTGAATACAAACATTATTAGCTTAATATGTGGTGGATTGGTTTGTTGGGTGTTTTTTTTTTTTGGTTTTTTTTTTTCCCAAGTGTAGCCAGTACTCAATATTTCAATTTATTTAGTGATATGAAAAGGATTATGGAGCTATATTATCTCCTTACTAAAATATTTGGGATAAAGAAAAGACTGACTCTGATGTTAAATTTAAGTTTTAATTATTTTTATCTCTAATTAATGGCTTTTTGATACTTGTAAAACTCATTCTGAACGTGAAAACTGAGCACTTATTTTTGGAGAAAATACAATGCAATTTTTAACTAAATCCCCAAATCTGAATTTCTGCTTTAGTTGCTGAATACAATCTTGATTTAAGTGTGCGGCTCCATTACTATGAGTTAATGAAACAGTAGATGGCGCTCAATAATTTGCAGGATTTTTAATAGCTTTTTAGAAACAGTAAAACTTGTTCTTTTCAGATTAAAGTAAGGGTAAATTTAGTGGCAGCAATACTATAATTTACATCATTCTAATCTCCAGTGAAGGGGTCTGCTACACAAGCAGCAGGCTGATTAGGGATTAGAGGCCCACTCAGACTATGAATTTTTTCCTTGTTTCACAGTGCAAATGCTTTTGGGTGGTATACTTGTCAGGTTATTACTAAATGTGCAAGATTATATTCTTGTTTGTTAATCCGTTCAAGCATTTGATTACTTATTGTTCATTGGCCTTGTTATCAACAACCTTGATATTCTCAAGTACTCACCTTGTATGAAGAGGTAGAACACTTTGGTTTGCTACAGAATGGTATATAATTTTCTCTTACTGTGTTTTGATGTGGGAACTCTGATTTTTAAGATGTTATCTTTTTGATTTTTCATGTTAAAAATCTGTTTCTGCTGGACAATCTGTTACCTGGATTTTCTGTATATGAAACGTAGGGAGATGAAATCATCCCCCACAGTGCTTTCCAGAGCCAAAACAGTTCTCACATACAGTCTATAGTAGTCTTGTGGAGAAAGTCACCTTTGTGACTTGGAGGATTAGGATTAGGTGTTACTGTGCTGTGCAGCTCTTAATGTAACTGTTAAAACTTCTGAGCCTAAAGTTGGGACTTAAGAAGGGAGACGGATGAAAGGTAAAAATTCTAGTCTGGGCTTCAGAAGATCAAGTTCAGTTCTTTTCTGCTCTGAAAGACTTCCTGTGTCGTCTTGGATAACTCTTAAATCCTTGAAGAATGCAGTGCCAACAGCCAGGCATCTCAGCCTGTGCTGAGAAGAGTGGTGATGGAGGGAAGTTCTGTACGGTAGGGCATAATGATTGCTCATCTCTGTGCTTATTCTAACCAGTCTTCCTAAAAATACAAGCAATATGAACAAGAGGAACAAAGAAGCTGAGTTCTTTTGTGCTGAAGGGGGAATTTTTCTGAAAGACACTGTACAAAGACATAGTTCACTGAAATTTAGTGGGAACCTTTCTGTTGCTCTCCTTTGAAAATTCTCTCAACATACAAAGATTTAGCAAAAAGCTGGTAAAAAGAATTTTTTTTAATGCTTTCCTATAGATTTCTCTTTTCCATGATGAATCAAAATCTTATTTATTGTACTCGGTGAAATGAAATCTTCATGAGATCTATATGGGGATATTGATGGCTACTTATACCTGTACCTGCAGTCTAATGTGTTACAAAAGGTCTTCTAGCTGTGGTAATTTCTACTTAAGAAATTTAGCCCTGTTTCCTTTTCTGTTTTTGTATTCTACCCAATCTTCAACTTCATTGCACAATTTTAGATGGCTACCAAATTCAGAATGGTTTAACCTTATGCACGATTAGTACCAGTTTGTCCTCCTCTGAGATACCATGAATCAGTTTGTGTCCTGTAATGGTGTAGTTTTCTGGGTTATTTCTCATATGAGGTGTTTGCTTTCCAGGCTCCTGTTAATGTCCAAGATGTCTGTTTTCTTTCTTCAATCAATGCTTTCATTGTAAAACCATCTGGGCTGGCCTACTGGTTTAGCTTCCAGCTAGAAGCACGGGAAGCGTGACTGTCAGACCTGTCATAAACTGGAAATGCTCCTGTCTTTATGTTGACATTGGCACTGAAACTGCTGCACTGAAACAATAAAAACTGGACCCAAAGGAAACAGGAAGTAAAACAGAGTATTAGAGCAAAATGAGAAAAGTGTATTTCTAAGAAACAGAGAATTTATTGTAAAATGGCTACAGTTGTGTTTTTCTGGGGGGAAGAAAGCCCTGTATGAAACTCTCTGTTCTCTCAGTGCAAAGACTTGCCAATCTTGGCAGAGAGCAGAATGTCAAAATCTGTGGTGAGTTTGCCTTCTCCAAAAGCCAAACCACTGTGTTCCTGAACACTGAATGACCATGACAGGGCCTACCACCTCCTTGACTGCTCTGGACCTCTTGTTTGTCTTGTCGTTTTTGGATTAGGAAGTATCTTTTCTTTTTACACCTCTGTGATACCTAACTCCTTCTGGGTAGCACTGGAAATAAACAAACAAAAAATATTGTGAAATGAAAGAAGAAAATATAGTTCTGTCATAGTGGCAGTATCAGTTGAGGAATGTTAACTGGTAGTCCCTTGGTGCAACTCAGTAAAATAAAACAAATAGTGTTCTGACAAATACACAGAAGCAAGTTTGAATAGTTTTCCTTGTAGCTCTTAGGGTATATTCTTTTGCAGAAAAAGCAAGACAAGCATGGCTGAAATCTTTTCAAACCTATTCATAGGGGAATATTAATCTCCAGGAAGCACAATAAACACAGACTTTGATTTCCTTTTCCTTTCTTGTATAGACAACCCAAAAAACGCTGCAGAAAATTAGTAAACCAGAGGCTGGACAGGAAGCAATATACAGAATCTGAAGCACTGCAGGTCTTGTTAGCATTAGATAACCATATGGCTCTACAGAAACCATAGAATAACAGCCATCCTAATTATAGATCAGTGATGAAAGCAAGCTTAACCTTAACCCCATTAAAACAGCAGCTGAGGAGATCTCATCACAGTGGAAAAATACAGTAGAGTGAAAAGGATGCCCTAAGAATGATATCAAAAGAACCATGGTAACAATCTGTATGTGGTTTTACAACAGTTGTGCTAACTTGATTTGCTTTTAATATGCACTAGTTTTGTTGCAACTTTTGTCACAGTAATAAAGGTTCTGGTTCCTTGTCTTGGACAGCAGTTTTCAAACAGTTGCAAACTTTGCTAGCTGCTGTTCATGACAATTTCCTTAATTCTGTTGACTTGTGCTTTATGGTGTATTTTTTTGTTTTTCCCCCTGCAGTTATGACATTAGCCAGCTCATTGGAATACCAGATAGTCAAAGTTTAAGCTGTTCATACCTATATGCATGAGGCAATTCCCTTCCCTCCAGGCTGTTTCCTGGGGCTAGCCACCATTTCAGTGTCTGCAGTAACTGAGTTCCTGGTGTCCTCTCTGCTGGAAGAGTTCTTCCACTGTAGTTGATTGTTGCTTGACAGGGCTGAAGATCTTTTTTTTCAGAGGAACTGGGGAAACATACTGGTGGAAACTAGCATGTGCTTTCAGTGCCTTCTGCTTCTTGACTTTGTCTCTTCACCAATCCAGTTCTGCATTGATTTTATCTAAGGGAAGAGCCTCTGACCCACAGTGCAGACTATTGTTACGCAAGAAGTTTCTGGCATATATAGAAGTACTCCTAATCTTTCCAGTAGAAGAGTCTTAAAATTTTAGCCAAGAAGTAATTACTCAAGTTAGGGATCTTATTTTTGTTCTTTTCATGACAATGTTGTTCATTTTATGGTAGAAATCTGGATAATGAATTAATTTATCTGCTAGTGTAAACCTACTATATGGAGGTCCATAGAGTTTATATTCATAAAAAAAAGGGAAACCAACATGCTTTCAAACAAAGTCCTCTGTCTGACTATTTATAAATGTAACTTGTGCTTTGCTAACATTTCTGTCATATTCCTTACACTTTTCATATTCTGTGTTACGAGTAGGCAGGAAAGATATTGCCAACTATGACATGCTCTTACTATACTCTTAATTTGTTTATTTTTCTAAAAGACTCTGTGCTTTCTGATTTTATTTTTTTTCTATATGTAACAGACTGTCCAGTAACGTTGTTGAAGTACAAAATGGAGTTGTCTTGATCAGATGGTGTTTGGATCTAGATCAGGTCCACAATAAATTGTTATTAATTTTTTATTAGCGAATGAGTCAGTAATTCAGATTTGACAGGATTAATTCCCTAAGCAGTTTTAGATTTTGGCTGTAAAATACCTAGAAAAAAATCTGGAAATCCTTTGTGTATACTATCTAGCACCAGTGGTCATGAAATATGTAGATTTACTTGTCATGAAGTTAAAAAAAAAAAAGAGATTTTAAGCAATTCCACTTCTCCTATAATCAAATCCTATTGTGAAATAGTTTCAAGTTTTGAAGTAAGATTCAAGTTTGAGTAGCTAATGACTTTTTGAGTTGGTCTGCTGGAATCGGAAGTGGGTCAGAGTATCTGGGTGATGTCATAACAGATCTCTGATTTCAGAGAGACACGTTTGCCCTTTTAAACTAAGTTATCATGTTTATGTGAACTAATACCTAAAGATGTACTAAATGGGTGTTTCAGTAGATCAGGGAATTGCTGGAGTGTTTAGACCTCTGCCATGAATAGAGACGAGCCTTCAACGCTGGTGCAAGTGTTATCTCTAAGAGATGTTCCAGTTTGTATTTGTGTTCCAAAATGTAAAATAATGTGCCAGGAACTAGGGAAATTACAGAAAGTAATATAGTACTAGATTACTGCCTGCTGGAATCTAACAGAGGTGGGGTTTTCCTCCAGGAAGTTTCCATCCAATATACCTACTAAAGGAAACCTCACTTAGAGAGAAAACAAGAAAATAGCTCCTTCGATACCCTCATGCCCCTTGCAATCATAAAAAAGAAACTAACCAAAATTAAAGAGTTAATATTCTGTGATCAATATCACATGACTACATGATGCAATTCAGCAGAATCACACTTGACCTTTAAAGGATTCTATAAACAGTTCCTGAAAAATGTTAGAGGATGTTCTGTAACAGAAAAAGCAAAGTTCATTAAAGGTTTGTAGAAGCAGTTTGGCCATAGAAAACAGGGGAGCAAATGCTTTGTTGTGGAAGCCATCTGAATCTGAATTTGTCTGGGTTTCAGAAACCTTGGGTAACTCTCTGCAATAGTGGTAATGTTGAAGGAATTGCTGCTTCTTTTTATTTCTGTTTGGTCCTTTAATAATTTTTATAGTCAAATTAATACTGTGAGTCTGAATAAGATATAGTTATTGTGTGGACCCTCAGTGCACTAATGGGCCTGATGGCCCTGCTACCCACACCTGGGACCTCTATCCACACCCACTGCCTGAGGTCCCAGGGGCTCCGTGTCAGCTCTGCATTTAGTGAGATGGCCACTGAACTAGGCATCTCTTTCTAGGAGGACCTAACCTATTATATGAAATACAATTAACTTCAATGAATATATCCATCTGTTTTCAAAACAATCTTTTCTTAATGTTTGAGAGTTTGTGAAGTTTTTCACCATTCCAGCTTCACAGAATCATAGAATATGTCAAGTTGGAAGGGACCTATAAGGATCATGGAGTCCAACTCCTTTCTCCATGCAGGACTACCTAAAACATAGAATACAGCTTCACAGTATGCTTCACTATGCTACTACAGGTCAGATACTATATCTATATCAGGTTAGGTTTCCAATGTTCTTTGCTCATTTGAGTAAAGAGTTTCTGGTCAGAGGATCATGATTTTTTCTCAAGTGAGCCATGTGGGTACTTTGGAAGATATCATGAAGTGTTACTTGAATTTCATTGGAAGTTTTTCATTAAGTACTTCAACTTGGACAAAGTAAAGATGTCATTATCAGCTGCCTGCGCATTACTGCCAAAATTTTTTCCATGACATTCTTGTTTTCCTTATGTCAGAGGGTCTTTGCAACTTTCATACAAAGCATTTTGGAGTACTTTATAAATATAAATTACTCTTTTATTATCTCATTTCATTACCCATACCACTGGACATATGAACCAAATCTCAAGGCAAAAGTTAGGAGCAGAGTGCCCCACAACAGCTGCATAAGAAGGATGAGGCTATATGTTTCCGAATCAGTGAGAAATGAGCAGGCAGCAAGAAATAAGAAAGCTGTGCTGGAGTTGCATTATATGTTGGCAACTCTTTTAAAAATCAGGAAATGTTGGCCTGTGTCAGGTGTTCTCAACACGAGAACAGAATTTAAGTATCCTGGCTTCTGCATTCTGACTACTACATGACACTTCCTTTGGAAATTTTCCCGCTGAAATAAAACTGGAAGTTATTTCAATATTGCCAGATACATCCAAGAGTTTTTATTCAACCTCTTAATAAAAGTGCAAGACAAAAAACCCAACCCTGTTTCCCCATTGCGATTTTTATCAACGTATGCATCAGTACAAGGTATTGATTTAATACAGCAGATCTTTCCAGTTTTACATAGCTGCGACCAAGTTACCCTTATCTAGAGCGTGAAGATGGGCTGAATATATTCTTTCACCGTCCAGACTGATTCATTGTGTGAAGTTAAGACACCGCTACAGTTTACCATCTTTATTGATCAGACTAATATTGGACTTCATGTGACTTTCCCTGAATTCATGAATGGTCATAAGGTTCTAAGATATTTTAAAATCTTTCAACACTACTTTCTTCCCGACTAGGGACTGTGAGTTGAAATCTTGACATTTATAAAAAAAAATGTTCAAAAAGCATTTCAGAAATGTCACAATAAATCCTTAAGAAGCATGAAGGAACAAAACTACTCTTTCAAGGAATTATTTATATGCCCCTGGTTGTGTGTCAGGTATAGTTCTAGCACTTTTGTGTAGTAGTATATTTTCCTATCCCAGTAAGGACTGTTTCCTTAAGTGTGTTCCACTGTACCGTGTGCTTTTTGGCATATGGGTTTTGATTTGTCACTTAAACTTTAGTGCATTTCATTCATTATACTGCTAATATTATGAAACACATCATTATACTCATACTGAGTGTCACAGCTCCACAAGATCAAATCTCACCAGTCTTGTGCCTGAAAATCAGTTTTGAGTGAAACCAACATGAAGAGTATTTCTCCTACGTCCCTGCCCTTCCCCTGACTGCCACAAAAAATGCTAATATGGTTCTGTTATTTTTACATTCATTTATCTGCGGGAGAAATTTCACGTTTGGTTTCTACATTTGCCTGCTGGATTCTTTTCTGTGGCATACAGCTCAGGAAATGTCACTTCCATGTGTCTTTGGATTCCTGTCTGAAAAAAAACCAAACAAAGCATCTTCTTAATCTTCAGCATTGCTGAATTTCACCTCTGTACAGGATTTTCCTTAACCGACACATAAATATTTATGTATTATTTTAATGAATACTGAAGTGAACGCTTAAAATTTTCATAGTATTGTTGTTAAGGAAAGTATTGCTATACCACTAGTTCATTTTCTATTGAACACGCTTGAAGGACTTATGATAATTACTGTATTCTACTGTGCGGGTGCATGGCTTTGCACTGTAAGCTGGTGGAATGAGTGCCAGTCTGGAAAGAATCAAACCTCCTACATTGGCCATCAGATGGAGAGAGAAACCTTAGCAGGCTTCATTTGTAACTATTTCCAAGTTGCTTAGCCCAGTCTATAGGCAGGATGCAAGTTCTGGAACAGAAAGGCAGCCATATGTAAACATTACTTTATGATAGGAATGCAGGGTATTTCAAATGTTATTTGTGGAAAATGTTGCAATTGAATTTATGTCAGTATTTCTGACATTCTGGCAAGCAATACTGAACAGGTCCTTGTGCAGCTAAGCCTAGAGAAAACACGTGATCAGGACAGACTCTTTCTGCAAACGACTCTTGGAGTCATGATTACTTGATGTGCTTCAGCTTTCAGTAAACTACATGAGTTCAAGGTGCTCAGCCCTACTAAGGGTTATGGCCAATAACTGAAGAATAGTGGTCTGAAGATGCATATCACTATATCCACCCTATAATTAATAACATTCAGATGACCTCGCTCACTTCCTTTAATGAATGATTTAACAACCCAAGCACTTGCAACTATTTAGCATTTGAAATACATTAATGTTCTGAATATTTGATGGGAAAAGAACATTTGAATAATTTACCACAAATATTTCTCAAATATTTTATTGATGTTATCAAATCTGGCGTGGCCCATTTGCTTCATCATATTTCCTAAAACTGCAGCTGCATACCACAAACAAAAGAAGATTAAATCCAGAGTAGCACATTTCCAGATTTGCATATAATCTGTTTCACTTGCTGTCAAACACCATGCAGCTGATATATCTTTTGGGAAAGGTGTACAGTTTCATTTTAAACTAACATGCAGACTAAAGCATTAGAAGTTGTTTATTTAGGAATTTGTCTTGGCACCCAGACACTGCAGTACTGTATGTCTGAAAAACAAACAATCACCAAACTACTGATGAAACCTGTAGATCCTCCTGCATGTTAAATCTTATTTCTGTTTCCCATGAATGCAAAGGTAAATGGACAGTTGTTCAATTCAGATATGTTTTTACACTTTGAGAAGATGCTCTGATGGACTACCGACAGAAGCCTTGGCCTGTCACAAAAAATGCTTTATCAGAGACTTGGAAAATTCAAGCCTAGTGTCACAAGGGTGACATGGTAGATCTAAATCCTAATATAGAAGATAGCAAAGGAAGTGATCTCACACATAAATAGAATTTTTTTAACAATTGAAAGAATGAGAGTATATACATTCACACAAGGGGAAAATAGTACACTCTTGAGACACACAACCTGAAAGATATCTCTATAGCTTTTGAAACTCTGAAGGTAATGTGATACTTATGCAATGTAGCATTCAACCTCGCTGCAAAATATTAACATGCGAAAACTGAGGAATTAATTATTTTTTTTAATAATTCCTTACAGTCATTCAGTTTGTTCACTCAGCATCTATAGCTCATAAAAAGAAGGAAAACAAAGTCTAGAGGTCCTTAAAGAAATTAAAACTACACAGAAAATAATTGATATTCTGAAAAAAGCTGAACTCTAGTAGGTTTTGGTAAAAGAATACTTCATGTCCTTTCATACAAAATTTATGGCACAGAGGCACAGAATCTTTAGAATATGCTAAAGGTAAGGGTGGAAGCATGCTTCATGGTCTTTTTTTTTTTTTTTTTTCAGGAATATTTCTGTTTTAAATGGTATCCAGGTGCTTCAAATTGAGAATATACTGACAAATGATGATACGTACAATGGAAATGAAGTGTTTTAATATGCTCTCTTAATTTTCTGCCACTTCTGTCTTTAGCTAATGAACAGGGGTATGAGGGAGTGTTGGGCAGAACACTCTTCCGGCTGCTGTTCCACTGCTGTTTCTTTGGCCCCTTCTTAAATATGTTATTGCAGAAGCACTATCATTGTCACTGATGGGCTCGGCCTTGGCCAGCGGCAGGCCCATCTTGGAGCCGGCTGTCACTGGCTCTGTCAGATGTGAGGGAAGCTTCTAGCTGTTTCTCACAAAAGCCACCCCTGTAGCTCCCCCATTACCAAAACCTTGCCACACAAACCCAATAAACCAGGCCATAAAATTCCATCCATTGATTGCATCCAGACCAGCAATGTGCAGTGAATGAAAATATTTTTCTTGTTTCCTGGTATTTTTCAAAATACCAGCTTTCCTCGAAAGTCCTCACCTATGGAAATTTGTTACAGTCAGTGCATAAGTTCTTCCAGGACGTAGAATGGAATTTCAATTCCAGTTTGAAAGCTGTTGACTTCAACTACTAGTTATTGAAATGTTTGTCTTTGGCAGATCAGAGAGCCCTCACATATTAATGTAGTCATCATAATGCTGTGTCTCCATGATAAAGTCATTTTTTCCCTTAAGACTTTCCCTGATGGAGCAATCCAGTGCTAATGTGTATTCAGACCTACAACGATTTAGCAATATTGGAAGAGGAAAAAGAGAAACAAATCCTGAACTTTGCCTCCTGCTACTTCTTCACATTCCATATGGTGAAATGATAGCAGAAAACCAAACAAGAATGCTACTTCTTTAAGGATGGACTAGATTATCATGAATTGACTGTCATAAAATGCAGGCTTGTTCCTCTTAACATTTTTGGCAGCAGCGCTGCGATTTATGCATTTTCACTTATGGGTGCATATGTAGGCCTATCATGCATCACAAGTGCACTGATTTTCCACACAAAATAAGCATACTTTTGCATAGGCACAAACGCAAATAGAGTTGAAATCAAATACCAGAATCTAGCAGGGAATTAGGACATTGTGGGCAGGAAAGAGAGGGATGTTTTATGATTCTCTGCTTAGGTGGATCTATGAAGTGAGAGTTCTACTTTGGCAAAATAAAAAAAAAAAGGAAAACAGAAAACAGAAAATTTCATTTTTCATCTATGATAATTACCTTACAGTATTTCTTCTCCAATAGGTAAAACTGAACTAACTATAATCATGCCAGACCTGAAGGTAAAATTTAAAAGTTCTTTGTTTTTTTCAGACTTTGTCTTATAAATTAGTCAGAAGGGTTAGTTTTCATTTTAAGCGATTTTCTTTTTGTACTTTTTGCCTTGTGTCATATGCAGATGTGTCTTAGAGATTCTTGCAAAAGAGAGAAAAAAATCAATTCAAAGTCTGCCATCAGATAGTTGCTCTCAAATTTTAAACATTGCACAGAAGACAAGTAAATTAGACAGGAAACAGAAACTGTTTCTCTTTGTAATGTTTTAAGTGAAGTGGCAAATTGAATGAGAAGTCTAACTGCATAATTATATTCAGATGCTAAGCAAACAGACTTTAAGTCCCTTTGAATATTGTTTGGAAACTCCATAAACTTATTTCCCAGATCCCAAGGCAAAGATGTATGGTAGATGTTTTAGCAGTGTGATTTTGCTGGCAAGAAAAGCATCATGAATGCTAACAAAAGCCAGGAGTTATACTAATCATGAAGTTCCTGTACACGGTGAATCCAAGATCACTGGAGGTGCTTTCAGCTTCCTTTTCTGTGTGCAGAAGGTGTGTAATGAAGCATACAGAAAAAATAATCCCTCTTTAATCACTGAATTGCAACTATGAAAAGTGCCAAATTCTGTCGCCATAGGAGAAAGTCTTTGATTTGCTTATTGGATGATGTATAGCTTTAGCAATGTCAGCTACCTGCTTTAAATGGCAAATATACTTCAATCTGACCAGCTGGAACATCTCTTTGGGAAGGAATATCTATTTGGCTCTTGCACTTCTGAGACACTTGTTACAAATATAGAAACTATTCGGAGACTATAAATGTTCTACTCTGTAGCAGATATTTCTTCAAAATCTTAAATACTGCTAAAGAAAAAAATAAGGGAAATCCATGCTTAAGATTGTCATCTCACACTTGTATTGTTGTATTTTGTAGAATTAGTAGGATTTGAGAAGAATTTCTATGCATGATGCTAAGCATATACTGTGAGATGCAGTATCATGCAGAAATATTCCTGAAAGCCGAGAATACTCCACAAGAAATTTTCTTGGGAATTTGCAGTGGACTTGAGGCTCTTCAAAGACTCCATGTTTTAACCTATGACAGTGCATGAGGGGGTAGTTTCTAAAATACTTGAATGTCACATCAATCAAATATTTAGATGTGAAATTACTAGCACATTCATCTGAAATGGAGACTAGCCAGTGAGTGATTTCCCCCTTTCTATTAGTAACTGCTTTAAGTACTAATTCAGGTTTAAAAAAAGAAACCATAGCTCAGCCTGCATCAACTAATTGCTTTTATTGACATGCTATGTACGAACATGCTGTGATCTGACCCCACCATTTGCCTTCTGTACTGATTTCAGTGTGTCCAAAATGTCAGGGAAACGTTTCCCCTGAATGTTTGTTTCATTTTCTTATGTGTGTATGGTTAAGAGCATCTCCTGAGATATAAAGTGAGCTTAAAGCATTATTATCTAGAAGTATTTTAGATCTTCTGGAGTTGTAGTAGTGTTTCTAGTTAAAAGAAGTAACAATTTTCAATTGTCATCAGCATTTTCTTAGAAAAAAATGTTTCTTTTCAAGTGGAGAATTTCCATGTTTGCTGTCTGGTTGAAAGCAAATTTTTTTGAAAGTCTGAGATTTCGTAAATGAACATGGTACTCCATCTACCATTATAATTTGTGCTAGTGAATGTTTCCCACTACTATTGTTGTTCAGCCAGAAAGCTGCATTTCTTCATCCATCATGAGGGCAGAGTTGAGGTTAGGTCAAATGATGCGTGCAAAGTGTTTCTCAGCTGTTGTTTAAGCAAGCTTTAGCTATTTCTGCAGCTGATTTAGAGTTCTTTGATCTGTCTCATTCACTATAAATATAGCGAAGATATAACCATGATCAAGGCTTAAAGCAAAATATACTGACCTTAGTTACTTCAGTGGTAAAATAATGATGGGGGGCAGGAAAGGAAAGAAAGCGGGAACAATGAATTAAAGAACCTGATTCTTCATTTATACCAGTTTGTTCCAGTGGATTCCACCTAATTCAGTAAATTTACTTCTGATTTACAACGGTGTGTGGAGGAGCAAAAGCAAGCTTCATATAATTGCAGAGAAAAATAAAAAGAGACGTGATTAATGTTCAGCATTTCTCACGGACCACAAAGAAGTTAGATTAAATGCATTACAATAGATTGGAGCAAGGAAATATTTGAAGAAAAGGCTTCCTCAGGAAATCTAGGCTCTATAGAATAATTTGTGAATTTGTAAAAAACACACTTGCATGGGCACTGAGCCTGTTTGTTGTCCACCGCAGTGCTCATGGCCTTTTGCTGTCAGACAGAGAACAGTCCAGCACAGTGGTAATTTTTAATACAATAATTTTACTGTCTTCCATTTCTCCATGTAGTTTTTCACTCCCAAAGCTGATTTGCTAATATTACTATGTTTCATCCAGGAAGCAAAATTTTTGTTTCTTGGAGAAGCACTTTTTATAACTTTGGGGTGAAACTGATCAGGCTCTGTTATTATAGAAATCAATCATATGAAATCAAGTGTCTTCCAATGCAGTTGACTTTATATACCGTATATGAGTTATTCTGATCGTATGGGAAGGGTCAGGGCTTACAATATGCTATCCAGTTCATTTAGCGCCATTCAGTCACTGCTGTGGTTCTTTTTCTTTACTTCCTTCCTTGTCTCTTTCTAGAGGGGGCACATTCCTCTTCCTTCAATGCTAACAGTTTTTTCTAAAACTGTTTTCCCTTCTTGTTCAAGACTTTCTCCTTTATATTCAAGTGACCTATAGACCAAGACTCCTGCAATAACCACATTTATGCCTTGCAGAAATCACACGTGCCAAAACAGAAACATCAGAATCATGAGCCCAGTACTTAAAAATTTAGGGTGGACTAAACTTTTAAATTTTAAGAGTAAAAAATAATTTCTCATTTGGTTTGTTGCTGTTGTTGTTTTTTTGGGAGCTGGGTAAGTCATCTTTGCAAGCAATTTTTTGTCAAGTAAGAGCATCAAAAATAAAAACTGAGCTCAGATAATCTCACGAGTTCAGAACCTGAAGTGTTAAAAAGAAAAACACCTGAGCCTTTCTAAATGTAATAAGTGGACAACAATACATTAAATCTGTCTTGAATTATCCTTTTTCTTTCCTATTAGATTCTATAAGGATTTAAATTATTTATATTTTAAAAATTTTGCATATCAAAGCTAGTTAAAATGGCAGAAAAAAATACAAGAGGGAAATCTATTTTCCAAATGCCAGCTTCTCAAATACAGAAGAGGCATAAACAGTTTCAGCACGCAATAAAAGACAAGTGTGGGTCCTCAGTATACATCTTCAGAAAAAAATGTAAAGATACCCAGTAATTCGTCTTTTTTCACACCTGTTACACAGATTAAGCAATAATATTTTAAATGGTAGGGGTTGGATTAATTGGCTTTTCCGCATATTAAAGTTAGGCGTCTACTTAAAATTAGTCATGTAGACTGCCTGTCTAGTCAGTCGATATATAGGATTGTGATATGCTATCTATAATCTGAGTAATAATAACATTGTGTTAATCTGTCAAGCACCCACAAGATGTGTTTGAACTATGATGGCAACTACCAAAACAATAAAATAAAATACAGTAAAGAGAAAGTAGTAGTGACAAAAAGTTTGTGGAGGAGATATTTCTAAAGAATTGGCTTCTCTCCAGGTTCAAAATATGTAAATAACAGGAAAGAGTCTTGAACATGCCACATATGTCTTCAGCAGCGACCACAGTATCTTGCTTTGTTAAGTGTGATGTGGAATAGAATTCTTTTTGTCTTAGCCAGTTAATAGTTCTTTCAGGCTCTGAATAAACAAAATATTGAAGAGCTTCTCATAGATCCTTAAAGTTCTTGGAGGGCATTACGTTCTGCAGACTTAGGAGTCACTGAAAGAAGAGGAAATGTGAGAAACTGAAATTTTGACCATAACTGTTGAATGTCCACAGTTCTTGGAGGCGTTCTTCATACTGTTGTAAATTGGAGCTAAAGGGACTTGTGCAGTAAACCTGCCTCAATCTGGCATTACAGAGATGATAGAAAATAGTAAACATCAAATTCAAGCTATCTTTGTGATAGCTCATCTGTTGGGAAGATGCTTCGTCTTGTGGAAAGACTTTCAGGTGATAAAGAAATTGTCACTTTCCTATCTAAGCCATTCCAAAGGATAAATACCACTGGAACTTTCAAAGAAGAAACACTTTATTTTGAATTTGCTTGGCTTCAACATACATTTCCAATATAACTTTTCCTACAAGATCAAGGCTGATTGCTGTCAGAGATCTCCTGGCATATAGACTTAGGAGTTCTTTGCAAAACTTTGCAAATGTGAGGTGAAATAAAAGAATTATGTTTATTTTCTGAAAGTGCTGATATTAGCTCTGTCTAGACTGTGAAGCAAGTACTTTCTGCACTTAGGCCATGTTCCAAATACAAATAGAAAATGAAAGTTGGGTGCATAGCCAAAGAGAAACCTACAGTGTGCTTCAATATGTCCCCCAGACTGGATCAATCAAAACTAAGACTGCTGGGCACACTGCAAAGCATACTTACCCTGTGGAATGGTTGCAATCAATAAATCCTAAGCCTTGTATTTAGTATTCACTGGGGAGGAACAGCTTAAGGACGCTAATTTGTTCCTTCATGGAATGTTAGAGTTGCATGATGAAAAAAGCCACTGGGTTGTTTGCTTCTGCGATTTATCAGCTTTGTTTCAGTTGAAATGCTGATGCCTTAGTTTTCATTTTTGAAGTGTTCCAGCTCATACACACTATGTACCTACCAAACCTAGTTTCTGAACTGAATTGATGTCTGCTTTTCATATTCAGTATCTCTTATGTTGTCTAGACTGTAGGCAGACTTACATCTTTAAAACATCTGTAAACTCAGCTATAAGTTCTCCAGTTATATCTGTCTGGGGAAGATTTTGATATGTCATTGTAATTTTAAGGGATTTGTTACCAATCTGATTTAATACATTTAATCTGTTTAATAGAATCTACAATTTTCTAATCATCATGAATCATGAAAAAAGATTTTCTGGAAAAAAAGACATAGATTAAATGTTTTACCAGAGGGAATACAGCTTTAAGATATAGGTAGGTGAAACAAGCCTGAAGAATGGAAGAAGAGAGACATAAATCAAAACGTCTAGAATACTAAACAGGGCCTGTTTTTAAATCTTGATTTAGTTTTCTATGAAAGTTTCCAAATATGAAACTTTCTATGAAAGTTTCAAAAGTTTCAGAAGTAGTACCCAGTCCAGAAACGGTACATCCTCTTCAGCTTTTCTGAAAATCTGAACATTACTTCAGTGCAAAAAAAAAAACCCCGACTTAACAGCTGAAATTTAACTACTGTTGGGTTTTTTTGGTTTGGTTGTTTTTGATAATCTTGGAATATTTTTTCTTATGCTGAAGCAATATTAATACTCTAAGCCTGAGCATCCAACGCCTTATGTGGCATGAAAGCTGAATTCTACTCTGAGAACCAGACAGCTCCTGGGGATGTTAGTGGTCTAAAACATTCACATCTTTATCCATCCATAGTCAATAGTTTATCCAAAAAAAAGAGCTCTTTTGGAAAGAAGGTATGGAAACAAAACTGGTTTTAGTTGCCAATAACCTTCAGGACAAACCTACAGCCCAAGTTGGTTCTTTCTATATTCTTCTTTGTTGGAAAAGCAAGAAAAAAAAGATTAGCAGGTTCCCTTTGTCTTCCAGCATGGCTCCCCTTTACCCAGGAATGTCACATGGTTACTCTATGAATTTCATTTCTTTCTGATCTTGTGCTCTAAAAGCACAGGAGTGGTCAGAATGTTCATCTTTATAAATCCTATTGACCAACATTATCCACTTTCCATACCTGCACGCTTTTCAAAGTGCAAATCAGTTCGGAGGGTAGATACTCATAAATTGTGATTTCCCTGCAAGTGACTTATTAATTTTATCTGAGTAAATCTTAAGTGTCATATTTGCTAGTTGATGTAACAGCAGTAATACAATTTATAGATGAAATACATTAATCTTGGGCAAAATATAGCCATGGACAACCACACAGTTGGTCAGAATTCAGTAGGTAAAAAGTGGAAATAATTCTATTTGAATATGCCCAGGAAACAGGGACTACTGCATTATGTTTGTGAGCAGAGCTATTCGGAAAATTAAATGCCTCTAAATATTCATGGCTTCAGCTTAATATTGCATCAAAGCATGGCAGACAGTGGTTGATTTACCTAGCCGGAAATGCTACAGACGTTGCCAAGGTTAAAACAAATTTAGTTCTTTTTTATTCATTTACTAAGTGAAAAGTATGTGACTTTGATGCTAATGCAGTGCAATAAAAATGAAATCTGTGACAGTTTCCTACTGCCAAATGAACTGCTCTGCAAACACTATGGAACTATCAACCAAAGTAAAAAAAAAATCAGTTTCTTAACTTTAAGAAAAATACATTGACCTTGTTGAGTCTCCATAACAATTAAATGATGTATGAAATGCTTATAGTGTGCAGGCAGAATATACACAATGTATCTCTCTGTTATTTGCAGTAATATTGTCCCCAAAAGTGGCTAGAAAACCTATCAAGCACAGAAATGCCAGCTAAAAGAAGGGAAGGACTACATGTATGAGGGAATTAGATTAGAAATAGCATACAACTCTTTCATTTATTTTTTAATTCCTAGCCCCCAGACTCCCCAGATACATAAACAAACCAATGTAATGAGTTTTCAGGGTCATTAAAAGGACTTTGAAAAGTCTTGCTAAAGTAAGACGATAAACAAGGACACCATCGTGTCTAAAATTTGCCGAAGTCATTGTTAGTGTAGTCGGAGAAATCTCTCTTTTCAAATAAAATATTGTCAAATTAAAATCTTTGCCTATGTTTTGTATAGTACTAGGAGCAATCAAACAAGGTGAGGTCATGAGGAAATAGCTTGGGGTTTTCAGGAAAGGTGAGTTCCAGGTAGAGAACTGTGTTGGACGCATTGAAGCATCGAGCTTATGGAATGAGGCAGAAATAGGTAGGAGTTACCTGCTAGGTGTATATGTGGCCCCACACAGAGATGGACTTGGAAAACTGGAGTAATAATCTGGAAAGATGATTAACAAACAAGGAGTCTGACAGCAACAGGAAAAAAATTGCATCCAGTGAGTGTAGCAAATCAAGATGAGGGCCCTGATCCGGCAATATTATGTGCATTTTTAACTATACCCTTGGGATGGGTTGGATTTATAGGAAGTACTCACATAAATAAGGTGAACCGTCTGCAGAGTTGAGGCAAAGGGCCAAAGCATCTGTCCTCAATCTTATAATACAGTGATGCAAAATAAATTACCTGAAAAATAATGGAACCTTTAATTCCAGTACTCTGAGCCTTTAATTCCTCAGTGTATGATATGTGGATTCATTACAGTATATGCACTGAGTCTATTTAAACAGTTAATACAGCATGTAAAATAAACTTTTGTGAAGTAGGAAATACATTCTCATCTAAGTGAAAACTGAACTCATTTTACTTCATAATCTGGTTTATGTCTTCCACATGACCCAAGTGATTAAGGCCAAGTGAAATATATTTTTTGGTAATACTTGGTGCAATAGTCATTGTTTTAGTTTGTATAAACCTGAAATGTCATTACTAATGAGGAAAAAGGATTTTGTTTTTAAACAGAAATTGTCCTTTTAAGGTTGAAGAAACTGTGTAATAATTTTAACATGATGATAATAACTAATCTTGATTTCTCTTACTGGTCTGTAGTGTTTCATACATAAAACATTGGGGATCATATCTATGGCTGACAAAGATGATGTAGTTTATTACATTTTATTAGCATAGAAATAATATCTAGTATCAGGTGCAAATTTTCTTGAAGATCAAGCCTGGAGCAAAATTTAAGGGAAGTTATTGGTAAGAAATCTATTGATTAACTTTTGATTAATTTTTTAGGAAGGATTCAAAACATCCTTCCTGGAAGAAAGAAAAAATTGAATGCTAGAGAGGTATCACATGAGATACTCCACACTGTGAAGAAATTTTTCAATGAAAGTGAGAACTATAGAAGTCGGAACAATGGTCAAAAAATGACATTTCTTTTCCAGGAACAGAAGTGGTAGAAGGGTCCTGCCTGAGCTGCCTGGCTATCTTAAAGAGAGCTAAGCTCCAAAGTTCAGCAGAAGGAGTTTGAAAAATCAGCAGATTATTCCAGTGTATGTGCTGTTCCATTGTTGTTGAATACAGTGGAAAATTCTGGTCCAGAGAGAAAGTGGGGTATAATAGGCTAAGCTTAAGAGCATTTGTTTATAACAAATCATCCATTTTAAACAGATTTTGACAGGGTTGCTGAGAATGTAGTCTTCAATGTCCAAGTTTAAACCCCTTCAATAGCGTAAGAGATACAAATGTGTGCATTTCACTTGTGTCTACACTTTGCAGTTTCTGGATCTTCCGTTTTATGCTGGCTTCTTTATTTTTATTACTTTTTTTAGTATGTATTAGGCTAGAGTTATTGCTAGTTTACTCCCTCACCTCATTGCTCACCTCAGGCCTTTGCAATCCTTATAGTGTTTTAAAATTTTATTTTCATCAGGTGCTGGCTCCTCTACATACTCTGGCATTTTAGTTATTCAGGGATACACACTGTAAGCCAGCTTAATAGTTGGTGCCACAGCCTGATATTCAGAGCTTGCAAGGACATAAACTGTTTAAACTCATTTTTAGCAAATGCTGATGGTTAATAGCTGCTCTTCCCTTAAATGGTGAGAAAATTGATGCTTCACATTTCGCTTCTAAATTTTTATCCCAAATTCCAAAGGCTCTGCTTTTGTCCTGGGTTTACAGCCCTTCAAAATTTTAATTTAGAAATCATCTGGGCATTTGGACAGAAACCTGGTATAATTCATTCTGAACTGGCACGTCTCATGCAGTGGAATACCTACCCTAGAAACATCCTACAAGACAGTCTGCCTGGTCACACAAGTGAGAAGATGATATTGGTCAGCGCAGAGGAGGGAGTAGGAGGTAGTCTTACGCATGGACACTCCTGTGAAGGAGGCACATCAGGCAAAATTTTAGCTTTGTGAAGATAGTGGAAAAAACTCTCCGTGTGTTAGGCTAGATTTGACGTGTGTTGTGTTTTTAACTCTGACCAGCAGCTAAGCCCCACACAGCTGCTTGCTCACTCTTCCCTAGTGGGATGGGGAAGAGAATTAGAAAGGTAAAAGTGAGAAGACTTGTGGGTTCATATGAGGGCAGTTTAACAGGTAAAGCAAAAGCTGCATGTGCAAACAACCAAAATAAGGAGTTCATTCACTACTTCCCATCAACAGGCAGATGTTCAGCCATCCCCAGGAAAGCAGGGCTCCACCAAGTGTAACGGTTACTTGGGAAGACAATCACTCTGATTGTCCTCTCTTCTATCTTCTTCACCCAAGGATCAGAAGCAGAGTGCTGACTTTACTGCAGCATTCTGCTTAAGCTCATTTGACTTGATCAAGTTCCTTCTGAGCTAGATTTTGATATGTAAATAAATCCTAGGCTTTTGACCAACGTCATTCACCAAGTCTCTGGCAAATCAAAGCTTAAATCTAGGTCCTGTCGGTCTTCTCACTTACGACTGAAAAAATGAACACTGAGTTTCTTTGAATATTTTACAAATTAGGTGTAATGTCTTCCCCCCCACCTAAGGCTAAGAGGAAAAGAGAGTCTTATCACAGTAAAAGTTATTAGGCTTTTAATTTCACACTATGAAAAAATATCCCTGTGAGGTATTCTTTTCTCAGATTCTGGGCAGCTCTGATAGACCCTGAAAATCCAACATCTGAATTCCCTTAAACTTCACTACTACTGCCAAGCAGTTTAAAAGCGTTGTTGATACAGGGGCTTATTAATTACTAGTATAGTCTTTGTAATTGCCTAGTCTAGAAATTGATGAACAAAGTCATTTCAGAGAGCAATCAATTTGAAAACTAATTTGTTGGCGAAATGAACCATATAAACAAAATGCCACTCCAGTTTGACTAAAATGAGATGTGCTTAACGAGCCTATCATCATCTGTGATATTCATCATGGTGGGTCGCAGTTACATAAAATGTTATAAATCTGAACCAATGCACATAAAGCTGAAATATAATATTGTATTCTGAAAAGAATAAAACATAAAACAGACGGCTGCCCCATGGAAACATCCTTAAATCTCACATGTTCTACTCATTGCCTTTTGGGCAGATGAACTGAAAGTGAGTAGGAGGGAAAAAAAAAAAGCAAAAAAAAAGCATGTGTCCTTTCCACATTGCATTTTACCTTATTATTTATAAAGAAAGTTGAGACCGGAGAGGCAGAGGTTCTAGATTTGTGTGGCCAAACATAGACCCTTTTGGAGTACAGTGATGAACAACTTTTTCTCCTTATCTTGCACAGCTCCAGGGCCAATTGTTTGAGGCAAAAAATAGATTATTGCAGGCAACACAGTGGAAGTTTGAGGACTTGCCAGAATGTTTTGGCCCTTTTTCTAATTAGTAGTGATGAAGAAGAGTTATGAGTAAAGTTGTAAGTAAAAATGATGAGATAGTTGGATACTAAAAAGACACTCAAGGGGCTAAGGAATTGACCTGCCTGACATAATATGAAGTCTAGCTTCTATTTCTTCAATGCTTAGCTAACCAGACAGCATGTCTCCTCCCTTCTGACTCATGACCCTATCTTTCTTTGGAATGTCTAAAACGAGAAATCAGCACTTACAGCTTTCCCATTTAATATCAGATGATTGGATGTTTCTCCGCAATCCCTTTTTAGAGAATTATTTATTAGAAGGTATCTGGAAGTCTAGGAAAAAAGGGGATTCGCTTAAATATGAAAATATTCCTTTGTAAATGGTGAGGGAGCAAAGTCCTGTGTACAAAGAAACTTTAAAACTTTGCATGGAGCTCCAGAAGAGGGAAAAAAAGTATTCAAAAAGATGGAAAGAATAGAGAAGAGGAGAGTAAATATATTTGCTATATATTCGTTGTCCTCTATGACAGGTATTTATATGGGGATGCTTATAAATCTATAGATGTATGTTCATATATGTGTATATGTGTATTATGTGTGTGTAGATATGTCTGTATATGTATGGAAATGTCATATGTACTCCCATACGTATGCATGTGTTGAAAGAGAGAGAGGTGAGATTACTCACTGAAGGTCTTTGTTCTGTGGAAGGACACCTTCTCCTGGTGTACCAAGTATAAATAAAACATATGCAATGTTGATGAAACTCAATCTCTGGTTAAAAAAAAAAGTTCTTAAAATTAATGTGTTCAAAAGAGAAAAGCGATAATTTTTTGAGAGCTTTTTATTCCCCCCCTCTTTTTTTTTTTTTTCCTTCTTTTTTTTCTTTTTCTTATTATAGAATTGGGAAGCACAGGGAATCATCTTAAGTAGGAGACTGTATTGTGATCTCACACCAATAGAAAATCACTGGTTTCAGTTCAATTATTCCAGATTGACAACAGCGCAACAGAGAGCAGAATCAATCCCCTAATCGCTGAACTGTTACCTGATGGTTTGTAAGATATGAAGACTCTATTGATCTCTGCTGCCAGAGGACAGTACCTCAAAGTAGTGTGTGTATATAAGTGAGAGACACAGTATAGCTATTACAATCAGTATTGCAAAAATATCTTTCCTTTTCCCCAGACAAATGTTTTTCAAGGAGAAAATAAATACCAAAATATAGGGGGAAAGTGGGTTTTTTTGGCTGGAATTATTCTTGTCTTCTGTCTGCATGGGAGGAAAAAACGAAAAGCATTTTCAGGAACATACTGACTAAAATGTGGATTAACCCACCAAAGCAGGAACAAGTCAGATTAGCTCTGGCAGAAAGCTGCAGGAGCGTTGCTACCCTGCCCCTGGTACCTGAGCTAGCCAGGGGGCCCTGGAAGTATCTTTTCCCACTTGGGGCCCCATGGAATAGAAGCTGCTTGGGTATATCCACTTAGGAGATGGATTTGATACAGGTCCTGGTGAACTTCCCACGCCCTGGCAGCTGAGGTCAAATAGGATCTTTGCAACAGAGATACTCCTTAGGTAACAAACTGCATGGGGACTGCAGCAGGGAATTTGTAGGTGACCCATTAACACACAAAACCCTGCCGTGTCCTGTCGGATGAAGGTATTAGTTTTCTAATACCCAAGGGACACTGCCAGTCTTATATAGCTGGATTTATTTGAAGGAAGTGGTGTAATTAGCTCAGATCCCTATTTAGTTTGGAGGAGAGTTCTTCAGGACACAGCTTTGTATATTTTTTAATGGGTTAGCTTTTCATAGGAAAACTGAACTTTGTAAATCCAATGAAATCAATGAGCAGCTATAATGATTCTTTTCAAAAATTGTGTTTTCTAAGCAGAAGTAAAGAAATTTAAAAAAATCATTATGCCTAGTTAATATTCCAATAAGAGCTCTACTGACATGTAACACCGTTTGAAATCAACCTATGTATCTCTTGGCTACTTTATTGTCTAGCGCAGTACTGGGGAAAGGTATTCCTTTATTTTGCATAGGGTTTTGGCCTCACATCTTTTGAAATGGAGTCAGAGACAAGAGAGAAATTTGCTTTCCAAAGAAAAAAAAAAAAGAAAAGAATGACCACTCCGTCTAGTAGGGTTGGAGCCAAAGAAGACCCTGCTTGAAAAGCTGACTTAACATCATCTTGGATAGGAAGGCTTAAAAGTGAATTGACAAAAATAATCTATCTTTAAAGCTGTGATCCTTCACTATCACATCCCTGAGATCTGCGCATTTTCTACAGGTACAGTTAGCTTCTCAGCTGCAAATCCTCCAGGAAGCTGTCAGGCAGCTGGAGGCTCAGCTGAAGCCCAACCATAAATAAGCACAACTTTAAATGCTTTCAGCAGCATTGTTTCTCCTCTTGTGTTGATTGCACACTGTAAGCTGCGCTGTTTGGCTAAGCCTGCAAATACTTAATGGAAATACTGAGAACTCAAGACTACTCTATTTCTGTATTTTCTTCTGAAACTGAGAAGGTTTTATAATGAGTAAGTAGAACAGTGGAGCAGAATGGATCATTTTATATTCCTCAAATGATTCTACCAAGGAAAGACTAAATAAAGGAATTTCCTGTCTTAAGAGCAGGAACTTAATTAGACTCATTGCTTTACGTAGCCTTCTTGAGCAAGTTCTCTAATTTTCGAGTAATAAATATGCTGAAATTATTTCTTGCATGGGCTGGTTCATAATTATAATAACTACGGGAATAAACAGTTCTGTTTAATTTATGCTAAAAGCAAGGGCATCAGTGGCAGATAGACAGATATCAGAAATACACCATCACCCTGGTATAGACAATTAATGCTTTTCCTAAAGTACACGAGAGCAATTTATGTGCATTAGTCCATCCTTTCTTAATTTAAGGTTTATGATCCTTGTAATATCAAGATATATGAATTTCAAGGATTATGCATGTCCTTGGATTGAATTTCTCAATAGTCAATGGAGTGTAGCAATTAATTATAATAAATAATGCAAGTAGAACTCATGACAAAAGGCTGGGTCAGTAACTGAACAAAATGAACAAGGCTTCTAATCAGCTTATTTAATATGCAGAAATAGAAGAACAAGAAATTTACTACAAAGAGTTATAGGTCCATCTGGCATGAGAAGGAAGAAAGGAAACTCAGATTTTCACAATGTCCTTAGGTATTGACAAGGTTATACAGCATGTCTAAGAGGATTCTGTTCTTTAACTAGCTCTGACTCTTAACACATCATGCACCCAATGATGGCATAACCTTTGCTTTGCTGTTCGGTGGTACTGGCTACGAAGTGAACTTCAACGTCTGCTTGCAGCGTGTGATCTGTGTGAGCCCTGAGGTTCAGCTACCCTAGTCATTTAGCTCGCATTCAGATCATGATGATGGGGCTTCTCATATTAGAATATGTGTCTTAATGATAGAATAATCCTGCACGTCATCCATAATGGCAAAAATCCAAACTTCCTCTTGCAATTTCTTCTCGGGTTTGTGCAGAATACTTAAAAAGTCTGTCAATGGAAGTGCTTGACCCATCTCTACACGCTAAACAGGCCCACAGAACTGCAGCATCAAAATGTCAATAACAGCATGAATGTGAAAGACAGCTCACTCCATTGTTAGTACCCTTTAATAATTTAATTGCTGATAGCAATCAGCAACTTAAAATTTTGAGATGCTAAGAGCGCTTTAAAACACCTGTTAATCTATCGCAATCATGGATGCCTTTTTATTGTTTTATTTATTTTCTAGTAGTTTTAAGCAGCTCCAACAAAGATTAAAATTCTCTGATTTCTTCCTTTCAACTGAGGGAGTCATGAATGACATCATTACACCAAGGATAAGACATTTAGAGGCAAAATCAACTAGTACAGTAATACAAAAGTATTACGTCACTTTCCTTCTCTAAGCGCTACTCTCTGAAGAGTTCACAGTGGAAACCTTTGCAGTAAGACTAAATCTCATGGAAACCTCTGTGCTCTGGCAGCGTTAGAGAGATTTGGATGCCTCAGTGAAATTTATCTTCTTTTTAATGGAGAAGGTTTATTAGCCTGTGGTGTCCTGGAAAGAAGGCTTGTTCTGGAGACAAGACTTCCCTCATGCAGAAGTGCTGTATGATGGATGGAGTTTGCACCTAGCATATGGAATTTGTGGGTTCTATTTCCGGCTTATCTTCTGTTTTATCTCTGAACACTAAAACTTGCTAAATCATGGTTGTTTCTCTGCTCCTCCCTGAGTAACATATTTAATGTATATTATGCTACTCTCTGTTTTGATGCTGTGGGTATTCATGACAGTGAATGTTTGTGAGGAATTTTCTCTAAGAACGTGAAACCGTCTGTATTATTTCACCAAGGAGCATCACCGACATGTTTCTAATCCATACGGGTAGACGTTATACTTAATGCTTTTAAAGCTGGCAGTATCAAGGATATGCATAAATGTTTTAGGTATAAAGAAAATAAAACTTGGGGGTTCTGTCTAAAGACATATATTGGCCTTCTGGGACTAATATTCCAGGCCTCGTCTACAAAATAAGAGTCTATTGATCTTCTTGAGTCCTGCCTGAAATCTGATTTTTCACTTGCCAAAGCAGAGCCACTGTTCTGTTTTATTTATAGACTCAAGGGAAGGACACAAAAATATAACTGGGGAAGAAAAAAAAAAAGAAAAAAGAAAAACCTTTCTATTTGCAAGTCACATTTGGTTAACTTTCCCACTGTTCAGATGCAAATCAGTGTCAGTTTACTGAAAATATAAGCAACAAATTACTGTGCTTTGAAATCTTGATTTCAAAGTAAGGTTTCTGGGTGTCTTCTGTAAACACACTTACATAGATATGAGACTTCCTAAACTGCAGAATATGAAACTGAATTTTCAGACTGTGTTTGTGTAGATAAAAGAGTAGCCACAAATGACCTGAGCTTAAAGCTGTTCAAATCTGTAAGTTTGGTACGAACAAACAAGAAATGTACTAGCTTTCATACTTGTGAGCTACACATCTAAGGAAATCTAGCTGTGTTGTCTTCAGTTCACAGCCAATCTATTTTTTACCTGTTGCCCAAGTGTATTCTGGATTCATGAAATATGTGGAAGCTGGATAAATTAATTCCTTTGAGGCTCTTTCAGCATTCATTATAATGTAGCGCACAAATTTTGTACTGACTTTTAAGGACCGATATGTTCCATAAGATAGTATGGTGAGAAAAAAAAAAGGGTAGCTGCTAAGTAGTACGTTGTATTCCTTGAAATACTTTGTGCTTTGGGATCTATTTTGAAAGGGTTTTAAAAGAACGTTCAGCATTCTAAACAGAAGTTTTCACATTTTACACACTTTGTGTTCACATTTTGTGTATACACAAACACATGCATCTACATCTGCACACATAAGCATACATATACATACATATATGTGTATATATAAAAATTATTTACTCACGCCCAAAGATTGACTCAGTAGTAAAGCCAGGAAAAGAACGGACGTCTCCTAATTTTAATGGCACTTCTCTCTTCAGTGTACTATGCGTAATAACCTCTGGCTTAACTTCAATTTTTGATATTAAGCAGACAGCATTGAATGAGATTACTCAGTCTAAATTAGATCTGATTCCCCAACATGTCCTGTCATTATATAGTATTGCATAAATAGCCAGTTGCACTTTTACCCACAAAGATGATTCAAAGTGTACAGATATTAAACGCTCATGAGCGTTTCGTAATGGAAAGAAGAGACAAATCTTATGTTAAAAAAATTATTGTAGTAAAGAGGTGATTTATTTTACTGGTTCTCTTAATCACTTCTATTCCAGGATACGTTTCTGCCTTGATTTAATCTAAGGTGAAGTATAGATTCAATGTTTTAGCTCATAGATTCTGCTAGCTCTCTATTTTCTTTCAAAACATGTTCCAAGGTTTCTGAAGTGGTTTGGCTGATGTACCTATACTGTTATTTTGAAATCTGTTCTTCACCCCACTGCAATGTCTAAAGCATGTAAGTGAATACATTTACTCTAATAGTCACATTTAGCAGATAATAGGCTTGACATGACGTCCTTAAGCAGAAGATGTTCGAGGTTGGTTATTCAACAACATGACCTCATAAGACACAATTTAAAAGCTACATTTTTACCCTAGTTGAGCATGCATTCATAATTTAGCTTGTTTTTGGTACAAATGCTAATGCTAGTCTTTAATAATCTGACATGATAAGAATATTTAGTCTCTGAATTTTTCTGCATATGTATTACAGCTAACCCTGAGGTTAGGTTGCTTGGAATTTTTAATCAACCTTCTGGATACTGTATTATAAATATTAGTTTTAGAAAATTGATTTCCCACAAAGTAAGTATTTCATAACTATGTTGCATTATTGATCACTTTTCACTCACATGTAAACAAGCAAAATTTTGCTTTTCCCAGTTTGTTTTGAGTTCAGCTTACACATAGAAATTTCTTGCACTTCACTCAATGCCAATACAGGGGTTTTATTGAATGATTTGGCTATCCACATGTCAAATTGAGGAGAAATCTATCATGACCCATGGAAGGCTAGGGTGTGCTGCAATCAAAGCCTCTTATTTCAATATTTGCCTTAACATCCATTTGAAATAATAATTTGATTAAATTATTTGTCTTCCTTAAATGGGATTTTGTTTTTAAAGAAGCTTTGAAATTGTGTCCTTGTCCTAGCCACATAGTAATTACTACATGTGCAGAAGATACCTAAATTTGCTTATTCTCAGCTAGTGTAAATGATGATGGTATAGTAGCTACAAAGATATTGAATAATTACGCAAAGGTCATGGGTGGGATTGCACAGACTGTTTTGAAGCCTACGCCACTTTGTTATCATGATACCATTATTGGAGAGAACTGGTCATAACCTATGGTAGCAAAGCAGAGAAGTGTTTGCAGTCAACAGATTTTCTTTATGTCTATGTAAGCCTGTTGATATACATCCAAATCTGTCTAGTAGATCATATCTATCTAGTGAGAACAAAAGTGGTAGCTTTTTACTGTTGGCTGCTCCTTTTCACAGATAAAGGTATAAAAAAATGAAGTCCGTCTGGGCTTTCTTTTCAATTTCTTTTCATGTCAGTTTAAAGCTCAAGGTAAAGTCTTCCTTTAACAATTGCATTAAAAACAATGGGAAAACTATGAGAATATAAAGATTCAAGAAGAGCATCTACCTAACAGAAGATTGATTATTTTGCTTGATATACGAGGTGGAAGGAACACCAAGGAATTTGTTGAAAGAAATGGTGTTTGGAGGGTTAAAAGAGCAGTGCTGAACATAAAGTGACCAGATTTTCAAGTGAATAATGAGGATACATGCCAAGAATGGACTTGGTCTGTGGTGTAGGGTTTATTTGGAGGTAGACGGAAAGGCTTATGTGGAGGGGTATAAGATGCTGAATTATAAGATGAGGAATGAAAAGGTTTCTCTCATCACCTTCCAGAACCAAGTCCTCATTCCTTTTCAGTTTCATGCCTTTAAATATAGAAACTAAATTATTTCAAGGAGAGGGCTGAACATGTAATTCATCTTCTGATTTCCTTTTTTTATCTTCTATTTATATGGTTTGTATTACTGTAGCATTTCCTAGTTCAAGCCCTTTGCTATTATTTTTATTTGGGACCGGTGTTTTTATGTTTTAAAGGCTTTTATTTCCATTACTTTGAATTCCCTCTCTTCCCTTTCCCAAGTTTTCCATCAAAACCTTCATGAGTATGTTTGTTTCTTTGTCCTTTTTCTTCACTGTGTTCCTTAATTGTTCTTTGCTTCTCTCTTCAGCTTAGCTACTATTGTTCATTCCTCATCCACCCACTTACTTGCTTTACTTTTCTCCTCATGCTAACAATCGCTCGCAGACGTGGTTTTATTTCATTCACCATTCTGTCTCTTTCCTTCAACTCAGTCACCCACTAATTCATGCTTTATTCTGCCTCACACTTGCAGTTGCTCATTCACTCCATTTTAGGAATTTGAGGGAAATGCAAAGAGACTTAATGTAAAAAGGAAGCATAAAGACCGAGAAGAAAGACACAGGCTGTGAAAAGGGTGTAAGTGAACTGCTGAGAAAGAGGCAGTCAAAGAGATAGAAAAGGGTGAGAAATTCTTGGGGTGTCTGGAAAGCAGTTACCATTGGAGTGTGTTTGGGGGAGCAGATTGTGGAAAGAAGAGTTTTGGAGAACGGATAGAAAGAGTGGGAAATTGCTGTCCCAAAGAACTTCAGTCTTCTATGGGATGAACTTGATCTCTGAACTCTGTGTGGCTGAGCAAGTTCAAAAGCCTTTATTTTAAAGGCAAAGACTGACTTCTAGCTTTTTACCTCAGAACTTTAAGTGGTCATTTTAAAAAACTCTCACAAGACTATCATGGTAAACACCAGGAGAGTCAGCGTGTGTTTCTGTTCATCATGCCATGTAGACCTTATTTACGAGGGTATGTTCCCTTGGAGCAGTACTGAAAGATATTGCACTATATCGAAACAGTGAATGGTTCCCAAATCTTACTGCAATTGCAATTTGAACTCATAGACTATAAACATCATCACTTATTTTATCTCAAAACAGAGGCTTCTTCCCATGGAGAAACAGGCTTGGAAGTTTGCATCCTACATGCTAGCAAATTATATATGATGGCCAAATATGCATAAAACTGAGGCATGTGTCATGGAATACATAGGAAATACTTGAAAGTAGTGAAAATTAAATAAATAAAAATTACATCTATCCTCTAAATGTGTACAATAAACATCCAAGAAGGATAAATTTATCTTTATAGGTAACATCCTGTGCAAAATTTCACTGAGCTGAAGGGTGCTAATATGACTAGGTAATATTTCAAATTTATCAAGTAATCTTACAGCAGCTAAAGCATAAGTTTATTTTAACTGAGTCTTTGAAAAAGCTTTTTGTATTTATATTCAACATTAATTTGCCGAATGGAGAGTACTGTAGAAAAACCTGTGACCACGAGATGGCAGAATTCCCATTCAGACCTGAGAAGTTTTTAACAAAACCGCACATAGAATTAAAAAAAGCTTATCCTGAACTTTATTTCCACAGCTATAATATGGCACTTTTGATCCTAATTTCCATTTAATTTTGCAAAACAGAGGAATTTATGAGAAAGCTGTTTTAATGTTTCAGCTGTCTTGTGTATTTTTGAGCCATTCTACCCTCCATCAGTAGTAATACTGCCATTTTTCTGCCATGTGTATTAACCTATTGGAAATGCTGTTTTAAAACATAAATATGCTTCTTCAAAATAATTGGCATCAGCCTGTGTTGGTTTAGTAGACTGAGAAATGTGGTGAAGATGTATACATTTTCTGACATTCACACAAAATATTAATCAAAATATTTCCCATGGATGCTGTCCTGCAGACAGTTTGATGAGTATCAAAGAACTTCCATTTTCACATGCAGCTGGATCTTTCTTTCTATACAGTGGAGAATCCAAGATACTTTTATTTGACACTTTTCAAAATGCCTTCTCTTTTAAAGCATAATTCATCAAGGTGAGATTTTTAAAAAGGCTTTGTGTTGGCTGAACTATCTGTCCAGGCAAGCAAGGTTGGCAGTTCTATAGTTTTTTGGGATAGGAATCATAATATTGTGTATTTCCATTATGACTCGCCTACTTGGTCTATACAAACATGCAGAAATCTCCGTTTTCATTTAAAATAAATTTTTCTAGCCCTGAGGACTATGGGAGAAAAAATTTGGAAAATAAATTGGTAAATGTTCTAAGGCACAAACCAAAAATGATCCACATATTTATGATTTTAAAAAAATAATTATTTTAAAGGCAAGCAACTTTTTTGTGGCCTGACTCATAAGCTTCTCTTTTTTTTTCTTTTCTTTTCTTTTTTTTTTTTTAATGTTATGACTTAAATCTGTCATACCAATGAGTTTTGCCATTGACATCCAAGAAAATGAGACCAAAGCTCAAGTACATTTTTAGAACAGAAATCTTCCTGCCTCATGTTTAACTTCAAAAATAACTACAAGTGCTAATGCACTGATTATAGGTGGTAGAAAATATTTTTTCTGTGAATACAGTGGGTATATTTCCCCTTGCAAGGAGGAAACACTCTCAATTGTAATATAAGCAACACAGATAAAATGATGTTGAAAATCTGTTGTCTGGAGTGTTCTGAAATAGTGAATTTTAAGAATTTACACAAAATTTTTATCTTATGAAATTACAGTATTGATGCCCAGTTTTTTTAGGTTTTGGATATTTATATGACCATATGTTCCTAACTGTAATAATACAAAAGAGTAGTGTTAAGCTTTTTAAGCAGTGCATCACTTGTCTCTAGTGTCATCTATACAATGTAAGAACATCTCTAATCTGAGAAAATTCCATGGCTGATATCTTGATTTATTGTTTTAATGTATCCAGAGTGCGTGATTATTGGATAATCCAAATTCATTTTAATAAATTGCAGTGAAAGACAGCCACATGCCAGGTTGATTAGCATAAATGACACACCAGCACTTTTATAAAGACAAATTCCCCGGTGTAAACTATTCAAATTGAATATAACGTCCTTGGATGCTCTGTAGAATAATATGTCATGGCTTAACCCTAGCCCAGCAACTAGGACCACGCATCCACTCATTCTCTTTCCTGGTGGGGAAGAGAATCAGAAGAGTAAAAGTGAGAAAACTCATGGGTTGAGATAAAGACTGTTTAATAAGTGAAGCAAAAGCCATGCACGCAAGCAAAGCAAAACAAGGAATTCATTCACTGCTTCCTATCAGCAGGCAGGTGTTGGATTTCTTGGAGCAATCTCCAAGAAAACAGGGCTCCATCACACATAACCATTACTTAGGAAAACAAACACCATCACTCCAAACACTCCTCCCCCTTCCTTCTTCTTTTCCCAGCTTTATATACTGAACACGATGCCACAAGGTATGGAATGGCCCTTTGGTCAGCTGGCGTCGGCTGTCCCAGCTGTATCCTCTCGCTGCTTCTTGTGTCCTCCCAGCCTGCTCACCACCAGGGTGGTAAGAGGAGCAGGAAAGGCCTTGGGAGCTTAGCAACACCAGAAAACACCAGTGTGCTATCCCACTGTTCCCATCCCAAATCCAAACTGTAGCACTACACTAGCTGCCAGCAAAAAAAGTTAACTCCATCCCAGCTGAAACCACAACAAACTCCACTGGGTTAATATTTTTAAAACAGTGGGTTGGATGTTTGGGAAGTGACAATATCTGCTTTTTTGTTTGTCCTTTCCAAGTCATTTTATTTTATGCTTCATATGTGCAAAACTTGATGCATGTGGGAAAGGGACTGAGTAACAAGGTCTGCAATACCATCAACTTTGTGGTTCTGACCATGCTCAGATTTTAAACCAACCAACGATACTGGTCCTAGAACTTCACTAAACAGGTGTTATCATTTTGTCCTGTAAGTTCTTCCTGTGAAAACAAGGTCTCTATTAGCACTTAGCTAACAAATCTGTGCCAAGGAACTCAAACCACAGCTGAGCTGTGTTGTAGCCACTGCTGACTAATCTGTTTTGTACTCATATTGTAGTATCATCATTAGTTTCAGTTGTTTGTCAGTTGCAGTGTTAGTTCCTCTGCAGATGCCAGCGTTTACCCCAGTAGTATCTAAGATACTATGTTTTTTTCATAGTACTATGAATGCAAAATAAGTTAGTTTTCCCAGAGAAGTCTCTTAAAAGAGCCTTTAGTGTCTGTATGCAATCAGAACAATAAACTTGTTGGCCTGTGACTGATGAATTCATCTTCATTTGTTTTCATGTCTTTTAAAAACTGTATTGCTGGAATATTTTAAGATGGAAATTTCAGTAACTGATATATGTTAAGAAACATCAGTAAACTAGGACCTGAGCTGCTACAGGTAAGAAAATGTTTTTGCTTTATGTTTTATCAAATGTAGTCTTCTGTGATGTAGGTCTAGTTCTTTCAGTCACAAAAGTATTAAATGTTCAGAAGCAGTCATAGATATTCACGTATACCTGTGTACATGTATAGGCTACCTTTGAATAGTAGTTTTCCTTATGGTACTTCTCAAGATTTCCAGCCAAATCAGGGTCAGAAAATAAGAGGAATGTGACCGTTAGAGGCACACGAAATTCCTTATCATCTTTTACATGGTGATATTCAAATTAGCCTCTCTCTTTTACTCTATGCATTCCACATACTAATCCAAAACATGTTTAGTCAGAAAAATGAGCTGAGGTGAGATGTTCCTTAAGGAACTAGTTCATTCCTAAGGAAATGAATGGTATGGACAACTGCTTTAAAAGAATGTTAATTCTTGATTTGGGTATCTGCTGAAGAAAGTTGTACTTTATTTAATTTGACATGTGGAAATTAAAAGTTTGTGAGCCTGTGTAGTTCATTCTTGTTGTTAACCTTGTTTATTTGCTTCTGTTCTTTCAATGGAAGAAATATTTACATAATACCTTCTTTCTGGGAACAGTAAAAATTTTCAGGAACACTTGGAAGATGAATTTTACATTAAACTTCATGATTTAAAACATAATTTCTAAAAGCTGGACCAGAAGAATACTCAGAGTTTGTGTATGATAGCTAAGATGAATTATTATTCTCTGTGATGGCAGTTGCTGCATTTTTACCAAAGTATGCAAGGATAAGAGAAAGATTTTACTAGTTAGCTGGTAATAGGAGTGAAGAGATCTGCAGTGCTTCTTTTAAACTGTAGGGAGAAGGTACAGGAAAGATCAGGGACAAAAGCTTTAGCATGCAAAAGGAGCCATTCCAGAACAGACTAGCAGCTTTCTTATGCTATTATTCCGTCTGACAATGGCCTTTACCAGATGCTTTAGAGGAAAGTGCAAGAAACCCTGCAGTGAGCACTTATGAAATATTCTGCCCGTAGAGGAAATTTCTTGTTAATCTCTGCCAGTGATGATTGGTTTATATCCTAGAGCATGATGGCTTGAAGGTTAAGTATAAAATAACTTTAGGACGAGTACAACTTGTACTACTGTAAAAGAAGCTGTTTTTTCCTGAGATAGTTTAGTTTTATAATGTGATAACAGGCATTGGCCAAATGATGTTAAGCAAATTCCTTAGAATATTTCAGCATTTATTGTAGAGGCTGGATAATGAAGGAGATCTGGGATAAAAACAAGAGATTAAGTATGTGTGATTTACAAAGACTTTGTGAACACGGGCATGTCTTTTTTTTTTAATGACTTTTTGCTATTTTACATACATTTAATGGTAATATAGAAAATCTTACCTAATTTTGCTAGAATCCTTTATGGAGTCTATGACTTGTGTGCCTTCAGGTGATTATTAAGGAGAAGGTTTTTTTAAGCTTTAATAAACACATTTTTATCAAAAATACTAAGAGACTAGCTTTTGCACTGAAGTTGCTTTCTGTTCTCTGGTCACATTCCCGACTTCTGTGAAATCATTGTTTTGCTATTCCTTCTAGTCACAGAATATTCTATAGGCAAAGATTGAATTTTCTTGTCTTAAGAGAGAAAAGAAAAAATCTTCAGACTTACTTTTCATATCATGAAAGGGCAAAAAGGCATACATCTAAACATTTCCCCTCCATTTTAAAATACGGTTAAATAAAGAAGATGTGATACCCTTTTATTTTTGAATCATTCACAGGCTTTCCCTGCCCTCCCCTCCCCCTCCTCCCCCTCTCCCCCCGACTTTGTGGTAAAAAAAAAAAATTAAAAAAAAAAAATCAAGCCTCTAAATAATTTAGACTGTCTAATCTAAATAGGGTCAAGAGAAGATCTCTTCTAGATCTAGCAGTGCTGAATGAGGACGTTACTGTGCTCAGCGCTCCAAACATATAATCTGCCAGCTGTAAATTGCCATTCCCACAGCTCTGCTGGACAAAGGAGT
This sequence comes from Chionis minor, assembly GCA_013398295.1. NCBI lineage: Eukaryota > Metazoa > Chordata > Aves > Charadriiformes > Chionidae > Chionis > Chionis minor. The sequence continues at coordinate 126,374 of VZSF01008379.1, forward strand.
CTGAGAGCTTTGCCTTACCCACTTCAGGCAACGTCAACTCTCTTTTCAAACTGCCTTCATCAGCTGATTAATACTACTGTGACTCCATATGGAGTTCTCATATGACCCATTCTGCCAACAAGCTGCCGAACTGGCAGCCTCTTGGGAAGAGACAGGAAGAAACTCTTAGGGTTGCTAATATCGTCAATTGTCGCTGCTCTTTGCTAGATGAAAATTTGCCTGCAGCCTACAAATGAGCTCTGTATGAGCACTCTGCTAAGAACATTGCTATGATTATGCTTGTGTTATTGTGCGCTGCTTGTGAACTCTTCATCTTCTTGCCAGCCCGGCTATCTTAATCTTGCTGGATATCTTGAACTTAACCCACTGTTGTATAATTCAGGTTCCACATATCCTCAGTGCAGGTTTCAGCCTAAAAGTTGTTCTGCATGCCAAAGGAGAAAAGAAGGAAGACAAACAGCTGAGGAACAAAACAATCCAAAATGGTTCATGATGGCAAAATAGTCAAAATTACAGACAATATTCTTTTTACTCGCTTTAGGTCCAGGCTTTCTCTGAAGTGGCATAGCAATATACAGGAACTAGAGCAGGTAGCAGAAGGTCCTCTGTATTTTAAGTTATGGAGATTTTTTTCTCTCCTTTATAATATTTTATATGTCTGAAAGGATTGTAGAGGAGGGTGCAAGTTAGGTGAGGAAATGTCTGAATTCATTATACTGTTTGCCCCAGGATATTCAGTGTTCAGTAAGGCTTCCTAGAAATTTTGCCGTAAGTAGTAGTCGTACTGCAGGCTATTGGTAGACAGCTTATATCTTTGGGGAGATCAGTTATCCAAGTAGCCAAAAGCATTTCCTGAAAGACTGGTGTACGTAAGCATATACATGTGATGTGTAAAACAGTGATATCTATTCCCATACTATGGGAGTGAGAGGAAAGAAGAGGTATTAAATAAGAAGTGGACATCAACAGGCAGTTGATGCGCTGCTTTGCCTAGTGCATAATTGCTATTGCATTCTGTGTGATCAACAGATATCTGATTTTGTATAAAAAACAGTTGGCTTCCAGCGGGACTGATTCTTAGTTGTAAGTCTGAATGTGTGGATGGTCATTTTTTTTTATACCTGTGAGATATATAAAATATACAGTGAGAAGGAATAATAATTGTTTTAAATCTTTTGTGTATGCACATAGCAAGTTCAAATGCAACCCAAATTTGATAAAAAAGTAGTATTCACATGTCCTTAAAATTGAATGTTGTTATACGTAGAAGTGGTGTATGAAATTAATAAATGGAAGTAATAAAAACAAAGTTCAGAAGAAATTTGAGGTCTAATTCAACATTTTTTCAAAGTGATACAAAGTTGAAATTATGTTCATTGGAGGTATGCCAACTACTACCTGCTGAAGTTCTGCTCCCGGTTTTATTTCAATAACATAAGGCTAGAAGAAATGGGATTTTTGCATTTTTCCTACTGATGGCAATCAGTATAACTAGACCAGAACATTTACAGTATTTACATCTTTCTTTAATGGTTAGGAACAGTCGTCATAAACAGCGACTGGAGAGAAGTTAATGACTACATAGGGCCTGGCTGCCAACAGACCTTTTCATGTTGATCCTGAAAATCATTTGCTACCATGCTAAGGCGTAGATGAATTTAATTTCTAAATGGCTTTTCAGTTCCAGCAGGACAAAGTTAGTACCTCTAAGTAGGAGGAGTTTGTGTAACATACGGTATGACTCAGTCTTTCTTTCTGGACTTTATTGCCACAGTAGAGATGCTCTGAATCCATTTCTGTTTGCACGAGATCAGGAAAGCTTTCACTGTGTCACTGGTTCCTGCTGTTCATTTGTACTAGCATAGATCTGACTCAACTGGAGATCGATATCAGCTATTTTTCATTTGCACTTTTTGCTGCTGTCATTATGCTGTTTGGTTTTAAAGGACATGAAGCACTTTTTAGAGACATCACTTTCTGGAGATGATGCATTAAGGTTGCAGCTTCTTATATATCCACATGCATAAACAAATTGGCATACGTAAATTCTGCAAATGGGTGTCTCTGCATTGGACTCCACTCTTGGCAGTCTACCAGTATAGATTGTAGCTGTTCTAGTAAAGAGTTGCAAGATTTTTTTTTTTTTTATCTTTACCACTATAATTAGAAACTAATTGCAAGGATGGCAGTGGGTTTCACTCATGTCATTTATAGATGTAAAACTTCATTGCTTAAAATACAGTTGCTTTAGAGAGGTATGGGCTCTGGATTATTTGTACTTTTTCCCTCCAGTTAGTAGCACAGCCTTGAAATTAAGAGAGCACCCATATACCTCTTTGGACCCCAATGCCTGAAGTCAGGAAAATCAAGAATTGACACAGATAACATTTTATTTCTAGAACGGATAGCAGCAATTAAAGGAAGAAAAAGGATTCAAGGCTGTAAATAAATTAAAACGAGTGTGTTGCAGAAAGGCTTAGCAACTTAAAGCAACCGAAAATTGCACCAGAAACAGTTTTCAGATGGGGCACAGATAACGGAGCAGAGCTGCAATGTGCTCTCTGTGTGTACTGCTAAATAAGCAAAGTCTGCAAAGTCACTGTGTGCAATAGTATAGACTGGATTTCCTGAAATCATTCACTCGAGAACAAATCAGGTAAGCAATCTGAGTTTTATTTCCAGTCAGTGCCTCAGCGCTGCCTGGGATAGCAGCTTCCTTCAAATGTCCCACATTGTCAGGTTTGTATTGATTTAAGAGCTCTGGTGTGCTACTCAAGCAAGACATGTTATAACATCCTTCTGGGAAGAAATAGCCTCAAAGCGTCTGGGTAACAATACCCTTGTTAATCACGTCATTGAATATAAAAAGATGAATTTTGTCATGTGTTGTCAGGCTAACAACAGTGAGTTACATCCTTTTTATTTGCAAATGGTGCAGTTCCATAATGTGAATTATTCCTGATTTATATCGACTGAGCGCTGGTCCATGCTATGTAACGCTACTCTGATATGAGATAGCTTTGGTCTAACATCTGCGGAAAACCTTAGGAATGACATCTTTCATAATGTTTGTTGCTAAACAAGTACTGGTAAAGTGTTTTGAAATTCATACCAAAATCAGTCTTTTGTGAAATGTGTGCAGATGAAACATGAATTTCGTTAACTGTAACCTCTCTTGGGAAATCCCCAGAAACCTAACAATACCAGGTGACGTTGGCCTTTTGAAAAGTAGTTAGCTGTACAACTTTTATTTTTTTTAATGCAAAAATGACAATTCATTGAGCTCGAGAGAAATACCTAATAAGGTCCTAATAAGGCTCAGCTGTTTACTGTCAGCTTAGAAAGCACGTGAATACAATATTCCTTCAAGTTCTTCGGGAGTTGGGGACTGCTCCCTCAGAGTAGCTGTCTTTATTTAAACTCAAGCTTACCAGCTGGAGTTCCCAGACTGATCAAAACTGCTGCATTGTAAAACAAGGAGTCAGTGTGCAGAGATGCACCTAGAAACAGATTGCAGAAAAATGCAGGTTACAAGGGGCAATAACCCCTACTTGATACAGATTGTTAGATAAAGCTGTCTTGAGACTGTCACAAATGATAATGGTGTTCCCTGCAAATTAGGATAGACATTTAATTTGGGTAAAGGACTGCTTCACCAAGCAGCTATAGGAAAAAAAACATTTGCAGAGTAATCGTTACTCGTATTTTAGTAACTTTACTTCTTATCAAGTGATTATCTCAAAGATCAAAGGCAAACGCCCTGTGAAACAAAATGATGAGCATAACTATAAGAACACGTATAAAGATTTAATTAGACCAGTATTCTGGCAGTGCCCAGTAGGCTAAAGCTTTGGGAGAGAATAGCAGCACAGGGCAAGTAGAAAGTAAAACTTTTCCTGCTATTACTTCTAACTTCTGTCAAACTGTAGCTCAGGGACTTTGTGAGTGGGAAACATTTTTGTGTGTGTGTGTTATATAATAGCTTTTGATGAATTTTTTTTCTTCCATAAGTTTTTCTAATTGCTTGTTAAGCCCACCTAAGCTTTTGACATCTCCAACATCCTGTAGCTATGAGTTCTACAGTTTAATTATGTGCTTTGTGAAAAGTGTTTCCTTTTGTTTGCTTTAAGCCTGCCACTTGATAACTAAGTCTCCTAAATTCCTTCATGGTGGGAATGGTTCTCTGTGTACTTTCTTTATTCCAGTCAATATTTTATAGGATTTCATTGTGTTAATCTCATGGGTGTTTCTTTTCCACCCTGTCTTTTTTCATCTCTCCTCATTAAATAACAGCTTTTTATCATCTTTACACTTCTCTGTATCTTGTATTGTTTTGTTTTTATCATCTATACACTTTTCTGTATCTTGTCTAGTTCTCCAGAGTCCATTTTCAGATGTGGGGAAGTAGAACTGCATTCAATGTTCAACAAGATTCATTCTGTATTCCTTTTCCAACTATGTCTACCATTCTGCTGCTTTCATGACCTCTCATGAGTATAGTGCTGAAGCTTGTACGGATGTGTTCATAAAGACTCTCAAAATTCTTTCTTGAGTGGACATACCTAATTTAAACTCATCATAGTAATACTTGTTTTGTATTAATGGCTGTTGATATTTGTCAGATATTTTCTTGTCCAGACACTGATTATTATGATAACCTTCTGTGGTTTACTGCAGCTGGCTTTTGTTTTCATAACCCTAAATAATTTAGTGTTTTTCATCTCTTCATCAGCATCCCCGAGTCCTGCATACAAACTCTGAATAGAAGAGACATCCACATTCTTATTGGGCTTTTCTGGAAAACTCCCTTCACAGAAGAAAATTATTCTTTATTTCTTATCCCTTAACAAATCAAGAATCCTAGGGAATATTTTTACTATTATTCCAAGTAACTTACTGTTTATAAGATTCCTTAGTGAGGAACTTTGTTAAAAGCTTTTTGAAAATTCAAGTACATTATGTCAGCCACATGTCCCATGCTACTATGCTCTTGAATTTTTCAAAGAGTTCCAACAGGTTTGTGAGACACAATAATATCCTATAAAAGCTGAGTTAACTTTTCTGATTCTATCATTTTTCTGTAGGTCTACCAATTTTTAAAATTTAGTTTCCATTGCTTTTTTTTTTTCTGGTAAAGGTCAGATTTTACTCATGAACATTTTCTTCTAGTCCCGCTGAAACCAGTCAGTAGAACTGGCTTGCTTTTGTTGCCATTGATTCTCTCAGGACTGAGATCCCTTTCAGTAATATTAATCACCTGGCAATTTCATATCTGACTTTGACTCATAGGTGAATATTATGTCATTGTGGTGATTTTTTACTATTCATTTTATTGATTTGTTCTAAGAATTTTTTGACTGAGAGTCCAATTGCAGCCAATTCCTACAATTCTGCCTCTATAAAAAACATTTCTGTGTGGAAACCAGTCTAATCTCATCTATAGAGAACACTAATATGAAGACTTAATTTAACTGTTCAGCTTTGGCCTTGTCTTCTTTTACACCTCCTCAATCATCTATTGGTACTTTGGCAGTACTGCCTGCTTTTGATGATGACAAGATTTTATTATTAGTTTTTATATCTTTATAAAAAGTTCCTTAAAATCTTTTTAGATGTTTTTTATGCCTTTATATTTCACTTTCTAGACTTACACGCCACATATGCACAAAAATTTTAAATTTTGAAAGTTACCTTTATACAAGTAACAATTTAATAAAATTATTTGTTAAACCTATCCTATTTTTTAATGGCATCTTCTGTTGTTTGTATGAATAAAGTTATTTGAATAATTTTATTTTCTCATGACAAAAGGGCCAGGAACGTTTTGTTTTGTGTGATAGTGAACTGTATCACAAGTGTACCCATGGTATACATAGTTGTACTGGCAGCCCTTAACTTCAGTACTAGTGTGTTTAAATTTAGGTTTTGTTTTGTTTTTCTGCTGCTGGAGCTGCACAATGTTATTTCTGCATTTTCTCCAAACTTTTGGAGGCATAAAATTAAGACCCGAGGTATGATGCCAGAACTGTTGATTTGGAGATACAACCTAAGGATACAGTTTTATAATAATTGTTATAATCATACCAAAAGCCAGATTTAATTTTATAAGAAATGTGCTTCTAAGTAGTTATACTTAACCAGGTGCGAAATGAAAGTTCTTCACCTTAGGGTGCTATTTTAATCCAGTGAAGTAAAATCAAGCATATGTTTTTATAACTGTTTCAAAGAAGATCTGTTTATCTTCTCACAATTTATTTGATTTAAATGGTTTAGAGACCTACTGGTGTTCTGTACTCTGTTTCCTTGTCCTGTAGGTCATGTATAGGAAAGATTATTAACATAAGCAAGTCAATAAACATGTACATGGAGAAAATAAGTGTTCTGTTGTAATATTGCAAACCTCAGTGTATTCCAGTATACCTAGGAATTCAAGGAACAAAATGTCTTTTATGTTGAGTAACTATGTACCTGAGAAATCTGTATCTCCTGGTTTTGACAAAACCGAATAGATCTTTCCCCCACCCCGCCACCTTTCTATTTTCCCCAGGATAAATTTCTTATTTTACTAGGACCCATGCAGTTAATACATATGACTGACTTTCCCTTTCTTAAGCTGATTTCATTTATCTCCTGGAGAAAAACATTTTAAACAATTCAGGATTTTGACATAAAGTTTTGTGGTTGCTCATCTGTCAGGTCTTATTCATGCAATCTCTGGTAACATGAAATAGAGAGGACTTTGCCACTGCCGCAGTGATGAATATCTTCAAAATGTTCTGCTTCATTTCCTATTCATTATGTAAATGAAACCATATTTACATAAATGGAGATGATCTTCCCCTGATATTCAAACTGCCTCTCACTACCATCGCAGCCACCTCACTCAGAGATGAACATTATCCAACAATCATTACTAACTGCAGATACATTTCCATGTCCTTATTGGAAGCTTCCCACAGACCAAGTCTGACAAAACTGGACACTTTCCACATCTTGGAGATGAACTGCCCCCCTTTTCAGATATCGAAATCGCCACTCAATCTCACTATTTCTGTGATGATTTAAGTGTCTAGCGTTCTCTGTGCCGTTACCCAGGGGGATGCAGGCACTGTACCAAGATAGAGGTGGAAAATCAGTCTGCAAACCTTGCTATTGCTATGCACTAGGACAAATAGGCAATTATTCATGTTGTATTTTAGTAGCATAACTCAGAAAAATAACAGAATTTGTTTGATAATACCACAGTTCACTGGAATTTCGACAGGCAGCTATTTTCTATCTACAGAACTAAATCCAATTGGAGATGTGGAGAATTTATCAGTGCACGCAAATCTAGGATGTGAGCATATAGCTTGATACTTAAGCTCCAGAGTGCTGTCTGGTAAGTGCAGAAATTTCTTCCATCTTTACTAGTCCTCTGCTTTCCTCCATACAATGGAGGGAAGAAAGAGTGGGTTTGAAGGACAATAGACTGAGTAGTTCGCTGAGCAAATGGCAGGCATAAAGGGAGGCACAAGTCCCATTTGTTCTCAGGGTGCAAATGTACCTTAGACCAGGGCTAATAGGGCTATTACTACAGGCTAAATGAGAATTTGTTCACTTTCAGAGTGTCTACTATGGTAACTGCACTGTGCAGTGTATACTAACGTAATACATTTACTAGTATTACTGTCTATCGACATTTTCCATGATCGTTGGATTAAATTTGAAAAACAAAGCTCTTTGCAAGCAGGACAAGAGCTAAACAGCTGTGGTTGTGTTAAGTGTTTCTAAAAATGATCACAGTGCATGGTGTGCTGTTATTTCTTTTGTGTTCAAAATTGCATTGGGCCTATAAAACTCAGTATGTCATATTTGTCATGAAATAATTTGGAACGTAAGGGGCTGTGCGGCTCAGGGTTATGTGTTAGAGAAATGAGAATTTTATTAACACTGGAAAATAGCCACACTGATTCAAGAAAGCTGTATTGTCTTTCTCATGTTGAAATAACATGAAATATTTTGCTAGGATTTCACTTCAAATTGTTCAGAATGTACAGTACCAGCCTGGCATGCAGACACTGCAAGAATGGGCACAAGCAGAAAAGTATCTGTCTCCAAAGATTATGGCCTTGTATATCAGCGCATTTTCTTGGTGCTTTGTGACTTGTGAAAAATATTAATTAGAATGAAGATAATATTGCAAAGCAGTAAAGATCACCTAATATTTGCTCAGTATTTTATAAATATAAATGCTTATATAAATGATTATTAAAAATAGTGAATGCATCCTGTGGTATTTTATATATTTGTGTGTGCACAGAAGATACTAGAAGCTCCAGAGTGCTAAAAATGAATTTAACCAAATAGATTCATTTATTGTTATTACTACTACATTACTATTATTATTACAAACTTGCTTACAACAGGCAGCATACAAAGTTTAAAAGAATACTTACTATATAGTAATACAAAAAAGGTAAGAAATGCACCATCCTGTCATGGAAATGGATAATGACATGACACTGGAAAGTCTATGACAATGAAAATGTCAAAACATACTTCCATTAGTGCAGATTCAATTGAGAAATTTGTGTAAATAGCAATGGAATTCTCGATCTGGAAAAGCCTTTTTATGCAGCCTTTAGTTGTCTCTAAGCAAACATTTAAATATTTTTCTGATTTACTACTATTGAGAAATTTTACTTAGGGTGCTTTTCTGCAGTTATGTGCAGAGAGGTATATGTGCTCCTGAAATGCTAATTGCATGGTCGTCCAGCCCGGGAGACTGTTCAGCCGGGCTCCTCTTTCCAGCTTTCATGCTCCGGTCTTATCCTAACATAGAGCTGGGATGTGTCCGTGTGTGCACCGTGGCTGAGAGTTTAGGAACAAGCTTGAATCCCATAGGATTAGTATGCTCTAATTTGCTACATTTTTGATCACTTTGATTTTAAAATGTATTCTAAAGAGCAGCTGTAAATTACATTTTTATTCAAGCATGGCTCAAATTTGCTCCAGGCGAAAGGAGTTTAATATTCCAGTAAGATACAGGCAAATAATGTTGACACAATTAATAAAAATGGTTTTAAGCCTAAGTTGGAACCTTTTCCTGCGCTCAGAATTAAATACAGCTCATGTGCAGTTTGCTCTCATCCATAATGGCTAGTTAAACATTGTTAGACTCATTTTATTCTGAAGTCACCTCTTCTAACATGTTTTAATATAAGTATATCTGGCCTGCAGTATTGGTCAGAAAGCAAGTGCTGTTGGCAGTTATTTCATTTCTAATGTGCAATAACACAGCAGAAGCAATTCAGTGAATCACAGAAGTAGCTTCAGGGAGCCCATAGGCCATAGAACTAATTTCAGCCTGTGAGTAAATAAAAGATGTGAAAATACAGTTTCCACTTTCTCAGTGGAATCAGAATGACAAGGTCAATAGACACGGATTACTGAACTGTACACATTTACAATATTGGTACTTGTACCACATAGAGTATAAATATACAAATCCTTCCCACCCTGTCAGTCTAATGAGAATTATGTTGTTTACAAAACAGTGATACAATACTTCAGAGAAAAGCAACATCATTTGCTTTTGTTTTAATATGCAAATAGTTTTCATTATTCCAATGGACTAATTTTGGAATACATCTTGGTAACGGCCATAGAGACTGCTTTTTATTTTCTGATTCAGCCTGAGAAAAATACCAGGATTTTTGGTAAAGCTGCCAGTATGGAAGTCAGAAGTAAAATATTCCACACATTTCCCCATTTTTACTATATTTCAGTGACTATTTATAAAAGATATTTCACAACATTAGGAACAAATGGGAGGGGAAAAAAAAAAAAATCCCAAGAAATTTAATGAAAAAATTCAGTTTCATGCAGTTCTGGTGCCAGTTGCTGTCTGAGTTATGAGAGTTATCTGGAATGCACAGTAATATTTTTTTTGGTTGCCATTTTCCAGGTATATGAGATTAGAATATCTTTTTTTTTTATTTGAATGTAAGAATTTTAATATTCTGAGGATGTAGTTTGTAACAGTGTATCTAATATAACACAGCTGGAGCTGACAGACTTGCAATTGGCCTGAATTTTGTCCTGGATTACCATTTTGTTCTGTTCCTACATCAGTGAGTCTTTTCTCCTTGGTGAGAGAACAGTCCTTTCCTCCTCTTCACAGCTCCCAAACAAACAGAAAACCTTTCTGTCCAGCAAAAAGAACATGCAAAAGCCGTCCAGACCAATTAATTCATAAAACTCCTGTGTATTTGCTGGCAGTGACTTCTGTTTCTGATTTATCTAGGCAATTAATAGACACAACCCTACTGTCTCCTCGCTTGCCCCACCTATCTTGCTATCTGTTTAGACACTGAAACCTGTGCCAGACAACAATGAAATCAAGAAATTAGACTGTAATAATTTATAACCTCTACACTTGACCTGTATCACCTAAGTGCTTGATAATGTCATTTAATTGCATTTCCCTGATGAAATCTTGTGACGGGACTACTTATTAGCATTGACTGTCTTGGAAATTCGTCTTTAGTGCTTATGAGACACCTTTAGATGGATTTGAAATGAAAATCTATGCCATTGCAGTATATATCACAGAGAGCTCCTCTAACTGTCCAAGATTCTGCATCTGTTGTACACTTTGTATCATCATCATTTAACTTAATAATTAATGTTTTCCCCCTGCCGCACTGGACAAAGATTCTCTGCAGCTTAGCAAAGCTCATGAAGTGAGAGGAGCTGTTGCCTGTATAATATCTGCCTGACTTACTGCAGAAATGGGTAGATTTGCCATGACTGAAAGAGAAATTCAGTGGAACAGAAAGGAAATCTTCACAGTTGAAGCCAATGAATATGCTGCTGTGAAAACAATAAATTCTAAGTATCTCTGAATTTTTACAATGGCAAGTGAGCCTATTAAACCCAAATTCTCACATATTAATTTTCATTTTCTAGAACAAGTCATGTTTGTTTTGAGAACACTTTATCTCTTATTCTTAGCTATAGCTAAATCCAAGGGATTTTACCTTAAAAACATATGGAGATCTTTAAGATTCAGTACCATAAGAAAATCAGATATAGGTATATTAGAGTAGACATTGATGTAATGGATGCTTTTACCTTACGTTTTCTCCATTTGTTAATTGGAGAGTATAATCCTCTTTTTTCATAGGATTGTGCAACAATGCATTAATTAAGGTTTGGAAAGTATTCAGATACTAGAGTACTGAGACCCTGACTGAAAAGCCCCCGAAAAAATGAGTGATTTGGCCCACTAGGAGGATTTGAATGCTGTCCAATAAATAAGGCCTCTAGACATATATTGAAAAGCACAGAGAAAGTATTGAAGAAACACATGTCAAATAACCACTGTTTCTCTGTCCTTCTGTGCAAAGGTACATTATGTGATTCCAATCCATATGCAACACATGGCATTTGCAGCTTCCAAACAGGGATGTGTATGTCTGAGTTTGTGTGAAAATGTAAATCCACAACAATCAGATAACCAGTTTAAAGATATTTTTGAAAACAAGCAAACAAAGTAACTGAAATTTTAACCGAACTGTTAGTGCTGGAAGGGTAGAAATCAACTGAAATATTGTCAGTATCAAACTATGAATTAAAAAAGCCCAAACCACTGCTCTGAATTTATCTTCCTAGATGTTTATGGTTATACAATAATTATTACTTTCTTCTTTTTTTTCTTTTCCTTCTATATCTGTGTGGGAGATTATCAGAAATAAAAATATATCCTTTTGGCTTCCTTCTAATGAAGCTGTTAGGCAGTTACTTATTTTAAGCACGTGATTGATCTGGAAGGCTTCAGCAGAACTGCATACATGCTTAAGGTTAAACATATGTTTTGGTGTTTTAGTGTTGCCTTGTAGATGACATCTGGGAAAACCTAAATGCTCAGGTGAAGGATGATTTAAGCTAATATTATATTCCACAAAGTAGCGTGAGTTTCCTTGTATGGCTTTTATGGAGGAAAAGAACCTATAGCTGTATTTCTAAGAGCTGCTCTGCACAAGTAGAGAAAGGCAGTTTGCAAACAGAATCAATTTTCTCGGGCAATGCCATAAGCTTCCTCTCATGTTTTGTTGCAGCCTAGGGAAAAGTCACTTGAATTTCACACAAAAATAGAATTGCTTTACATCTGTGTTATATACAAGAGTTGCTCCTTGATTCATTAAATTAAAGACATCTATCTTTGATTTTTCAACACATTAAGTATGTTATTTTTTAAATATACTGGACTTGATTCTATTGTCATTGTCTTTGATAGAAATACTTCCAAATATTATAAACATTACAAAGAGGTTTGAAAATAGTTCTCTGTAATTTCTCACTTGAAAATAGGATAGCATCAAATGCAGTTATGGTGTATATTGTTCAACTGCATCTAATTCAATCATTGAATCACTCCCACTATGGGGAGTGATAGCAGGTCTACTACTATTGACCATTTACATATATTTGAGAAATGATATATGGGGTTTGTAAGGAAGAGGTACTAGAAGGCAATTGCCTAACAAGTAATTCGATAAATTCAGTAAACCTAACCTGTACATTTGAACATCACATGTGAAATCAAGGCTTGTAAGATGATTATCAACCTCATATTGTTTGTTATTTACCTATGGTGTACGCTAGTCAGAAAAGACACACGCCATTGCTCTTAGTGAAAGAGAAAGTTAATAGTGCTCTTTTGACCTGTTCTTGAACTCCTAAGAGGGAATGGTGGTGTCAGTACAGTTACTGGAGTTACAGGATGGATTTTCAATGCACCATATGTAAAAAATGAAAACCAAAATACATTTGTAGATAGAAGTACATCAAAAGTCCTGCAGAGCTTCCCCAAGATGATGGAATCAAAAAACTGTCGCTGTTAGAGGAGGTTGTCCTCTGCCCTTAAGCGTAAATGGAGTGAAGATGTCAGCTCACATTCTGCCTTCTCTGTGACTTCAGATATAGAAGAACAGCACTGTGGCTAGGCTTTCAATCTCTGTTTTTATAAAAGTGTCAACTTTTGTTTCAAATGCACCAGTTCTTATTTTTGCTTTCCCATTCACCCATGATAGTTCACCAGTCAGTTTAAGAAAAAACAGTTTTAAGAATTCATGCCTTGGTGATATGAACACCTGAGCTCCCTTGTGTGTTTCAGTGCAAGAGCTAACGAGTGAAGACGGGTGATCTGTAGTGTAGATAATAGACAGTTGGGTACCCCAGACGTGTGTCTATTCCTTTGTCAATGATGTTAACAAAAGGCAGACATGCTGAGTAGTCAACGACTGATATAAAATATTTGTCAAATGGATAGGTTTCTTGGAAATAAAATAGTATTTTTGCACTTCTGATATACTAGTAAAAAGAACACATTAGTAAAATCACAGGTGACAGGCCCCTTTTCTATGAAATTTCAATGAAATCAGTTAATTTTTTAATTAATATTTCTTTAATTGAAAATGGAAGGCCTAATCTTTCTTTCATTCACATTGAGTTATGTTTAGCTTTCTCTGGTAATGTCAATGCACCTGAATTTGCCAAAGCTGTATTTATGTTTTTAATGTGAGACTTAACCCCTGAGCTTCAGAGATTGGTGGATTTACATGGAGTGAATACAAAAAGTTTTTTTATTTTAGTATCCGGAGAGGATATTGACAGGTCATGCTTTGATGTGAGGACCATTTCTCAATTATAGCACAAGGAAAGCATTAGTATAATACATTTGACTTGTAAACATTTACGTCAGAAGTATATAGTGTCAAAAATGCTAGACATAATTTCAAATTACTTTTACTCTATCTTTCCTTTCTTTCAAAGTTTAACAAATAATAAGTAGCAGAAAGCCTGTGTCCTCTCAACTGTTACAGAGAAGAGGACAAAAGGAAATTAAGGAATGACTGTAAAAATACTACTGTAGGAGGAGCAAGAGGCCATAAATGCCCAGAAGACTGGCACCAACCCGTGTGGTCCAGAAGCAGTGGTGCTCAAAGAGCAATTCAAAAGATATAAAACTCATCCCTGTTCCAAATCTTGATATTCAGAAGGGAAGTTTAGAAAATGTGCTTTCAAATTGAATACTTCATTGGCATTGTTTCCATCTCTTTATCATTCAGAGAGAATTTGTTTCACACTGTTTCCAATAAAATGCAAGTCCATGAAAACCAGAAACATCACTGTGTCAGATTAAAAATTGTTGAATGAACGAGGCTATGCCTTTCAAGAGATAAGAATCAGGATTGAATTAGCTAACGGCAGGAAGGACCTAAACTGCTATCAATTAATCTACTAAGATTTTGCTTATTTTTAATATTTGGGATAGCATTTTCCTTTTAATTTTCAATGAAAGATTGGTTTAACACAGCACGATGCATTAGTCATACTGCGTTTCCAGTCTTGTACACTAATTGTAATCACCATCTGATGAGAGTGCAGGGCTTGGGCTCTTGTGATGGTAAAGAAAACAAACTGTTAAAAAAAAAAGTTAGAAGGCTGATAGGCCTACCTCTCTAGGTAGGAATACTTTTCTGCTCAATACACAGTTGGGACCCATATGCAAAGATGGGACGCTGGGGAAAAAAAAAAGGCTGACAATTCCATAGCAAATTTAAGTGCATCCATCATCACTATTTCATTCATACTGCATGTTTGTGGTTCAGGAAAAGCATGCTATAGGAAGCTGAAAAGGAAAGACTTTATTACAAATGTTCTGAAAGCCAGACTCCACATTGCTTTGAAGTGCTAACTACCTTTAGCTAAAAAAATAGTACACCACTTAGGAAAACATTTGTGATATTTACGTATACCTTTAATAGATGAATGAGTTATCCATGAGTATATAGCTATGCTAGTGAATTCCTAGTGACTGGTTGTTCAAACCACATTTAAAAAGGGCTGCCCTCTGAAGACTGATGATACAAGGAACATGAGATAGGAACATACTATAAACTATTTCTTAAAAATATAACAAGTTTTGAAAGGTAGCATGGGTGCTTTGTCTAAGAGTACTGGGCCTTTCTTGACTAATCTTTTCACTTCCTAACTGCATGTCTGCCAGGCTTTGTATTTGCTGGCTGCTTGAGATCTTTGCTGGTCTTCAGGCTTCTGGACAGCTTGGTGGACTTTGTAAAAGAAAAGAAAAGGTATTGTTTTCCCATTCAGGTTGCCATCTGTGGCATTGTTCACTGTAGATGGTCACGTGAGCAAACAGGAGGAATCAATGAGGATAATTTCCTTATTTCACTTGGTAGAAAAGGGTTGAAGGGCATCTAAGTCATGAACATTTTGTAGCAATGAACTTTTATGTATGCCACCAGGGTTTGCTATGCTTCCAAGCTATTGTCTGCAATGTCCGTTCTGCAAGGGCCATTACAGCTGGTCTCTGTGAAACATTTCTGTTGAAGGTTGTCTGGGTCACAAGCCTTTTCAGGGTATATATTTTGAAATATTTTACTCCTAACAAGCCAGATTACATTCACAACAAAGAAAGCAGAAAAAACTTGTTGCCAAGAATAGGCAAATGTACTAGAAAAGCAATATAAATAAGGTGAATATGTGGGACCCAATCTCCAGCATAATCTGTACTATTTTTGTAAAAAACATGTCTAAAAATAACTCGAATAGAAATACAGTGGTTGTGCTACAATGACTACTAGTACCAACAAACAGATCATTGTATTTAAGGAAACTCACATTTTACACTTTGTGTAAAATCCCTCTGCCTTCCTTCATACTTGCACATCGTGTATGGAGTCCCATCAGGACTCATGGGCATCATGAATACCCACCCATGAAATCAGTTCCCCAGTATAGAAGAGAGCGTGTCTTCTTTTGTTCTTTTTAGTGACTAGTTCCTTCCCTCTCCTGACAGCCCCCAGAAAAAGCTATACCATTAGGGAGGAGGACTAGCCACAGTTTTTGATTGACATTGAATTTGAAAGACAGGATTCTTGACAGTACCCCTAGCATCACGTTAGGCTATGGAGTCTTCGGCTCAGCACTGTCATGAGGGGAAGCATGTCAATTACCGAGTCGCCAGCACCACCTCCTGCACTATCTGATTTTGCTTTGCAGGGGTCTCCTCTTCAATGCCTGAAATTGCTCACCTTATGAAATCTGACAGGATCACAGCGAAAGATGGTACAGCTGCGGGCCTGTTTTGCCTTTCTTAAGCAGAGCAGCAGAGACATAAGGTTTCCTGGCCCAAGAGCAGATTTTCAAAGGTAATTTGAACTCAGCTCTCGTGAAAAATGAAGAGGAAGACTGATCTGTGTCAATGCATTTCTGTAATTTAACTTACATAATGCAAATAAGTGCTATTTCTGTGAGTCGGTGTGGTCTTAAAATACTAACAAGGAGTTTTCTTTCAGGAAACCTCACACCAATGCTGCCCCATTAGCAAGAAGCAAATCTCTTGAACTACTGTCTGGCTATGACTCTGCTGGATTCTTGAGATAACATCTAATTGCAAAGTTGATTGTCTAAGGTAATAAAGCTTCCCAAATTATTATTCTTCTCTGTGGCAGCATTGCTAGGCAAACAATTTTGTCAAAGTGTTCGTGTTGCATCAGAGAGTACAGCCCTTTAAACAAGAGTGTTATGTAGTCTAGAAAAAATGTGAAGTAATGCTTATGGATTATCGTAGGCAATTTGATCCAGGAAGATGTCAAGAAGAAACATTTTAAAATATTAAATTCCAAAATATCACAGAGTGCACTGATGATTCAGTATCAGTATACATATTTCAAGTGTCAGTATGGCACACTCCTGATGATTGCAATGCCTCTTTTGGAGTTCTAAATTTTGATTTTGAAAGATATAAGAGTTAAAAGATTAAATTCGTAAGATATATTAATTTTTCTCCTTTATTAGTCAGTAAACTCACAGAGCCATGATTCTGCTGGTCACAGCAGTACAGATTCAGAGCATTTAAGCAGAAGCTTGTGAAATACACATAGTTAGAAGGTGAGACAGTACATTTGTGTCACAGCTGCATGTCTAAGGTGCAGAAATGCATATGCAATATGTATGCATTTCCAAAAAGAATGTGTGAAAATGTTTAAAACAGAATGAAGTGTAACTTTGAACTCTTTGTTCTCGGTGTCTGTAATTCCGCTCTGTTCCCATTTGTGTTCAAGATGCTCTAGTGTCTAATCAAGACAGGGGTTGCTGGGCATGCCTTCAGTTCTAATTTCTAAGACTAGCACTTTAGTGTGACAAGTCTACTGCAAAGGATTATAAGTTTTACCGATTTTGTGAATACTGCTAGGTGGGTTGACATTAAAAACATCTTATACAAGTATGTGGATACCGACAAGTGACAACTCTAGGTCAATACTGAGGGAAGGGGGAAGGTCACTTGCTTTAGTTATTGTGCTATTGAACTAAATAGCAGGCAGAACAACTTTGAAAATCGTCCTTTTGTATTGCATTTGTTTGTCAATTATTATAGGTCATCACAGAAGAACTACCATGTAATTTCACCTTTGATATAATTTTTGGTTCTTTGTTCTCCAACGTGCATTTAGCTGATTCTTTTTGTGCTCTGTTTGGCACTGGGTTTCTCTACTTCAGCTGTCACATCTAGATACCTGTCTATTCACTGCAAATGTGCACCGATATGAACCACAGTTTTCTGGGTGCTGTCACTGTTCTTCCATGAAGCAAAATAGCTGTTGAGACACCATCACCAGCCTTTATACTCAATGGCATCTTTATTTCGCTGTTCTAGACACCCACAGATTTTTGAAAAAAGTAGGATTAAATCGTGTTTTGAATTTTCTAGACCATCACTAGTAGCACATCTGAATTCCCAAACCAGACCCTCTGCAGTGGCTGCTTTTTTTAATCCTTTTTATTTAGGTCTTATTTGGAAAAATATATTGTGTCTTTTTTTTCCCCCCCTGTATCATTCTCTGTAGATCTATAGCACACGAAAAAGATGGGTTCTCTCAACATCATAGGTCTTGAGTACCTCTTCATTTCCATTAGTGAGTGGTCATATTAACTCCATTGTTGACTGTTCACTGCTCAGAGTCCAAAATGTGCACATTTTGATAAAGTCTCACATCTTTGTGAAATATTGATCTCTGTGAAATATCTTTCATGTCTGTCTGCATCAAAAGAATTGGGTAAATTTAATTTCCAGAAAACATCAGTAACTTTAGCAAGTTAACAGCAATGTGATTTGGCTAATATTATACATACTAAATATTCAAAATTTTCTTTCTATACTTTCAGGAACAAGTCCAGAAAACCATTGTTTTCCCTGTCTTGCTACACTGACTTCATAAATCCTGTTATGAAATGTTCGTTTTCTGCTCATCAGCCTGGCCTCAGCTCCTCATGGACCTCTCACTGGTATTTTCCATAGCCGCCTTCAAATGTGGATCACAAAACTCAACGTAGAGGTAGGTTCCTCTGCTAAATTGTGTCAGAGTTAAAACTTCCCCTACTTCTATTTGACGTTCTTCAGGTTATGCTCCTAAGAGTTACATTAGCTTTCTTTGCTGCAGATTGCTCTGGCAGCTATGCTGATGTAATTATCTACAGTGACCCATATGTCTTCCTTTGAATCACTGCTTTCCAAGACAATTTTAACCATTCTTGAAGAATAGCTTGCATTCTTGGTTTCCAGACGGAGAACCTTGAATTTGGCTGCTTTAAGATTTCTTTAACCAAGTAATTCAGCTCGTTATCTATGACCCACTGCACATCCAAATTTCCGCCATATGTCCAGCCTACTTTTAGCTTCACTTTAGGAACATTTTACTCAATTTCCATTAACTTGCATTTAATTTTTGACAAAAAGTTTTAATAATTCTGTTCAGTTAGCATCTCTTGCTAGTCTTTGGTGAGGGTAAAAGAATAACAAAGCCATGTGCATCCTCCTCTAGTGTGTGTCAGCTATAGAACCTCAATAATGATAATATTGTGTGATGCAGTAATACTAATAGTTTTTCACTGGCTATGTTCTTGCACCAAATACACAATATGTGTATGAATAATTAGCTGGAAAATAAAGATGTCAATTTTGGTGGTTTCACCACCAAAACCACTTTGGTTTCACCAAGGTTACAATAAAGAAAAAATTTGAGCAGTATGATTTGTATAATAATAGTAGATAGAAGCAATTCAATATGTACATTAAGTTTAATGTCTATATATATGTTGTCACTGGAGCAACTACTCCAAATTGGCTTGGATAGAAATGCGCTCATATGGAGAGGAAACAAAAAAATACTTCCCATGTTTGACAATAGGAGTGATTTTTATTATAGTTTTTGCTCTGCAAAGACTATTAAAAACCCCAAAAAGAACTTTACACATGAATCAGACAGCAACCAGAATGGAAATAAGATTAGGGAAAGAAAAAAAGGAACAAAAAAGGAACAAAATGGTAGTAAGGTTGGAGAAATGAATTTTATGTAGAAGACAATCCAAAATACACAGTCAGAAAGCAAAATCAAAGGTGCAGTCACCTGAAAAGCACATAATGGTCACAGAAGTTACCTGTTTAAACTTTTCTTAGTTTTTAAAATTGGAAGTTTTGTGATATATATGTAGCCTGTCTGCATAATTGGCACTAGCATATTTCCTATAATTCCAGTCTCCACATCATGTTGCCTAGTAGGAATCTCAGGGTCCTAAATTGGAGTAGTTTGCCCTTCTTTTAAAAAGATACCTGAAACTACAGGCGATGATGTTTCCCACTATATATATGCACACATACATGTACATGTATAGATAGGTCATTTACATAGAAGCATAAATCTTGGAAGGATTTTCTGTCTCATTCTCTGTCTCATTGTAAGGGCTTTGTTGTCAGTATTTCCCTTCATAGTAGGCTAGTCATCAAATTATTAAATAGTCAAAAGGAAAGCATTCTCCAACACGAGTTGTTAACCCGATAGCCTGTCTCCATCTAGACCAATAATGATTAGAAATATAAAGTGATCCTCCGGTGGTATACTTCTAGTAGTCTGGAAGATTGCACTTCAAAGGTTGTGCTTAATAACCACCAGTAAATGTGAAGTAATCCATGACTTTGCCTAACCCTCTTTTGAACCAGTTTGCCCTTTTGGCCTCTACAACATCTTGTTACAGAGTTCTACAACTGAACTATACGAATTATGATTTGATCGATACACACACAATAGTCTTACTTAAGGGGCTCCTCGTTCTTTTAATGCAAGAAATACACGGAGTCAGTATTATTTCTTATTCTCTGTACTGTATCATTCACTAGTTAATCTCTGTCAATGTACTTTGCTCCTGCCGTTCTGTCTCTTCCAAGTTAACTTGTCCAGAGTACTTAGTCCTCCTTTGTACAGAATGTAAAAAAAGAGGAATATGTGCACACCTGTGTATGTTGTTTAGATGTTTAGGGAGTTTTCAGGCACATGCTAATTGAATTCTAAGACTGGTTATTTTGGAAATAGGGACTTCTGGGGTCATTTTCTTAGACTTACTTAAAGAGCATCAAGTTAAGTTTGGAATTGAGAGAGACTTCCGACGTGTAATGACACAAAGCAATTAGAAGGAGCAAACGCTTTATGGCTGATGTTATTTCTACTACCTTGTGTGTATTATTTTCTGTAAAAGAAGAGAAATTCCATCTTTTCTTGTGCTTTGTCAGCTTATCTTTCTCAGATTTTTCGAAGTGTTTCAAATGAAAGCTAGAATCATTGTTTACTGTTCTAACAGTGGGGTTATTGCTCTGCAGTTCTCTACACATTGTCTCAAGATATTTTTCCTTCATTTCTCTTTTATACTCAACTGTTTTTATCCTTTGCTAATGCTGCAAGTCTTCATTATGCTCTGTAAATCTTCTTTCCTTCTATAGTGCTCCTTTTATTATGTTACATATAATGGGTCAAAATGATCTCTGGCACAAAGCCACAGTATTAAACCAGGAATTAATATGGACCAGTATTCTTAGACTGAAAAATGCTTACAGTCGTTTGAACACCAAAGATAAGAGGCAGAGGCATATTTCTAAAATCTTTGCAAATGAAGGAGACAGGGCTGCTGTTTAAGGGAGTTTCAACTGAGCACAGAAACAGACTGAATGCAATCAATCAAAAAAGATTTATTCAAGAGTCATAAATTAGGCTCTACCTTAGATTCCTTCAGTCTCCCTTTCTTATATATCATCTCTTGTCCTGACATTGTCTGAAGCATTTCCTCCAGCCAGTAAAGAAAGATTTTACAAACTCAAGAGTCCAATTAGGAAAAATGTTCCCCTGCCTTTCAGCATTGCATTATCTGAACCAGTTCCCTCCAGAGCACCCTCTACAATGGAGGCATTTATAACTGAAAGTATCTCAGTAGGAAAGGGTACTCACTTATTGTATGAAAAATTGAAAACTACAGACTGAAAACAGGCACAGCTTGAGTGCTGCGGTATACCTGCTTTGTGTCTGTTTTATGACGGAGGCAGTATTCAACAATTGTGAGGAAAAGACAGGGTAAAGAAGGGCTGAAAAGTTTGAGACAAAGTAAGAAAAGTGGTTCCAGAGCAGCTGCTATGAGAAGGGTCCACAGTTACAAGTGCTCATTCCAATTTTCAGTAGGAATTACTTCAGGAGCTTTTGTTTTAAGGATTCCCTTGGCTTTTGAAACTGCCTCCTTCACTGGCACTTCCAGTGCCTGCCACAGCTCCTGTTCTGCGAGTTATCTGGCATCTCCTGGTCTGTTAGGGGAAGATTTTAAAATTAACAAACTTTAGCCTCTTTCCCTTCATTGTCAAGGTTTTGTCAACAATCACAAGAGGTAGAAACATTTGCAATTGCTTGTTCATCATGCTGTGATGAATGGGTCTCTAAGCCATGCTGGCACAAAAGCCTGTGCACCCACAGTCAGCTTGCAGCGAACGGATTTGGCTTTGAAAACACTTTTCTCCCTCTCCTTCTCTCTCTCTCTTTTTTTCCCCAAGTAAACTTTAAGCCAGAGCAATTGCCCAGATTTGCTCTCTGCAGGGGCATAAAAGTGATTCTGCTGGAAGAACTGAAAGGTTAATATGATGCACAGACAGGAGTGGGTAACAACAGAGAAGCCAATATTGCTAGTGAAACTATGGCCTGAGACACCAAGAACTGGTGCTTTATAAATGACACCAAAGGTTGGAAGCATAGACCCCATGTATTTTAATTACATGCCATATGATTTAACTGTCTGTTGGAGGCTGTGAGTGTATGCTGGAGAGATATCACTATATTTACTCTGTTTTCAGACACAGGTTTCTAGGCTTGATAGACGTATATTGTAGTTGTTCCAGAGTGCTTTATATGCCCTTCTTTAAACATGGTATTTCTGTCTAATCATCAATTAAAATAACTAGAGAAGATCTGACTCTGTTATTTCCTTTCAGTTTGTCTGTGCTATTGGTATTCTCCACCTTTCCCATCACTGCAAGTTCATTTGTTTTCCTTGTGACAGCTCATGTCAAGCTGATCTGTATTTATCATCTCACCTTCAATATTTGCTGGGATGTGCCACAATTAGAGCAGCTGACATTTTGCTGTAGGCAGAACCAGAATTATATTGTGTGCGTTCTCGGTGGGTTACTCACCTGGCTACCCTTTACAAACACACAGTCATTTAGATGCATTGCTAAGCCGTTCTGCTTTCTGTGTTGACATGAAACACCACTCAGTTTGGGTCCTGGGTTTGGTTCCTGCTTCTCTGTGTTACAAAGAGGCAGTCTGTCTGGGACAATAGAGAGATAGCGGTGGTGGAAGTTAGAAGGGGCAAAATGGTAGAAATGTAAATCAGAAATGTAAATCAGCAATGACTAAGACCATTTCTGGCTGGCCAAAATGTTGTGATACACAGCACTCTGAGTTGGTGAGGGGTTGATGGCTGCAGCCATGTTTGAACAATGCAGCCCTGATCCAGGCAGACCCTAAAGGTCTGAATACAGTAGCTGGGCTGAGCACAAAGTACTGTACCTGTTGAGGAGACAGAGCTGAGAAGGAATGTATCAGCGAATTGCCTTTCAGGGAAGAAAAAAATGGCTTGAAGGAGGATAAAATAGGTGAAGGTGCAAATCTATTTCTATTTCACACAGATCACTTACAAGCGATTTCTATGATTTCAGGGTAAGAATTTAACTATTTTGGAGACTAATTTAAAAGAAATATTGCTGGCCTGGGATCTGAAGAAGGAGCATGAGACCAAAACTATGTTTTTATAACTTTCAAGTAGCTTTGGATAAGCATCTGAACTTGGAGTTCACCTGAACTTTTAGTGTCAGCCCTTCTCTGGTTTAAACACATCGTCACTGTATTTGCAGCAGCGACAGATCCACTGTCCAATCAGATTGTGTCACAAGGAGTTTCGTGCCATCAGGCATGACAGAGCTATGGCATGTCAATGCCTGATGGAAGCCAGCAGAATGCAGTACAGTAATAAGAAAAATGCTCAGCATGTTGGCATCTTTGTGAACCAAGTAAAAATTGGGATACAAGTACCTAAGTTTCTCACATGAAATATCTCTGGTTGAGGAAACAGATGTCTTTTCATGTTTCATTTCTTTACAATATACTTGGAAGTACCTCTGCTTTGTTCGAACTGCTACACTGGTTATCTAATGATGATTTAATGAAGTGGCAATGGGTCAGTTGGTGTTGTGGCTGCTAACAAAGTGGCTCTCGGCAAATTCTGCTGCTCAGCAGGTTAGAGAATGGAGTCCACAACCTCAACTATCAAAAACTGGTTACTGTAATGAATGAATGGTCTCTCCAGCCTTCAGGGTTCAGTGCTGTCTTAACCTCTGGACATCCTGCTCGCCTTTGCAATTCTTTTTTGTATTATTTAGTTTGGCTAAGCATTTAGTCACAATTACTTTCCTCAGTTGTTTCTCCAGAGCACCTGTGACATCTCGACTTCCTGGAAAATATATAAGGGCTCTAAATTTTGCTTCATGCTGTTTTCAAGAAAAGTCATGTTACCTGCATGAAATGAGTCAATTCAAGAGTGTAATCTGTGTATATACTGTGCAGCCACACATAAAACCTGTCTATGTACATGGATAACATCTTTCAAAAAGGTAAAATCCTGAACTCTGAGTTAAACACCAATACTTTCTCTCTGAAATTATGTTTATGTCTTCAGTTTGTTTTGAAAAACGGAAATTCAGGTCCAAAGCAAAAATGCTGTAAGCTATTGCTAGCCTCAGCTGGGGAGAAGTTAGGGACAGACAAAGAAGTCTACGGTTAGACATAACAATTTTCATTTTCATCTATCTCCTAACATTTAGAACTCTATGCATATTTTGGGGTTTATCTTCTTTTTTTTTTTTTTTTTTAAATTAAGCAAGGGTTTATAGTGAGAAAAATATCTTCTGCTAGAATAATTGTAATTCATGCAAGTACTTCGTGTCTGCAGCAGAAGCAGTAAATTTCAAAATGAGTACAAGTTGAGAGCAATTGCTTCAAATTTAACTTAATTATGATAATTTGCTGGTTTCTTTGTGTTTAGTGCTTAAGATGACATTTGAAAGGTTTTTAAACAGCAAACAAGCATAGGTAAACTTGAAGGTGTATTGTGCCATTGTGAAGCAGAACAAATTAAGAATAATGCATCCTTCAAGTAGCCCACAAAGAGGTTAGATAAACTAGAGTATCTGGGGCTAGTTAATTTGATTACATTCTCACTGCACATAGACTCAAACTTAACCTCGTCATCTCACTTTGTTGAATCCAGAGAGGCAGGCAGATTTCAGTGGGTTCAAGTGGACTTAAACTCCAGATTTGATCATAAGCTTAACATTAAGGATAAATATTATACATTAAGTCTCCCCATGTTGTTCAAGCTAGCCTAAGAAATAAATTCCTAGCTTTTCTTTCCCAGTGCACATTGTTTATAGACCTCTAATTAATCATTTTGGGTATGTAACTCCTTGTACATTTTAGCTTTTCTTTTTGCTGGGCTTTGCTGGTTGTCTTCTTCATTGTCTGCTTCAAAAATCAACAGAAATTTGGTT
The DNA here is from genome assembly GCA_013398295.1 of Chionis minor. Taxonomy (NCBI): domain Eukaryota; kingdom Metazoa; phylum Chordata; class Aves; order Charadriiformes; family Chionidae; genus Chionis; species Chionis minor. Next base: position 151,362 of record VZSF01008379.1, read on the forward strand.
TGTTTGTTGACTATTTCAGATCTATTGGTACACATTTAGAAAATGAGAATTTTGTTCCTCATACAAAAAGTAAGATTTTCACAACTGGTTCATTCATTATCAAGGCAAAAAGTAGATTGCTTGAGAAATAAACCATTCCATGATAGCCAAAGTGTTAATGTGTAAGGATATTCTGTAAGTAAGTGGGAGACTCAAAGCAGTAATAGTGTTACTGTGGTGTAAAGATATACATGGGGCAAGGCTTGTCAGGAGAACTGATATCTTGTATAAAGTCAGCTGATAATACTTACAGTAGCAGACACTCACCACATCCCTCCCATTGGTCCACCTCTAACCCCAAACCGTAAACTCTCAGCTGGCTCATCACCCGTCCCGAGGCAGGGCGCCATGCATCTCTGCTGCTCTGTCATGTAAAGGGCAACTGCCCATCCTCGCCATTCTGCTTTTCCCAAAGTGCCTGCATCCAGAGGTGGCAGCACTCCAGCTGTGCGAGGTATCCCACCATGTCTCTGTGACCTCAACACGATCGTAGCCCTGCAATCGCACACAGAGCTGTGATTCTTCCTGTTCATTGCCCATGCTGTGTGTACATTAGTGCACAGGCATTTCGGCTGGGCTCCACTCATGCTGGTTTCCCAGGAAAAGTGTGAGCACATTTCCCATCACGCTGTCCTGTCTGCATTTCCTTATTTGTGTGCCTACTCTTGGGGTGGCCTCCTTTCAGCCCTGGTTTCTTGATTACGAAATCTCTCTTGTTCACAGCACCCTGCACACGTTGCTTGCCAATCTATGCATTTTCTTGTGTGCTTTTTAATGAAGGCTCTTATGAATCCTGGTCATTGTGGGTGACATCAGAGCATCCACATTGTGGGTTCACACTGATGGCAGGGCTAAAACTGACCTCTATTTATGCAGTGCATAACTTGCAGCATTGGCAAAATAAATGGGCTTACATCATTAGACAAACAATACAGAATCTTAAAGACTAATAATGGTCATCTTTCACGGCTATCTTGGTTACTTTATGGAAGCTCTGTGTTACTTTCCCACTGCTCTATCCAACAGCACATGATAAACAAGAACAGTATTTTTAAATGGGGAGATCTAATAACTTAATCTATATGACTTTACAGAGAAAGAGAGTTACTATATGTTCATTTTAAGTAATCATTTAGTTTAATTTAATTTTCCTTTAGCAGTCTTAGTTCAGACTGTAGCATTGTGTTTGTGTCATGCTTTCACTTGTGCCTCACAAACTTCATTACCTTTTAATTCATTACCTGAGTGGTGTAAGATGTTGGACAGTGACACTTTAAATCTTTAGGCCATGTTTATCTTAGATTGCATGTTCTTCTCCACAGTCCAGGCATGGGATGATTGGGAATAACAGTAATTTAGAGGTGCCTTCAAGATAGATGTTACGGCTAGATACTCAAATAATGCCACGCAATTCATCATGGTTGAATATGCATATTAGATGCAGAACTCTGTCCATTCAAATGAGTTATCTTGGTTCTAGATAATATACCAGTCAAAAATAGTGATGAAAGAGATGAGCCACTCCCTAGGTGGGCTTTTTTTCTTTCTTTTTTTTATTTTTATTTTTTAAATTTTATTTTACTGCCATTGATTACAATAGCCAGCCAGCAATTCCTGGATTTCTAGCTTTCAAGCAATCTTCTAAGATGGCTGAAGGTTAATATCAGACACCCATTGAAGTTTCAGTCTTGGTTTGAAGAATATTCTAGGTATATCTTTTCAATAGTTATTCAGTACTTTGACAATAAAAAGGAATACTAGTTAGGTTTAATCTTATTGTGGGCATTTTCTGCCATACGTCTTCCCAATTTTGCAATTCTGAAGTGAGATGTGGCATAGAAGGCAGAAGAGATAACTTGAAGAGGGCTGCTGAGAGTCTGAAAGAACCTTAAAGGCTATTAAATGTTTCCTTTCAGAGCTTCAACATACGTATTACACATATGTAACATTGGTATGGTACTCTTGCGCCTATTGGCATATTTAGCTCCCCAGATTACTGGACATTTAGCCCAGGAAGGAGACAAAAAGAAATAATTTTACCTCTGAGCAGTCTTATGGTTCAAAGGAACCTGAAAAGTATGACAGAGCAACTTTGGAAGGATATTTTTTGTATTTGAAAAAGCTTGAGGTGTGTGCTCTCTTGGTGATACACCATAGAACCGGAGCTAAGTACTTTCTTCATTCCTGAGAAAAAGAACAAGTGTCCCATTGCACTGGTATGTGGATTGCAGTATTTGACAGCATTGTTTTTAGGGTTTGACAAGTATCTAAGTAGTGATAAGGCTAGGTAGCACGGAGGCTGAGGGGTGATCTGAGAGCTTTCAGCTGCTTGGAAGGCAGTCGCAAAGCTGACAGAGTCATACTCAGTAGCACCAGATGGCACAATGAGGGGCAACAGCTGCAGACTGCACTTTGAGGCATTTAAGTTGCCTTACTCTGAGCAAAAGAACTACCTACCAACATCTCTCTAATTCTAAGAAGAGGACATGCACTATGCCAGATTAAATATTATTAATGATTAATGTTTTAATTTAATCCAGATTTTACTTCTTATTATATTTTATCAGATGGCTATATTAAAAGTCTGAGCTTTAACCTACTAATGGCAAGTTTCTTATCTTCTCAATATTTCACATAGTAATCTCATGATATAAACCCAAAACTTTTCATTTGTTTTCAAGTACAGTTCTACAGCTGGGAAGAAGTAAATATATTAGATTTAGAGATTCATAAACTGTGATGCTGCAAAGGACAACTGTCAGCACCTAATCTAACCTCCTGACTGCAGGGCTTTTTCAAATTATTATTTGTGTGAACTAGACATATAATTTAGGAAAAAACTTCCAAATGCATTTTGACATTTCCAGTGAACTTGTAAGACTGGTAATTGCAACGGTGACCATGTCTCTTCAGTCTTTGCATTTCCCCACTCATTAAATTTTTTTCAGACATTATCACCAGTGATGTGATGTTTCTTTTTTATTGTTCATTGATAAAAATATCAATTAATCCCTTACATTCCTCATTAGAAACATAATCCTTTGATAATAACTTGCTGTTCACAACTGGGTAGACCTATACGTTGATCTTTTCAAATCTTAATGTTTGCTTTTTTGATTTTTTTACCCAGCTAAGTGCTTCCTTTTAAAGTCACATCTCATTTTGAAAAACATATCTTCCTATGATCAGTCTTTCCATGTATCTTTTTCCCTTCTGATGAGGTTTCCCACAAATTTTATCTGTAGTGATTTCATTTTGATCTGCTCAAAAAAGTGGGGACATTGGCTCAGGGTCAGCCATGAGCTCATCTTCCCATCTCACCCCAAACTGACGAACATAGTTAAATTTGATGTCTTGTGAACACACATCAAGTCTCAGACATTTTGTGTGAAGCTTTTCTCAATATATCTTACTTTATGTGAAATAGTGCATTCAAATTCTATCTTTAGTAATGAAAAAAGCACACAAAATCAGAATGTAACTTTAGAACTTTAGAATTTTGAAAGACGCTTGAGCAAATAAAGGCACATTTTACTGGCATTGCAACAAATGAAGATACAGTTAACTATGAACAAAATTAGTGAAGAACCAGCTTAACAAACTACTTTCAGATAATTGTTCAAATCAGATTCTTCTGCCTTTTAATTAATATTTGATTTTCTCCTAAAGCACTGCTGCTAGTCTCCATTTGCAACATATAATCTGGTCGTCTCAGCTCTCTTTTCTTAACTGTAATGGAACTTTTTTGATTATCTATCACTTCATCTTCTGAAGTGTGACCAAACAATGGGTTGTGAATTTTCAAAAAATGGTCCTGATGTCTGGACCACAGTGTCTTTAAGTGATGAAGCTTCTGCTTAAAGATGTCTTAAGATATTTACTGATAGAGATTTAGCTTGATTTTTTCAAGCTTGATTATTTAATAGGAAAAAAATCTAGGAATGTTTTCACCTATTCCTAATTACATTTGCATACTGTTGTAATATATTTCTGTTAGGAATATGAGGAAAAAGTCCACATATTAATCTCGACTATACTGTGTAAAGCAAGTAAATTAATGAGTAAGTGGAATAATTCTGTGTTTTTATTGCTCAGCTAAGAATAGAGGGTAGCGTTCTTACTACCTAGAAACTCTTAAAATCGTGCCCAACTGTTCATTTTATGTTATCTTTTTCTTGAAGTTTGAGACCTCAAATAAAGTGATTTAGGAAAGACTGCATGGGGGAAGCATCATGTGCTTATTCTTTATTGCTGCATCGTATAATACCAGGTCATTAATCATTAGTAGAAAGAGTAAAGGTCCCAATTTAGTGCCCTGGGGAGACATCTCCATTAATTGCTTGCCAATTGGAGGGGACACAATTGACTTTAACCTGCTGGCTATGGTCCATAGGAAAAGCTCTGACCCATTTAATCAGCCTGGAATGTGTTCCATAACCTTTCAAGTTAGATCATCGAACGTCAAGTTCTGTCGAAGGCTTTACTTAGTCAACCATGACTGGTAACCTCCTTATCTTCTGCTTTTCGTGTCAGAGGTAGAATAGTTTTATCAACACATGTGCGGTTATTTTCTTTTAAAGCTGCCAAACTGTGTTCTGTCCAAACGGTTTTGAAAGATTTACCGTAACTGTGCTGGTAACGTATTTTATGCACAAGCTCAATGAAAAAGTGAAATCTGTAATTGCTTTCTTTTGTCTGTCATTTAATCTGCGCTGTGAACAGTAAACATATTTAGTGAGCTTCAGTCCACAGTAACTTCCTCAGAGACTTGAGAAATACTAATAAAAGGCCCCCCTAGTTTCTAATATGTAGTGTGTTCTTTCCTTTTCTCTGCTGACCATAGCACATGTTAGAATGGTATTATCATTACTGTACTTTGTGTCACTCTTACCAAGGAATAAATGAATTCAGAACTTCTGATGACACTGAATGGCACAGTGAATCAGGATGTTACTGTTGTTGCTTTGTTTTATTTCTTTTATTTCTGTGCACTTGCTCCATATGCCAGTTCGGATCACTCAAGCCACTTTGTGATGGTTTAGGAAAATATCCAGCTGTAGCTGCTGTTCTGGAAAGAGTAAATCAGTCCCTTCTGAGAGAAGTACTGACTTTGTATTTTGGCTTATTCAGAAACAGCAAACCAAGTGCAACTGCAGAATAGCGGCAGTCCTAACAATAAAACCTCTGTGTTTATTCTGTCTGATGAAACAACTATTTGACATCTACAGCTATCTCATAAAATGGAACCAGATTGATGAGCTTAAGTTATTGAGTGTTTCTTGGTTCTGTGGGCATTTTGTTGCTTACAGCTGCGTAGGCAGTTTTCTTTCTCTCTTTTGCTATTTCTCTCATTCTCCATTTTTGTTGAGAAGGAATGCTTTACATTTTCAACCTTTTCATTTTACAAATTGTTCCTTAAAATGCCTTGCTGCCTGGATCATAATAGCAGTGCAATAATTTCTGTCTAACTGTAGGTGCTTTCATAAGCCTGACAGAGTGAGTGCAAGGAGTAAACTGTACATTTAATTAGTGGCGTTTCATTTCACTTTCTAAGTTAGGATCAGCATCAGTCTGTCATTACATCTAAAAGGATGTATTTAAGAAACAGAATTGCATTTTCTTTAAAAGATCCTTACTAGATTTGAGTAATAACAGCCTACAAACATATTAATGATAATGAGTATGCAAAATGTTCTGTACAAAAAAAGATCTGACAAGCATGAATGGTGACAGATGATGACCAGAATTTTCAAAATTTATGATCATTACAATATGAAAAAGTAATTATGAATAATAAAAATCTGTTGCAATAATTAGCTGTAATGAATGCTCATAGCAAGATAAATGAACTGGAACAATTTAAGGCAATAACACATGATTTGCATTTTATACTATGTCAGAACATTTTATCATTAGACAAGTCAGCAATATACTTTTATATTACCACAATTTTCAACTTTTTAGCCATGCACCTCATGTTCAAGTCTGTTGCTGAGCTGTGATCTGTACATAAAAGTGATAAAAAGAATTAATCACATTAGTAAGGCAAGCTTCACTACATTTAAAATAAATATTTTCATGTGAATGTTGGTTTTGTGCATATGCTAATGAATCTGTTTGTAATGTAGGACTTGACATAATAGTAAACCATTTACGGTGTGGGAAAGAGTCTATTTAAGGTGTCAGTGTGTATGCTGTACAAATTAGGACACATCTGTGATGGTCTTGTGGAATTTTCTATGTATATTCATTCATGCTGTTCATTCCAAAATCAAGACCTGTTTGAAATGGTCAGGTTCTACTTCTCCGAAACCGTGTTTTATCATCTGAGAATGTGCAAGCACTCAGGGAGCCAAGAGCTGGGGGATAGATTTGGAACTACTTTAAAGTTTGCAGATCTGTCCCTTTCAAATTCTTTCCAGCAGCAAACCATGAATTTCAGGATGATAAGGTTACAACAGACTGGCGCTCACTGTTGGATCAGAGTAGTCACTCCCGGGTGACTGTCATCACTAGCACTCAAGGTCAGTTTTTTCATTACAGTGGACCTTTCCGAAGGGCTGTAATTCATCATTCCTTAGACATGTGGTGTATCAGATCTAGAGGCATCTCTATGATTTACTTCAGTTCTAAGTCGTCTTCGTCTATACCATCATTCGGTGAAAACAAAATAGGAGAGCTTGTTGAAGCCCACAAGGCAAGCTGACTCTCCTTTTTCTGGTCTGTTATTTTAAGAAAATGATTCTGAGATCACTGGCCTGGTAATACTTTTTAAGCTTGGCTAATTGTTGGTTTGCCAGAAATGTGTTCATTCTTGCATAGGCAAGCTGGTTTTGAAAAGTTTATTGCTAGTTCCCTGCTGTGAATCTAGCTGCCATCAGTTTTATCCTTAAGTCACGGAGTTTTGCTACTCCTTGCTCTAACAGTCATGTTTTCTCATTCCTGAAGAAGTTTATGGCTTTCAGCAAGTGACATTTCCAAATGAAGTTATGATCCAACTGATGTTAAAGTCTACAGAAGTCTGTCTGCTAACTGTAAAGAGAACTGAATGAGGACTTCCAGAAACACACGGCAAATAAGTCCTTTCTTTACTCTCTGTTAGGACAGAGAAGCTGCCCCGGTAGCTGCATTGAATTTTGCTGTTGAGCTGTCGGCTTTTTCAACAAATTCTCTGAAGGTGAAGGAAGCATTTTGGAGATTGCCTTTTAGAAGGTGTCTTTGGAGCAGACACCTTTGCCAAAGGCTTAAAAGTAATTTAAAATCCAATTTTTTAAAAAGTACAAATAATAACTATTATTTAATATTGCAGTAAAAATAAAGCATATCAGGTAATCTTAGGAGACAAGTCATCTAATTTGATGCAGCCTTTTTTTTTCTATTCAGTCTGAATCAAGCATTAATAGCTATATTTTAATGCAGAAGAAATATAGGCTGATTCTGCCCTTAGACCACTTTTACGTTGCATTAAAAGTCAGCTGAAGTTTTCCAGATATATTGTCACCTACGAAGCTTGTGTCATGAATGAACCCCCAGGCAGAGAACTGAAGAAACCCATTCAAGATGTCTGGGAGTTAGAATCCTTTTTTTAAAATTTATTTTATTTGTTATTACAGAAGTATTTGGATAGTAGTATGGGACCAACGGGACACATTTTAATTACTTGTTACTGTTTCTTCTTTATGTACATCAAACAGAGAGTGCAGTGTAATACTGAGGATTTCATAGTCCCAGTCCTTGTTCTGTGTGGGTTTTTTTTTTTCCCTTTAACTCTGAACAATTTGTTTTTTCTGGGTCAAATGAATTTCTAGATAGACCAAATACTTTCATGTATGACAAGGACAGTAGGACATCAAAACATATATACCCCAGGGAATGGCTTTAAACTTCTCCTTTTGATAATACTCTTCCTGACATGTTCAATGCATCCATCACATCAAAGCTTTAAAAAAAATTTTTTTTAAAGAAACAGCTTAACTCTGTTTTTCTTAGAGACTGCATGGAGGTTGTTTAAATAGGAAAAAAACCCCAAATTATATACTTTCAGAACAGGATTTGCAATATGCTTGAGCAGAGGCTTCTACTATTTTTATTTTCAGTTCCCCAGGAACAGAAATTTGTTGTAGAAAATGGTAATTTAGTACGAAACTCTACAGAATACTGAACATTAAAACCAGTGGGTACAGAGATTATAAAAACATTAAATTGGCCTGAGCCTGTAGCTCCATTCTGGATTAAAGCATGCAAGAGCCTGAAACAAGTTTACTCAGAGCCAGGCTTTGAAGTGGTGCTTACTTATGTGTCCTGTCTGTGCTACGTGTACCACTAGACACACTTCTCCCTTCTCATGGTTTTATTTTGAACTTAGTAAAAATCCTTGTTTGTGACTGCATAGAGTTTATACTTACAGACTGCTCAAACTGGGAAGAAAGGTTGCAGATAAAAAGGCCGCTACTTTGTTAAGAAGCTTATAACTTCCTCAGGATTGCCCTTTTTACACTCTGAGTTGCCACGTGCCTGCTTTTGCAAGCTGCCGGACAACCTACGAAACCCCCACCGAGGGCTACTGCGCAGGCAGAGTAATTCTGTCATGTGTTTAAGCACTTGTAAAAGGAAACTCTTTTACACCTCTGTTGCCTTATTCTGTGACAGCATATCAGTGTTAAGAGAGAACAAAGAAAGATTTTAGTGAGGTTTGTAAAGCTCCAGTGGGAATGGATCCCTCCGTTCCCAGGGTGAGAGTCAGCCCTGCCTGCAGGAAAGTCAGTAAGACCCATTTGTTCACCTGAGTCACCCCAGCATTTCCACTAGAGTCTGGCATGAGTCCCCGAGCTTCTCCAGGCATGTCAGCGGTGCTGCCTGCTCAGAGGAGTGGTAGGACCAGTATCACAGGAGTCACCTGTGTCACAGGTCGCAGTGAGCTCCTAGCAAGCTCCCACCTCAGCAGGAGGGCAGACATCTGCCCCTGCAGGGATGCAAGGCTCGCTTTCTCCGCATCCTGGGGTCTCCCGGCTTCTGCTGCACTGAGCACCCGGTGGGCGTGAAGAGGCAGGTTGCCTTGCCTCTCACAGGAGGGATCGTGTGACCTTCCTGAGAAGCAGCTGCTGCTGGATCTCCATCCCTGCCAAGTTCGGCAGCAGCTCCTGACTTCAGGGCTGAGAATCGTACACCCACGCTTTCCCATGCTCCATGCGGGAGACAGTCAAAAGCACATCGCTCGGTAGAAAAGAAGCCAAGGAACACTGCAAGTAGTAGGTTTCTCTACACATTCACACATTATTGATTAGAAGTGATCTGTGACTGTGACAAAATTAGTAAAGCTAAGTTGTTCACTGTTATAAATAAATTATTTCTCTTGACTAATTTATGTTGAGAACTCTTGTCACAGGGTTACTTACAAATGTTGTCATAGAATACATGCTGCCGTACTTGCAAATGCTATTTGAATAATTGAAGACAGTAAGATCTTAATAGTTTGATCTCAATTCAGAAATGGAAACTATGTAGTCTGCTTCAGTCTGACATATTTAAGTTGCTGTCTACAGAATCGCAATGTTTTGACCGGCATTCCTCTTTGCACCATAGACTTATCTTATGTTTCTCACATTATACCATACTCTGTGCTGTTGGTTATTTGTTTATTGCATAAAGCCAATGTTATTTAAAATAATTAGACATATGAGAATACTGAAACTAAACAAATTTCATATTGTTTAGAGCAGAAATGCAGTTTGAATAAACAAAGGAGTTCTGCTACATTTATCTCTGAGCTTTTTTGCTGTACTTGCAGCCTTTTTTTTGTTGCTGCAGTTTTGTGACTGCACTGAAGAAAAGACAAGCAAACTTCAAGAGATACTTTAAATGCAAGATGTTGATTTAGATGCACTCCTTAGTTCTACGTGGTGACTCTGATTTGTGTGATAATTTGTGCTTCTGTCCCATCTTCTTTTCAATAATGTTCCATGGACTGTACTGTGAGGATGAAGGGGAATGGCTGGTGTTCTGGTGCACATTGTGGTATATATTATGGTATGCACTTACATTACTAAAATCTCTGTTGATAAAGATAATAAGCTCACAGCTCCCAGACTTCATAACATCTGTTTTATTCCTTAACTGGTTTAAACCATATATTTGCAGAGATGCAGTGAGAAAGAGAAGTATATAAATATTTTGGCCACCATCTAATGCCTCTTAGCAGTGCTGGTGATAGCAAATCTGTAAAAAATAGTGCAGCATTCCTTTTTGATGAAAAAAATTCATTTAAACATAAAGAAGTATGCATCTTCCTACTATAGATTATTTCATCTCATTATGTGCTTTTTACAAGATATATGACTGTGGAAACCAGTCTGGCCCTAAGTCTGTTCTGCAAGACTTTCAGGTATTGACTCAGCTCTTCAAAACACCTAACAGTGTTTTCTCTCTGCCTGCCTTAGACGTATGTAGACAATTTAAAATGGATATAACCTCACCTTCCCATGCACAACAGATGCAAATACATGAGAGGGGGGAAAAAAAGGAAATGCACGCTGTTAGTGTTATTCTTCATGAAACACTGGTAATGTATGTGACACTGAGGTGCTCTTGGTGAGTTTGCAAGTTGCATCCCTATTCCTGCATTCCTGGAGCCCATGGGCTCTGTGAGAGCACAGGCTCCGACTGCACGCAGTAGCTTTGCAAGGGACTTTCTGTTCCCGTTATGCTGTTCTCCGATAAGTCTATGGGAAGCCAAAGAGATCCAGAATCCCATTGGCACAGAAGTACTGTATTTCCTAGTTTAACCTGTGCTTTTAATCCACGTAACGCCTCGTTAGTCAGGCTTTATGGGTGTAATCCAGAGCCCATTGATCTCAGTGGAAAATTGCCCGCTGATTCCGCTGGGCTTTTGATCACCGCCTGTACATGTGGTGTTAATTTCACCTTTAAATCTTGCACAAACCTACCAGGTTTGTGACCGGCCGAATTTTTCAAGGTTATACATAACTGAAAGTTAAGTGAAAAACATGCTTCCCCGTGTGTACCTGAGACAAAATCCTGCCAAGTCTGGCACAAACGGGGAAGAAAAGCAGGAATTTCTGGATGTGAGTCTTCCCCCTAGCCTGCCCCAGTTTTGAGTCTGGAGGACCCCTGTGCCATGGATGTTCACAGACTTGGCTTCAACGCCTGGCCGTGCTCTTTAGCTCCAAACTTGGCCTGGCCTCAGAAGTGTTTTTCCTCAGAACCGTAGGTGCCTCCCACAGAGAGCTGAAGGGGATGGAAAGCTTAAGCAGTCCCATGGGGAACTTAAATCCTAATTCAGGAGTACCAAAAATTGATTCTTTGCAGCTGTGGAAAAATTTTTTCTTTCCTGAATCGAGGGAAGAAAAGCTCGAGGAGCTCCAATATATTTCTAGGAGCCAAATTTTTTATTGTACTTGGAAATTTTTATTTGATCAGCAGCCTTGAGATTTGAAGAGGATTATTCACCTCCCTTCCTTGTTTCGAGAACTAGCATAAATAATCCATTTAGCGATAATGCTGTGCCTCCCAGTGTGCTTGTTTATCATTAGAGTTCTCCAGCTTTCAGTGGGCTAGTGCACTCTGATTCCTGGATGGATTTATGATGCAAATGTCAGGCAGGAACTCCATCCGTCTGTTTTCAAGCCAAGTCTCTTAATTTTTACATTGTATTTTAATTATTAATTTATGGAATCATGAGGAAATATTTGAAAATATTAAAATTCTCTCAATATTTAAAACCAGGCTGGAGGTTAGCTCCAACCTGAAAGTTCACTGTAAGTCCACACGAGTGCCATTTATGTATTGTTACTTTCACTAAATTTTCTCTAAAGGTCATCACATGGGTTTTCAGTGCACATTTCAAACACATGGCCATTATTTTCTCAGTCTGTAATGTCTTTTCACATATTATATTTGTATATTGTATCTTTCTCTAGAAGAATCTGAGAATTTTTTAAGGGTTTATTGCAGGCAACAGGGCTCTTTTATGGGAGTAAGTACATCAAAATAAGGAAGAGACAGTGAAAAAGATTGCAGGAACCAGAAGAAAAGAAACTGTCTTCATTAGTAAGACCTATGGGAATAACTGTAGGAAGAGCTTGTCCCAAAAAATTTTACACGATGTCATCCAGCTGGCATGATCAAAATCAACATGGCAGGCACTGAGCAAATTACAAACTGTCTAACTGATAGTTCTTCAAATGCAGTTGATGCTGGGGATTGAAAAGTGACTGTGTGATTTTAGGACTTCAGTGAAATGCAGGCTTCCTAGTATAGAATGGTAACTGACGAGGAGGTGCTATCCTTGGAAGCAGTTTAATAGCTTAAACATTTTCACAAAGCCATGCAGTTTAAAGTATTGCTTACTATAGTTTAAAAATATTATTTAAACTAAATAGTTTAGTTTAATAGAAAAACATGAAGTAGTGTTGTATTGCTTCTACATTGGCACTGAAGTACGACCTCTACCAGCATTATTATGCAGTCTCCAAACAGACCAATAAATATCTTGATAAATTAGAGAGCCTTCAGATAACATCTACAAGAATGACACAAGATTTGAAAAATGTACCTGGCAGTGAGAATTGTGAGAAGCTAGATCTGTTTACCTCAGACAGCGATAGTTAAGGAGGACCTTGGCAGAGGTAGAAGTATCTGTCATCCAAGTGCAGGAGGTGCACAGACACAATCACATCTCAGGAGAGGGATCTGTGCACCCTATCTGCAGTGCTAATGTAGTAGGTGAAGTCTCCATAGCTTCTCCAGTAAAGGAGAGCACAAACTTGATAAAAGGCAGCTGCGTGGTCTAACAACAAAGATAGAAAGAGGTTAGTTAGAATGAATATTGTAGACATTGCAACTAGATCAGTTCAGATCAGAAATGAGTCATTGGGCCCACTGAAAAGATTTACTGGACCTTGCTCTGCATTTTCCATTTACTTCAGGGTTTTATTTTTTTCATCATGAATTTGGATGTTTTCAAGAGTTATCTTCTACTTCACAAGAACTAGTTTGAAAAAGCCCAGCATTCAAGTCATCGCACTGGAGGAGTGTAACAGACATTCTGGATTTATTATTTGTGAAAATATAATACTCATGTTTCCTACAAGTCTGTTTTCAGACTGTCTTTGATTTCATAAGTATTTTAGTTTCTGTCAGAATTAAGTCTTTGCACCTACAATACATATGTACAGACAGAAAAGAGTTAAACAGACCTGGATTTTTCATCTTCTTATGGCAGTTTGATTTTTCATAGACTATTAGGACTTCCTTAGCCTTTATGTGGACAGGATGTTCCCAAGTACCATTAATTTCAATGAGAGTTGTAACTGTTAAATATCATTAAATTTAAATTGGGAGTTGATTTATCTTTTGTTTCATGAGTATGATGAGAATGATTGTACCTGAATAATAATAATAATAATAATAATAATAATAACAACAACAACAACATCAACAACAACAACAACAACAACGATGATGATGTTCAAGTAAGTGAATGCAGAAGTTCCAAGACAAGAAGACCATGGGCTCTGGGCATGTTTTGCAACCCCTTATTTTTTAACAGGAATTGCCCACTTGCTATATATATTAGCAAAAAGATGACAATAAAGTAAGAAAGGTATCTGAGCAACAACACAAAAATCAATTTTGGCCTTAAGAAATGTCAAAGTTTTTGAATGTTATGCAAAGTAAGAATACATCATAGGATGAGGGAGGATAAATTAAAGTCATTGGAAGACATTTTGTCTGAAGTAACACATAGTTTAGAGACAGAATAAAAATTCTTGTTAGCTGATAATTTTTTATGTTTTGTACTGCTGTATTTTCTAGTTTGTAATTTATGTGGAAGTTGAAATATCCCTGGGAAAGGCTATTCATATATTCCAGGCCGGAGAAAAAATGCGAAGGTGAAATCCTCTCAAGAAAGATTGAATGAATGTTTCCTATCCAATTGTGCAGAATTCCATCAGTTTGAAAAAAAATTAAGGCATGTGTCCAAAGTCAAATTGCTATAATCCTGTGCGCCTAAATCTGTCCCTAGTTACCATGATGAAATCTGTAATCAGAATTATATAACAACATCTGAATGATTCTTTTCTATGACTAAAATGTTCCCAAATACTTCTGAAAATCAAACCCTGAAATCTTTATTTTATTTCAGTCCTCGTCTTTCAATCTTGATTTTTAAGCAGCATCAAAAATGAAGAGATGGAATTATACATGTGACGCTTAAATGCATGCTTAGATAGACAGTATTAAGAACAGGTATAATCTTTGTAAATAACACCTGGGGACAGATAATCACCAGGTACATTGATTTTCTCACTCAGGATTTTAGTCATTGGCATTAGTCAGAGCTTTATAAAGGAATAAACACTTCTGTATCAATAGATTTTGTAGATTCTTATAGAAAAGTTTAATTTTAGAATAAAGGGAGCTTTAGACTGCATTGTGATGCTATGTTCTTTGCATGAAAGCTTTACATATGCTGCTTATTTCCATCCTGAGGCAAATACCTAATGCTGTTTAAGCACTGGATCATTTTTCAGTTTTCCTTCCAAGTCCCTACAGAAAGTTTGCGAGGAGCTCAGATGAAGATTTGGTCTCTACGAATCTCCATTTACTTTTTTCACCATGAAGATCCAAATCCTGTGGCGTTTATAGCACCCCCACCGAGGCACTGACCGCTTTTGGCCATGTGTATACTTATAGTTACATTAGGTAATTGGTGCTTACTTCCATGAAAAAGACACTGGGAATGATTTGAGAAACTGCTTCTCCAGTGAGCTCAGCTGAGCTGGATTTGAGCCTCCAAGGAGTGCACGGTTTGTTCTGCCCTGTGTAGCTCTCCATGGCTGAGAGCAGTCTAAATAAACTCAGGAGCTGCCTTCAGGGATGGGATTTGAGCCTGTGTTGTGGGAAGTTCACTGCTGGAGGACAGTACGGTGCTATAAAAACCTATTAGTTATTAGGTGACACTACAGCTGTACATTTCAGTAGAGGAAATGGCATTCATACGTGACTCAGACTGAAAAGGTGAAGAGCTATGTAATGTCCTTCTCCTGAAACAGATTAGCAGTGCCATCAAAAAACTTCTTTTGTTGACTGTGCTATACTCTTAGGACAGACTGGAATTGACTCCAGGCCTCTAGGAGACTGTTTGCTCCATCCTTTGTGTGCTGAGCTGAGCTTCAGTGAACACTGTGCACTTCAAAAGTCTTGCTAAGGAAAAGCTTCTTCTTTTATAACCTCTCCTGGGTGGATTGCATCCCTCATAAACAGTTTAAACAAAGCACACGAACCTTAGTGCTGCAGGTACGCAACAAGAATTTGAGGTGATCGCCTGAAGGCTCTTCTTATTGAAAACTTCCATTTAGTCTTTTTTTTTTTTTCCCAATTTACATTATTTACCCCAAATCTGCAGATGTTTACCTTCGACGGCTTTACTTCTGGGACTTTGGAATTCAGCCATCACATCTTTTTCCTCTCTTTGAGACAAATGAGTTTGCACTGAAGTCTAAGTGTTTGACCTTCACCAAAATCTAAACCACTTATAGCACTGTAACTCCATCTCAATTAATTTTATTTAAGTATTATAGCATGCCTCTTATTGGAGGACAAGTTATAGCCCTTCTTCATAACTACAAGCTGCATTGTAAGGATGGATTTGATGCAAACTTAAATCCATGTAAAGTCAATACTTTTATGACTTTATCAAAATAACAACAGATAGTGAGTTGGAATGACATTGTCTCTTTATATATCAGGTCTGTCAAAAGAGAATCAGTGAAACTTGTAAAAATGGAAAACATTTTTCTTAAGTCAGAAAACAATTTCCTAAAATATTTTCCAAGATACAAAATTAATTACTATTCTATTAAATTGAAATGCTGAAATAAAGATGGATGACTAATCAACTGGCCCCTCTAATATATTGTTTGTTGGGAAGGGAAGAGCTTCCCCAGCTGCAGTAATTTGTCACTTCTGTTGACAGATGGAGTGCAATAAATTCTGATCTGGAGTGAGACACTCTCAGCTTCACATCATGCAGCAAATGTCTGTAAGGCTTCTTCTATATGGCCTTTCCAGTGACCTGAAATACAGATTCTTACCTGATCACCACATCTTCACTAGAAGTCAGCTTGCTGTTAATCATCTTTAACAGAGAGTTGCAAATGGCTTTTGAGGAACATATAAGGAAATCATTGGAAGTTTTATTTTGCTCAAAAAACTATTATTAAGGTGCTGTTGAGATGCTATGATAGAGATCATGGGAGAAATACTTGTCTTTGATTAAGTCAGGACATTTGAGAACCAGAGGTTTGAGACGTAACTCCTGGGGATGTTTAATTTCTTTTTATTTTTCCATCCTTAGTTTAATTCATTTTCATTGATTGAAACTTTGAAGTATATTGTAGTGTTACATATCCCATCTCTCCATAGGGATTTTGTATACTTATGGTAGTTTTATGTAGATCAGCATTCCAGGTGTAACGTGAAAAGATGAGGTAGGCTGTATGACCAAGGAATTGCAGCCTTACTGCAAAGTCTTATCATATCGCAAAAATGGACATACTTTTCAAATCCCAAAAGAAGACAGTGGATAAGATGAAGCATTGGAGTTGAGCAAAACCACTAAATAATATAATTACACCAAATGTTTGTCTAGTTCATCATACTTTTCTGCTGGGGTTATTAGCTTGTTCCCAATATATCTAAGCTTTCATTTCCAATAAAGCAAGGGAAGTAGGAAAATAGATTTTGTAACCAACAAATGCGTATTTTATACATTTCTCATAATATATGCTGAAAAGATAGATATGGTCTGTGATGTAAAATGGCTGTAAAAGTGGCAATGCAGTGCATGCATGTACTGTGAAAGAGAACATGTTAATTTTTTACTGTATTAATCAGTTCATTGGTTTAAATCAGGAACTAAAGTGCCATCTGTTGACATGCAGTTTGATCCATAGCACAGCATTTCTTCGTCAATGCCATTTAGTTTCTAAACAGATAAGTATTTTCAATGGGAATGACATCCAGAGAGACAAACAATGAAAAAGGTAATCTCCTAATTCAGTTGAAGGGCTGTTCTGTTGAAGTAAGGGCCCCAAAGCAATGGAAGCTGAAGGGCACAAGTAAGGAAGAAAAGACAGCATGATTGCATAGGACTGCATAGTTTTCACTTTGCAGAGGGAAACAAAATAAGAGTTGTAGTGATAAGGGGGGGGGGCGGGGAGAAATTTAAACACTGCACTACTATGTAGGTTGAAATTAAAAAAACCCAGGTCATTAAAAAAAAAAAAATCAAGATTAGCTATGGGAAATACCCATTTACAACTCATATTAACCACATGGCCAGACTGTCAAGTGCAGTTTTCACATTTTGTAAATGCAGCGAGGGATGGACTGTGGGGATTAAGTGATTTTTTATTACTTCTGTCAAAGCAAAAAAAAAGGAAGGCAAATGTATACTTTCTCTAGAAATATCTAGACTCTCTTAAGTTAGAAAAGATGCCTATGCAGAATGGCGGTGATGCACAGTGTTAGAACGGTCATGAGGAAAAAATTATTTCACTAACAACTGAGGTTGTTTTCTCTTTTCCCCCGCAGTGTTCATCACAGTAGCCTCCAGCTGTTTTCCTTGAGATACAGCCCTATTGCTCTGGGGCATCCAACCTCCAGGGCATAGAGAGTAGTAATTTTTAATTTCAATCTCCAACACCTGCATGAGGGAGGGAGCTCTGGTCCTTGATACCATTTAGTCATTGACTTCCCTGAAAATAGGATTGAGCCATAATATGTCCCTGGACAGCCAGGAGACATTAGAGGCTAATAAGTCTTATGATATATACACGCTATTGATTTACCATTCTAGCTTTTAAAATCCGAATACCAATGGCATTTACCCAGGGATACATATTTAAACAGGTCCATATGGAAATATTTTCCATGCATCAAAACCATATACTTAGAGTTTTTGCATTGCATAGTTTGTCAAAACCACTCAGATTGTTCTCAGATACATATATATATATATATAAATAGATATGAAGATATATTGGACTGAAAAGCTTTAAATAAAAAACAAGCATTCATAGCTCTTCTCCTTTGTTAAATTCTCAAAGTGAAATTTCACTTTGTCCTTGAAATATAGGTTTAGCAGATAAGGGAACTGAAGATCTGATCTAGAGACAAGGCAAATACCCCCTTGGTGCTGCACTTGAAAAGATGGGCCTCTAACCATGCAGAAGTTTAACCTTATGAGGGAAGATGTGCAGGGACATAAAATCTAGAGTTTTCTGTTGAGTTTGTATGTGTTATGCTATCCCAATAGAGCTGTTGTGTTAACTGTCACAGCCAAGGCACGCAGCTTACTATTTCCTAATGTGTATTTTAATTTCTGTTGAAAAGACTTGCACTTTAGGATGTGGCTCTGCTGTCATATCCTTTCAAATGTACACATTTTACTCATTTAAAAGCTTTGCTTTGATTTCCAAACCTGTCTTACAACAGCAGAAATTTACGTTAAGGTGCTGTCCTTGGGACCATTAAAGCCAGGAAGGCATCGGGAGAAAGTCTGAAGATAATACCTTTCAGTGAAAAAGCTCTCCAACACCTGGGCACCATTCCAGCTAAAGAAAGGACACCCCCCCATTACATGTTAGTCTGCTCCTACTGGTATTAAGGACTTTTCTTAAACCATAAAAGATATATCCCAGCAGAGAATACCCAGCTAACTATCTCAAGTTAGAAGAAAGATTTTTTTATATGATGAGATTAGTTAAACAGATTTTTCTGCAAGGGAAAGGACTATTAAAATATGCATTTTTTATGACTGACAATCAGCAGAATGAGTGTTTCATATAAAATCTATTTTCCTTTTGGGACGCAATTTGTTCCTGATCTTTCTCCCTAGCAGATCAGTTTCCAAGGCGGGTAAAAATAAATAGTCTCCTTTAAAAACAAAACAGTGACTGAATTAGTATGCTCCTGTGAAACAGCAATTATTTCTGACAGGTGAAAAGGCCATTAGACAAGAATTGATTTTCAGAGGTACTGTGAACTCAGTCTAGTCGACAGGAGCTGTGTGCGCTCCGCACCTCTGAAAATCAGGGTCAGTCTTGCAAGGTGCCGAATGACCTCAACCCACAGAAAGTTTTACACACATTTCAGGAACTGGCCTTTAGAAACGAGACAAGAAATCTGTAAGCCCAAATATGTACTGTGAAAACTCTGAAACACAGTCCCTGAGCTGTCACGTTGTCTGCTTTAAACGGCATTGAACTTGGCACCACGAGGTCCTGAGAAAGCCATTTAACTTCCCCATACTGTTTCCACTTTTACTCCTTCTGTGTCTTGTCCTGCCAAATAGTACCAAGACCTGGACTGTCTTCTTGTGCTCATGAATACACTGCCTAACACTGATGGGCTCTAGTATCAGTTGGAACCATTTATTACTATGAAATGGCTGTTCATAAATATGAGAATTATGAAATATAACTGTTTAGAGGAGGGGTTGTAACTTTGTTGTAACTATGCAGTGTCTCAGTGGAAATCTGTGACTGAGAATACAGGGGTGTTGGGCACTCTGAATTCTTCTAGAGTAAAAATAAATTCTGAAATTTTGATCCACTCTACTGAAATCTAATCAATAAATGAAAAATCCAATACAAAATAGGAAAAAAGCAATTTGAATGAGAGAGAACAACTAAATACTAATACAGATCAGACATCAAGAGTTACGCACAGGAGAATGTATAATTAATAAGGTTTTTTTCTAATGTATTCATTTTTTTTGTCTTTGTGCAGAATCAGATTAGATCTGCCTTCCAAAGTTCAGTGAACACTTCAGCCCAAACACTTCTGAATTTTGGGGAAGCTCAGACTGAGGAGTGATTCTAGAACTTTGTGATGTGAGCATCTTTCTTCATGTCATGATTGCCTTTTATTTCATCCTTTCCATACATCCCCATGTATGTGCTATATATGTGCTACGGCCAGTTAATTTTATGGTAGGAAACCCCCCCTATGCAAGCAATATCAATATAAATGTTCTGGTTGTATTTATGGGTTAAGTTTTCCACCTAAAAAGAGCTTAGAAAGTGGGCTCTGTTCTGACTGCTGCCAAAGATTCTCTAGTCAAGTCCTTCATTTGTCTTTCATTTTGTGACTGTATAAAGGGAGGTTAACAGCATTTGATTTAAAAATAAAATTATGGTGGGAAGAAGTTAATGTTTGTAGATAGCTTTGGTATTCTCAGGCAGCAGGTCGCTTAAACAGTGGTATGTACTGCATGCTTGCGTGTCTACATCTTCAGAGATTTTTATGTGTGGTTGTCCAGTGATGCTGATTGACCTTTTTAGTGTTCTTGTACCATAAATGTTGCTGGAAAACAACAATTTTTAGGATTGTGATTGCAATAGTATGGATTTTGTTTTGTATAGTGTATTAGATTTTACTCCTTTTTCCATCAGATGAGTAAAGGGAATATATAAATTTCTGGTAAGGCATTTAATAAAACCGTGACCAGAATAGTATGGCTAAAATGATGAAATTTTCCTAGATTTATGTTTCCTGGATTATAAGGGAAAAACTTGGTGCTATGCTTGTGTCTTGGTGCTTGCAACATTCCTCTGTAGTCTAGACTAGAAGTATGTCTTCTCCCAAGTATCCATGTATGAAAATTGTCCTAAAATGAAACTCCTTTATCAAATCCTTTGCACGACAACCCCCAGACAGGAAATACCAGCATGGAAAACCTTGACCTGAAAACTTTGAAAAACTTGACTAAATTCGTACTTTGACTCTTTGAAAAGGACCCTTGAGAGCTGAAATGTATGCACCGAGCATTTAAGACCTATAGCTCACAAAATGAAACTTGACTCCAGACAGGTTTCATTAATTGGGAGAAGTTATGATGATAAGCACTGCTTTACTTTTCTTTCTTCCTAGCAATAAAGTTTGCTAAGATTACAATGTGCTCTATCTTAATTGTCAGAGTAAAGACACTTCATGTTACTAAAGTTTCACTTTGTGTAATCATAATGAAACTGTACTAAATTTCTGTGAATGCTTGGAGCATTCTCATGACTTTCACACAGCAGAACAGGTGACATGAAGCAGTTGAGACCCGAGATCAGTACAGGGACTGGTATGCCTTCACCCAAGTTCCTGTCAAGCTAAGCAGAGCTAGGCTTTTTCAATGGAAACGAAGCCTCTGCTCATCGAGGAGAAGGCCACAGCGGCAGTTTTGTTATTGTCGTCTACGATCTGTAAGCTGTCTTTATAACAAGTTGCATTTTGAAGTGAGTAAACCTTATACTTTAAAGATTTTGGACAAAAAATATATAATAATGCTCACTATTTATTTTATTTGTCTTTATTCATTAACTTAGTTCATTATACTGTATAGTACTTGTATTTTGCATTAATGCTTATTGGTTAGACCATGTGTGTCTTTCTGAAAAGCAGAAGAAAGCTTGAGATTTTTAGAAGCTCTGTTTATTGTGAGATGTTTTCTTGCCATGATGTAACCCACCTGGTGTTCTGTGTCCATTTTCTTAGACAACCAACTAATTTGATACAGGCACACCAAACACACTTATACATCTAAAATCTATGATAAAGAAGAATGATAGAACTTAACAAATCTTTCAGCAGTCAATAAGTGGATGAGGTTGTCTCCGGCATTCCAGGAGTGTTTCACTCCAGAGCTGCAAATACCCCAGGCTTTGTCCTGCCACGTAAGAGTCAGGAGCTCCTATACCGTTTCTTTTCTTTCTCCCCACCACTGGGGAAACCTTGTCAGAAGCTGTCCCTGCTAGCTTGATGCTGTCAGGAAGCTTCCCTGCACCTGGTAACTTCTGCTAGTCTGTCCCAAATCGCTTCCAATTGTCTTTGAATCACTTGAATGACTTTGATTTCAGTCTGTTCTGACTCAAACCTTAACTATGTGTTTGTTCTTGATTATGAACTAGCAAAGCAATAGATATGAAAGGATACAAACAACCTTAGATTAAATCAAGCATAGGCCTTTGACCTAGCTCTAACCCTAATGAGTTGATAGTTTAAACAGTTGTCAGAAATTGCAAGAACTGTGGTTTTTTAAGGGAGGTTATGTGCTTGTGGGTTAATATTCCCAGCATAGTAGATAGGAGTTATTTGTGGAAATATCAATCTAATAGTTTAATTTCTTTATGAATAAAGTTGATTTAACTTTAGATATGCAAGAGGCATTTTGTTTCAATTAGTGCAACAAGGAATGTTGATGGACTAATTTACACGGTTGCATTTTGCTTTCACCTATAGGAAATTAAAGCAGGAATAGAAATAAGGCAGTGCATTTTAGGTAACAGATGCCTTGCAATATTAAAAAAAGAAAAGGTAAAAAATCTGTCCTTCATAATGCAGTTACTTTTTTCCTGGTTTGATTTTGAAAAACCAATGCTGTTGTGTGTACTGTAGTTTCCTCAGCATTGACTGATGGATAGGTCAAAAGTTTCAACTATGACTAAAGCCAGAAATGAAGTTTCAAAGAAGAATTTTTCCTCCCACTCGTCAGAGAAAATGGCAGGATACACTTCCCAGTGACCAAAGAGCAAAGGTCCTTTCTTTAAAGGAAACAGGTTACATGTTACATCAGAGCTCCAAGGAAGCTTAAGGAGTAAAATTCTCAATGTAAGTAAAATAAATAAATAAACAGGTTACCATTAAGGCCTTAGTCTATTTAGGAGTAGGATACTCAACCGATGCAGGCAACAAAGCTAAATCTTATGTCATGGTTTGGGCTTGACCGGACACTGAAATGAATGACAGATGCTCTCTTTGTCCTCCCCCCTTCAGACAGAAGAGAAAATGAGAGACTTATGAGTTGAAAAGAAACTGAAATACTTTCATGAAATATTAATAATAAAATAATAAAAATAAAATGTAATTATATTAATTAGAAAATAATGAATTACATACGATACATTAAAAATAATCTCAAGATCCCAGGACAATGATCACATCACCATCCAGCACTGGGAAAGTCCCAGACTGGACTCAGCGATGGACAGGATCTCAACTCAGGAACTGGATTCAGGAATGCACGGAATGGGATCAAAGGCAGATGAACAGACAATGTCCTAGTTGGACATTGGCCATTGATGAAAGAGGCTGATCCCTTTGATCCCTGAGCATGATGTAGATGGGATGGAATGCCCTGTTGGTCAGTTTTTGGGTGACCTGTCCTGTCTGCTACTCCCTGCAGGTGCGACCCCTCTACACTCTTCCACTTCCGACCCTCCAACAGGGAAAATAACAAAGTTGGTTGGCCTTGGTTGTTATAGCAATAAGTATAAGCAAGAGCCTCTCTGCATACCATGCCTTGGTATTCACTACATTAGAGTTTATCTGCTAGAAGTGGACTCTGGCTGAAAAATACGCCGTTAATTTCAGAGAATTAGAAAAGCCTTAACTGACAGGTAAAATGACTGAAAAGAAAACTGTTTCTGTTTTATCTCAAACCAGGATACATAACAGAGAATCAGAGTAGAAATGAAGCTGTCTCAGGTATTACAGTATTTTTGCCAAGCCTTCTTCCTTTTGCCACCTCACCAGAAAATGGCTCCTTGAATACACATGGAGTTGTACAACTAGTAAAGTCAAACCCAATGCATTTGTTCTAAGCAAGAGGACTTTATAATTGTATGGGTCTTAATCTTGTTTATTTAGACTCATTTATTTTTGTACTGGGAATATAAAGGACCTTTATAAAATGAGAAAAATGCCCATTGGATGTGTACTGCACAAAGGTATTCCCTGGGAGTACGGACTTGACAAATGCTTCTAATTGGAAACTTTCTGCTCCCTAGAGTAATCAGGAAAAACAGGAATGTGTCATAGATGGGGTGGGACAGGGTCCATTGCATTCCCGTTATTGCCTACTGTGCAGGACCCATAAGAAGCCCCAGGAGCTAAAATGCAAGCACAAACAAGTGTGAGATCCTGACCTGGACTTGAATATGGCAAAGATACTTAAAAATACAGTGGTTTCTCCTTTCCAGCCTTAGGTCAAACATAGGAATAATTGGAAGTTAAGCTTCTTCTATTTCATCTTGGGTTTTCTGAAGTTCAGTCTTCACTAAAATGGAAAAGGAGTTTTTCTATAAGAGCTTTTGTTCTGTGTATCTGCCTTCCTGCATTGATTGTGCCCCTTTGATAGAAGTGTAGAGGCAGGGGCACATGGGAAGAGAGGTGTTTCTTTTGAGGTAAATCAGACAGGGGGAGGCAGAAAGACATGATTATTAAATCAGGATTTTTTTTTTTTAAACTGGGTTAAAAGTATGGAAGTATAGTAAAATAATATTACAGAGTGTTTAAATGAGATAAAAGCCTAGATATGAAGAAAATGCATGGTTCTGTACCTCTGCTGCAGGGAAATAAGGCAAAGAAAAGGTGGCTAGAGCATCCTATTTTCTAGGAGAAACATCAGACAAGTAATGTAACCAATATCATCTGTGGTTACTCTTAATTGATGACCTGTAGTGGCTAGGTGCCCACTTATATCAGGGTGGGTAGTTTGTGACAAGTCTTTGCAGGTGGGTGGAACAAGGCCATCTTTCATCAGTCTCTGGATCCACAGTGAGTCTGCTTAAATGCTTTACCATTGCTTCCCCTTCTCCATTAATTGGTAAGTTGGTTTCAAAGTAATGAGGGGTAGAAAAAGAAAAAAAAAAAATCTTTCTTGTGATTACACTGTTGTGTAAGTACCTGCTGTGGGATTTACTTTACATTTTTCCAAGTCCCCTGACACAAGCCTGCATCAGAGATGGAATACAGATCTAGAGGAAGCAATGGCCAGCAGAAAAAAAAGTGGTTGTTTTCCTTATGTCTGGGAAGAGAAAAGATAAAAGTAGTGTCAGTGTCCCACTGGTTGTCACCACATCCATGATATTTAAGTGTTTGTTACAGTTGCCATAAGAAACAAACAAAATCAGGAAAATTTATGAAAAAATCTGATTAAATTCACTCACTATTAGCCTTTCTTCTCAACTTTACTAGTGAGAGATATAATGTCTCTTGATCATGGTCCACATTAGTGGAAAAGATATTTAGGATTTCAACAGGTGTACAATCAAGCTTTTATACAGCCCAGCATATGCTTTGGTATATATGATTTTTTTTGCCGCCTTTGTTGTTTCCCTGACAACGCTTTTCTATTTGGTTGTTGCTATTAGGAGGTTTTATTGAGGTGGCAAATACCTCTATAGGACAAATGTATCACAAGAAAGTGCTCACACTGCATGATTTATCCTACTCTAAGTACAGGAGAAATTCATAAGTCATAACACATAGCAGAAATAATTGCTAGTGAGATGCAATTCTAAGGGTATTACACATTTAGCCTTTAGTATAAATGGGTATAATATTGTAGCACAATTTATTGTGAATTAGGAGTGCAAGTTCTTTTAATGATACCAGAAGCTCAAGAACTGATTTCTAGCAAACTGCTTTCAACCTTTACCATGTAGCATGTACTATCCTAGGTTTTCAAGGACGCATATTAGCTTTCACCTGGTACAGGGAATAAGGGGATTGGAAGGGAATAAAATATCTATAATTTATAGTAGGATTTTCTATTCTTAGGTAATAGTAATTTAATCCTAGATTAAACTTGATAAATACACAACGCTGTTTCACTGCATTCCATTGCATCAGGATAGAAACAATTAATTTTAATGTTGTGTCCTACACAAAAGGAGAGATTGATTAAAATGTATTTATTACTTCATGCAACAACAAAAAAGGGTGCCTCTTTTTCTCCCTAGCATCCTTGGCTGATTTAAAGAAACAATGCATCAGAACAAAAGAGGAAAATGTAATTAATGCAAAAGTTATTCAGCTAAGACTGACATTTGTTCATATAATAAAGTAATACTTTGTTTAACCTACTTATCAACACAGTGATCTGACACTTTGATAATAGGCTAGTATGACCTGAGAGGTTAGCAATGACATTGCATTCTGAACATGACAGTCCTTACCATGCCTTTCTGAGCCTCTCTGAAATGTTTTCATTTACATAATAATGTGGGCACAGTGGTTGCAGTATGACAAAATGAAGCTTGCTAGTCTTTAGAAGTCTGAAATCTTACCTGCCATCTGAAACAGAAGGTATCTGCTCTGCTTGCAATGAAGAGCTTGCTTACAGGACTCCAAACTTGCCCTTTTACAGCTGGGACATGGCAATTATACCAAAAATGGACATGGGGGGAAAAAAAGAACACTCCTACCATGTCAAAATACATTGCTTAAAGCTTAAAAATATGCTTTTTTGATTAAGTAAACATCTTTGTTATCCTTTCTTGAAATAAAATTTTCTATGGTGAAAAACTTGGAAAAATCAAACATAAAACCAGAATTTTACCTTTATTACCGTAAACATCTATTTCATTTTCCTCACCATTAGAGGTGTGTCCAGAAATGACTCTAGGAATATGTTTTTCAAAAGTAGGTAAATAAAAACTTGAAAGTACAGTGGAAACAGATTTTTAATAATTTTACAGACCGTTAATAATCAAAATATTCAACTTGAAATATTCAAACAGACAAATCTCTTGAAATCAAAAGTTTTGGTTGTCTAACCCAATTAAAGGCTTTTGGCAATCCTGATTCACACCCTTCAGTGGTTAAAAGTGTTTGGAAAAGTGATTTTTAGACGTGAAAATTTTGAAAGCGGTACTTAGAATGCTAAGTTCCTCCATTTATTCCTCTGGTGAAGGTAAAGCATCTGGTAAGTGACTAGTTCTATATATTTTAAGCTAACGCTTAAAAATTCTCATTAATTTTATTTGGGGAGGATATTTTTTCACTGAAACATCATCTTATTTATTTTTATTTTTACAAACAAGTTTTTAAAACATTCAGAATTGTAATTATATTAGAGGGAACAATTTTAACAACTTTTAGGCAATTTAACAACAATTACTTAGGATACTTTTATCTAAAACCTAGATTTCCTATAAAATACTTTCACTGTTGGCATAGACCACGTTGGATCTATGCTTCTTTCTTTGTATCTTGCTAAATACTCTCTTTAGTTCAATTTTTGAGTTGCAGGTCTCTAGACAGGCTGTCATACTACAGATCCTATTGCTGCTGCCAAAATATTTGGTTCTTTGCAATCAATTTTGAATATGTCAACATTTCTCTAGAAGTTTGCAAAACATAGAATTCATTACCTTATTTTATCTGACATTTCCAGTTATAGCTCTCATTTCCTTTTCTGGATGGCTCAGCTTCCATTAGTTTAGACTTCTTTTTCTTATAATCCTTTTTTTAAATACTTACATATTAAACTCCTTTTTAATACCTCGCCGCTGAATTCCAACTTTGTCTCATATAAAAAGTTTTTGGTTTTTCTTTTTTTAAAAAAAGTTATTCTGAAAGTAGTTCTTAGTTCACCTTCTCATTTCTCATCTTATAATTACACCTTCCTATTCTGCTCTTACTGTAACTCCTCTATTTGACAGTTTCAGACTATTAAAGCATCCATGGCGCCAGCCCGTGTCTCCTGTAGGAAAGTTACAGGAAGCAAATGGGCTCGTGATAGCTAGTCCCGGTGAGACATCCTTCATCAGAACATGTGTTTTCCTGGGTTTGAGAGAGGCAAAGTCTTGTGTTTCGTATCCAGGGTGGTGACAAGTGGTTTTCTGGAGGCATAACATAGGAGTAGTGACCCTTCTGTGGTAACAACTAGGAAAGGGGTAATTCAGAAGAAAGTCTCCACTGTAGCACTAGAAGATGTTTACTGACTAACAAAATCAGCTGTAAGATCTAATCCCCATTCTGACAGATTTTCAGGTGTCTAGTTTCAGACACCCTCAGAAACAGTCTTGCATTGCATCAGCTCTGAAGTTATGCTCTTTAGTTCTCATTTTTACTTAGGACTGCCTGGCAGAGGCAGGGCCAGCTACGTTTTTGGAGGTTAAAGAAGGCCCAGTGTGTCTACCTCATCCAGCCACCTCGTGGCAAGTATGGCAAATCAGAGTCTTGCTCTTGCGTAGGGGAACTTCTGTGTCATCTACTACAGCTGCTGGAGAGATGATCCTACACTTCCCTTACGCAGAAGATGATTCAGGACAATTAAAATGTCATGAGTACTTTTTCCACCAAGGCACCGTGTGTGGTATCCAATAGACGGGGGAGGTAATATCACCAAGAAAGAGGACTTCCCGTCTCTCATATTCTCCTTTATGCACAGATGTGAGTAGAACTGATGCTGGTGGATACCTCTGGAGATCAGAATGACTGAGTTCTGAATTCACAGAATGAATTGGTGAATATATGTATCTACTTTTTTTTCTGTGCCTTATTCTCCCACAAGCGATGTAAAAAAATTTTAAAATACCATCAAACACATTAAATCAATAAATATTAACTGTGTTTGTATCTCCTGTCTGATATCTGTTTATCCCCACTTCTTTTCCTTTTCCTGTAGACCATCCACTTTTTATTGTACTGTAAGATTATACTTCAGTGATGCATAGCTCTGAGAAGCAATATATGACCAACAAAGTCACCTGGTGACATCCAGCCTTGATAGAGTTACATAAGCTCTGTACATTGCTTTGAGAAACATGAGGTACAGTGGCCTGAATTTCTTCCAAAACAATTACATTTATGCTACTCAAGTGTAGGTGATTTTACAGAATGTACACTCTTAGGGGAAACTAATGAATTTTATTATGTTTCAAGGGGTTTGCTGGAAAATAAACTGGTTATAAATGTAAGGGCTAGGCTGCCCATGTAAATCAAAGTAGTTGTATCGAATCAGTGGAGCTACATTATTTGATACTGTTAAGGAACTGGTTCTACAATTCCTTTTGTTAAGAGAAGTACTGGTCTGACTGATTATAACAATTTTATGGCAATACCATATCAAGTTATAGTTCCTGTCCACAGAAGCCTGGACTGATTTATCAGGTTCAGCCCTGAGAAACTTGCAAATTTAGCTGTTTTTCAGAGGAGGTACAGCTGCCTTCACTACTGCTTTGTCTTGGCTGGGAGCAGAGATAGAGTTGTTGAAAACTATCCAAAGAAAAATATTATTTTTGTCAAAGCCAAATTATCTTATATCTAGCAAGTGTTGACCGTAATTCTTTGATGTGAGAAAGTCAAAACATCTCAGAATTCTTGCTTCATTTTGAATATGCTTTGCTCTGATTGTGCATCAATTACTTTTGTCAAACATTCTTTTTAAATATATTGTTTTGATTTTTAGGCCAAATACCAGTATATTTAATTGTACATTCTTTCATACTGTTTTCAGATAATCAAAGAATTATTTTAACCTCATTCTGCAATGAAATCAACTCAACATTTTCAAAACAAAATAATTTCTCTTTTAAAAAACTCCCATGGAATCGTCTGTATGGGGAATTTCAAGTAGTTTTCCTGATTTGACAGGAAGTAATTTTTTCAGCCTTGGATTTTTCCATGGGACTTGTTGAACAGCTGTGACCTAACTTGTATTTCCAGGACCTAGGAGGCAGGCTTACACCACAGGGCCAGGATGGTCCTTCTCATACAGACGTACACTGAGCTACAGCCATATAATAGAAAAAAAGAAGTTAATTGAGTTTACTGACCAGCAGGGTGACTTTCATTATGTCTTTGAAGAGGAAAAACGTCAGTAGAGTAGGCAGCATAGTGACAGTGTTATTTTTCTTCATGTGAACCATAGTACCATTTGTTGCCTTGTAATTTTCTCATGTGTAATTTGTACTCTCCATTCCATGGGCTGGTTTCAATACTTAAAGTGAAGTATATAATATACAGTTGATAATGCACCTTTTGAAAATTCTGCAAAAAGCATGTTTTATAAGATCAGACTGTGTATTTGTGTGGGCCTGATTTTGTTGTTAAACAGGAGATTTTTCTTAAAGGAGATTTATTTTTGTGATCTAAGGTAAGTTTTATAAGTTACTTCATTCATCAACAACTTGATTTTGAAACAACTTGCATCTAAAGTAGTAAATGTTGAATTAATATGGTATCTCCTAATTTTCAGATTGACAATTAATTTTCATTCAGTGAGAGTGGTCTTTGTTCCTTCTAGACTAGCATTTTTGCTTACTATTTCTGGAACAAAATTTGTACTTTTAAGGATAAGTTTTACTCCAGGTGAATTTTGAGAATTAATTCATTCTAATCTTGAAACTAATGTCTCTACAGGAAAACAAGTTGAGGCTGATTTTAATTACTGTCCTCACTTTCCAGGAGAGTAGCTGTCATGAAGGTTTTGGCTGCATTAAAGCTTCCACTATTGTGGCCACATATAGATTAAGTGGCCAAGTGAAAACTTAACACCGCAGTAGCTGGTGATCTGGTTTTGCAAAAAGCTGTGTTACGTGATGAGGAGAAAGACAGATTAAATATATCTAGTAAAAAGGAAAAGAAAGAAATGATGAGAAAGTTTAGATTAAAGATTGCCTTGATATCATTTTTGTGACTTGAATGAAATCGTTGCAGCTGTTCTCCATTCAACAAATCTTTTAGTGGTTTACCTTGACTACAAGATGTGTGTCAACATCTGTTGCTGTTGCAGACAAGTGAATCTCATAAATGAGATTTTTATATGAATTTTGAAGTATTGTAAACCGTTCCCTTAAATTTCTAATGGTTTGAGTTAAAATAATACAGGAATAATGAACATATATGTGTGTAATATACATACACACACAGTTTTTGATGTTTATATGTGTGTTCATATATACAGATACACACATACATGCACATGCTTATATGTCTCTGTGTGCATATATATGTCCCAGCAGCTGCTAGCTTGTTAGTTCAGTTGAAAGTGTGTGGTGTTTTCAAAGTTTTTAAACACTTTAAATAAACTTCACCTTACATTTCCAATGTAATGTTTCTCACAAAAGAAATTAATTCTTTTATTTCACCCTCTCTTATTCATGGAGGCATATATGAAGAAACCCATGCTGAATTTCATACAGAGATGACTATAAGAAAGAAACAAAACTACCATTGCTGTAGTAACCTGAAGGTTGTGAGGGGATTCATACCAAAGAGCTGTGGTGAATTTAGTTAATAACTACCTATATTAATTTTCAAATTAAGAAATTATCATCATACTGAATTGCAGCCCATCTTCTCTTCAGTCTCCTTCAATACTCTTTCATATGTGTAGCTTGAGAAAGCATTCCATGTAGGTAACAAATGGCATGAAGTTATTTTTTTATGATCCCTTGGAGGTAAAAGAAAAGACAGTTTAGTATAGTATAATTTATTTGAAGTAGATAGAGCATGTAAGTTGACTGGAGCCCATAATGCCGATGTATAAAAACATGCTTTCATCTGTTGATGTTAAGAGAGGGTCTAAAGCTACCTTAAAAATAATAGTAAAGGATTATGGCTCCCTGTCATGCCAAAATTGCCCTTCCACTTTCTTCCTAGTTTTCTTTCACTAGTTGAATAGCGAATAGGAGATGTATTATGATCACAGGGCAAAATAATATGTTTGATTTTGAATGTTAAAAGTTACCATTTTGCCTTCCCTGCTGAGCCTGTGGACGAAAAAATCTGTCACTGGAGAAAACTGAAACCAATTACTTCTTACCTGAAGTAGATAGACTACTGGCATAGCCATTTTTAAACAGTAACTGAGAAGAAAGGTCTATAAAAAATCTAGTATTCAGTACTGATCCTAAAACTGGCACGTGAAGGATCCAACTGTAGATTCTCTACCTATTTCCCAAACACGAACAGAGCAGATAGACATTTTAGGAACAGGAAAGGAATCATTCCTCATTTATACTGGTATGGTATCCTGAGGATCTATGCTTTATTACTTGTAGAAGTCTGAAGTCTCTGCCTATGTGGCAGTCAGGATAGAATATTTTTCATCTCTTTGTAACATTTTCTGGCACTTAGAACTTGGTGCACACATCCCCAGGTTAATAATGGTTCTGTGCAATAGATGTCATAAGTTTAAACTCTTCATAAATGTTCTTGATGGAGAATTTGAAGATGATTCTTTAGGAAAAGCAAGAGAAAAGTGGAAGAAAGAGGTGGAAACTGTTCTGTGCCTTTAATGAGCACTGGTTTTAAAGTGAACCTAAATAGACATGAGGAAGGTAACTTGGCCTTCTCCTTCCCTTGAGGACCATCAGAATCCTGATCCACTTCAAGAACAAAAATCTCTTCGGTGTGCCTGACCCTCTTCCTGAACAGGTCAGTCATCCATGGAGTTGAGTGCAGTAACTTTTCGTGGATCATTAAGAATAGATGTAGCCGATAATGATTAGCTAGATTATTTCTTTTCTAAGTCTAATGACCTGTGAGGTGAAAAGTGTGGACTTCAGGCTAGGAGAAGGAAAACTGGATGCAGTGATTAGACTTCACAATTAAAATTACTTTGCTCTTTAGACATTTCTGAGGATTTTTAGATATGGGACTGGGATAAACAGTCTCAAATGAAAATAGAAATTAATGTTTTGTGGATTGAATATTAGATACATAAAAAACCAAAGTATCTTTAGAGTAGCAAGGTCTTAATCCTAGAATTACTGAAAGGGAGAGAGCTCAGCAAGCGAGTAAATTGTGTAGATCAGCAAGTTCTAGTTCCTGAGGAGATTGCTGTATGTAGGGAAACTGGTACCTTAATCTTTGTATTAAATATCCAGTAAGGTATGGCTACAGATCAGTTGTGGACTCTCAGAGTTTGGATCATGTGAGAAACAATGCTACTGAAGAGATGCAATATTTCTCATACAGTATTATTTGGAATATTTAAAAAATTCCTGGATATAGATTGGAAAAATTGTAGAAATAATGCTAGTTCTTACTTACTCCTAGGGGTGAATGCAGAAATGTTATGAAATAACTGCCAAACCAGCAAACTTTGATGTTTTATGTAAATGCTAAGGAAAATTATAAATTTCTTTGTAAACAACCCTCTCCCCCATTGATCTTGGACTGAGCAATCCAAGGCCAGCTCAATTGAAATTAAATGGAAAGCTAAAACTGTAAAAGTCCAACAGTGCTTCATAATTTCATAGGAATAAATTTCTTAAGAAAGTTGTAAGAAAGTTACTGAAATCAATTCATTTGAGAAGCTTGAGGCAAAAACTGACTGACAAAAAAACCTGACATTTTCTTAATGTAGAAGTGCATAAGCTATCTCAAATATGGACTCCAAAGAAAAGGAGAAAAGGACTGTGAGATCCAGGTCTGGTTGGATGACCTAATACTCTCAGAAAGGATATTGAGGCCATAAAGAATGGGAAAAGAATTGACTGATCAACAAAAATATATATTTTAGAGTTTTGGAGATAAAGTGAAAAAAATACAAGAAATCAAGCTGAGGTAGGCCTTGCAAAGGATATTAAAACTACTATTCAGAGATTCTATGGACACATGGATAAGAGAAAAAAGAAAGAAGAAATGGATTATGAAATAGAAATGACAGATTGTGCCAAAAAAAAAAAAAAAAAGACAAAAAAAGGATCTTTTTTGGATAAGATGGTGATCTAGACAGACAAAATGCAATAGAACTAAGTTGTCTGGATTTCCATGAATCATTTGATATGGTTGTACATAGGAAATTCACAGTCAACTGCATAGTGTACCAGAGGTTGAAAGCAAGTAAAAATCATTTTAGGACAGTCTAGTTTCATTAATCACCTTGACAAAAGAGGAAGGAGAGTTATAAAGAGAGTTCTATTAAAATATGTTGCGACAAGTAGCTGGGAATCAATATAGAAAAGAATTTGAGAAGACCTGAATGTGTTTGCAGATTAGAACAACAGGAATAAATTAAATGCATGAAATACAAATGAATGATTAATTTAGGCTTTGAGCTAACCCCTGGTGTTCCACTTCCGTATGAAGGGAATCTGGATTCTAAAATCAAATTCTTGATTCTTCCCCCTGCAGATCCGTATGTGTGGATTAAAATCCATAAGCCTCTGTATCTCTAAAAATTTTAAGCACTGAGACATAATAAATATGTCCATTTCTAGTTTCAAAGGAACAGCCACAGAACATCAATAATGCTACAGCTTAAGTATGAAGTCCTAAGTTTGCTACAACACTCAGTAAAATTTTTTTCTGACCACTTTGGACTAGCAGCATTGACCCAGTCTATATAGATGATGCAAGATAATTTAATCTTGAATTCTTGAATTAACATAAATTACTTCCTTCATTGCTTGGAAATACGCAGCTGTACTTGCAATGTAGATATATGCTATCATACCCAAAATACTGAGAAAAATGATAAAGAATGGATCCACTTATTCAAAGACCAGACACCCCAGCTGAAATATGTTATATTTATGCACAGTTTGGGTGCCAGACTCTCTGTCGTACCACATGAACCCTGACCTAGAATGACCAAACACTAGTCATGCAAGAAAGTCTTTTATCATCCCAGATTCTTCAGTCCTTTGAACAAATGTTGTCAATTATGTCATTTAAATATGTTGGGCATGGTGAATAATTGCCTGCTAAGACTAGTCTTTAAGGTGAGAAATAGTTGTCTCTGAACTCAGAAGACAGAAAATGAAACTCCCACTCCCAATCTCCTTTAATTTACAATGTTCTTTATTTCCCCCCCCACCCCCCCCCTCCAGAAGGGCTTTCAGCTACATTATCAGGACATGCACACTTCTGGTAGTGAAAGGTCACTGATTAATTCACTCTACAACACAGTGCTTTGTGAACTTTTCAGATGTAAATTCTGTTGTTACGCTTGTTGGAGAACATGTAACTGGAAAACATAAGCCTGTTCCAACCTAAACCATCAATGCAAAAGGACAAAAAAGAAGGATTCTTTCAAGAAGCATCACTAATTAGGTGAATGAAATTAATCAGCAAAGGGCCTGATCTGCAAAGTTGCTTTGCTTGTAACATGCTGAAGAGCTTCTGCTCAGTGGTTCTCAGTGAATCATGTTTTTCTAAGTATAACCATTGCGACTTGTGCTTGCAATCAGGATTATTTTGATTTTATGAAAGGAAAACAAAGAGAAAAAGGAGAAAAAAGTCTGCCAATGAAAACTAACAAATCCGACTGTACTCATTTCATAGGGGTTGGCTTTAATTACTCTGTCTCATTTTTTTGGTGGTGGGGGGGCAAATTGCAACAGGAATGCTTTGCATTTAAAAGGCAGTGTGCTGAAAATATAAATGTATTTCATGGCATTTGCTGAACTTTCAATTCTGGGCAGATGCATGATAAGCTCTTTTGTGCAGGTCATATCACATTAGACCCAAGTGTTTTTAAGCTTCCCCAGACCAACATAATTTCTTTTTTCTGACCTCTTCATCATATTTCTGGTTACAGACTCTGAGTTTAAAGCCAGGACAAGGACATTTTAATTTCTAGTAAATATCTCAAAAAATAAGTGCTAGATCAATCATGTAACATATTTCGAGAATAGCGCCAAAATTACAATTTTTTTCCTCAGACAGCACAGGAAATAAACACAATGTAGATAAACCAATAAAACACCCCTATGTAATTCCCTTCTTCAGTTTCCTTGCTTCTCAGTGTTCTAGAGCATCTGGGTTGGTGTCATTTCAGAATTTGGAATCCCCTTTCCTGATTGCAGCTTCTCTATGCCTTTGATTCTCTCTCTCCTTTATGAATGTCTTTTGTCTTTGTGAGCACTGACATGCCATTCTTTGATATAGTTTCATCCAAGCGAAGTCTTCTGCAAAAGAAGTGTGCCTAGATTACAGTCAGGGCTAGGTTTTTAACCATGTTTAGATAACTAAAGTGATAAGAAAATTAGAAAACTACTTACCTGAAAAAAACCCCCAACCAGTTAGTTTCATTCCTTTCTTTTCTTCAGTCAAAGTCTAATCGCATGATTAAAACCCATGATGATGCCACGCAAATGCTCTTCTCAAACACTTCAGGCCAAGGACTGTACGTGGGACGAAGGGTACAGAAAGATGACTATAATTGCAATCTTCTGGCTATAATTCAAAGCCTGTATGAACTATTCAGTTTCCTTACACACAGTGCCTCTACTGCTTTTTTATTCCACATAAGACAGGTCTTAAACTCATGCAGGAAGATTTCTCATAGATTCCTGTGAAAATGTTTTTTAAGAAGACTTGCCAATGAACAGATTCTGCCCCAGTGGTCAGGGAGAAAACAAGATCCTATACTGAGGACACACCTGATTCAGCATGAAAAATAAAGCAGGACTTTTAAAAAGGAATAATTCATGTTTCATTTATTAGACTATATATGTATGTATTGACTTGTAGGAGATGCCTACACACAAAATAGTAAGAATTTAAAATACACGAGTGTACCACTGAACCTCTTAGACTCAGTTTAATGTGATTCCTAAAAAACAGTTAAACACTGTCTTTTGTTAAAAATTGTCTTTTCTCTAATCAAAACTCAGTGATTTCATTAGTTTGAATTAATGTTTTTTTGAAACTATACAATTACGATCCTGTTAAACCACTGAAGAGTTTTCATGAAATCAATGTGACCTTTTCTTTCCTCCTCTTGTGGCAAGTATGTTTCCATCTTATCATAGATAAAATTATAAAGCATAGAGAAGCTGTCTTAGCATATAAATGAGTAGCCAGAAGAAAGGATCTTGGATCCCCTGAATCTCTGTTGTATACTGCAAAAATGTAAATACTTTCTAGTAGTGCAAAATGGAATTAAAAACTTTTTATTTTTAATGAAGTGGGGTGTTTTCCATTAAAATTTGTGGATTTAAGAGGGGGGAGCGAGCTGTGACACAGGATGAAAGAAAGGATTTCAGAATAACATGACATTTGTTTAGCAATGAAAGACATTAGGTACCATTGGGCAAAAATGCGGGAACCTCATAAGTAAAGATGGTCATAAAAAGCAGCTACAACATCAGCCACTTTCACGTGATATTCCAAAGAAACCACACATCTTCAACACACTAAGGCCATGGGACATTGATGTATGGTTGAACTTTTGACTTCTAGGAACAAAGATTGAAAGAAAAAAAGTGGCGCTTATTTTTAGAATAGGTTACTATTATTTTTGTTAAATTTGATCGATTTTATACATGAAATCTTTGAAATTGGAGGTACTTCCCAGTTTATAAATATGTAGCTAAATAATCTGCATGTAAGCAGGAATCCTCCAACCCTCTTTTCATACTGCTGACCAACTTCCTCATTTCTGTATTGTAGAAGCCTTTACTTCAGACATTGCTCTCTTATGTTCCGTTGACTTCAAAATATGTCTTTAAAAACCGCAATGTAATATCCAGCACCTGCAAAATATTGTGAAGTATTAGGAACAGTTGTAATGAAAACTGACTGCAAGCGTCATAACAACAGGTGACATTATTCATAACCTACAGTTATAACTAGGTTATGATGTAAACTCAGTGATCATAGATGAAATAAGCCAGCTACAAATGTGAAAATATCCTGAACTTTAGAAGTAGTACAACCAAATATAATAAATCTTGCCTGCAAATGTAATAAGGCCCTTAGCTGAAATGTAATAAAATCTATCAACAGCTGCAATGTATATGGAACATATTATATAACTTTACTATGAATTATACCCCCTGCTGTTTATGGACTCCACAATGTCATGCTTTGTCTTCTTCCAGAAAATCAAGTGCTACGGGACTAAGTGTTTTCCAATTTATATTAAGTATGACAGTGTGTTAATACAAAAATGTTGAGGGTGAAAATGAAATTTTGAATCCAGATGTGCTCCTTCGTCATCCTGCTTGCATAAAAGAAAGGATGTGGTCTACCACATGTGGCTCAAACACTTCCTCAGCTAGACAAGGTAGGAACCAAAATGGATGTTCTGGGTAACTAATCTGTTCCTCTACTGCTAGCACTATAAATACATACACAAAGAAAGAAGGAATTTTGATGAGTGACGCGGCAGGGGGAAAGTTCAATCTGCCTGATCCTCATGTGCCTCTCTTTTTTGGCTTCTGAAATTTCATTTGAAGCTAATATATATCATTTCCTAGCAAGTGCCAGTTGTGACTTCTTTACAGGAGTACTATCCCAACAAATGAATAGGAAGGACTGATGTGATGTGGCTGATAGGTTGCCATCTGTTTGTGATAATCTTGTGCACCTCCACTGTTCTTGAAACGACAAAACACTCAGTGCTGTAACTGAGGAGAAACCCAGAAGGTCCTACATTCAAATATCAAAGGGAAGGTTTAGATGGTTTCTTTGTGTGTGGAGGTGACCTGACCTTCAGTAGTGCTAAATCCTTTGCTGTGGAGGGCTTACCTGGTGTCATGATGATTTTATACCAACCCATTCCAAACATGCCAATGGTATGAAGTTCAACAACTCCAAGTGCCAGGTCCTGCACTTGGGTCACAACAACCCCATGCAGCGCTACAGGCTTGGGGAAGAGTGGCCGGAAAGCTGCCTGGTGGAAAAGGATCTGGGGGTGTTGGTCGACAGCTGGCTGAATATGAGCCAGCAGTGTGCCCAGGTGGCCAAGAAGGCCAACAGCACCCTGACTTGTATCAGGAATAGTGTGGCCAGCAGGACTAGGGAAGTGATTGTCCCCCTGTACTCAGCACTGGTGAGGCCCCACCTCTAATACTGTGTTCGGTTTTGGGCCTCTCACTACAAGAAAGACATTGAGGTGCTGAAGGACAATGAAGCTGGTGAGGGGTCTAGAGAAGAAGTCTTATGAGGAGCGGCTGAGGGAACTGGGATTGTTTCATCTGGAGAAAAGGAGGCTGAGGGGAGAGCTTATCGCTCTCTACAGCTACCTGAGAGGAAGTTGTAGTGAGGGGGGGTGTTGGTCTTTTCTCCCAAGTAACAAGCAATAAGACAAGGGGAAATGGCCTCAAATTACTCCAGGGGAGGTTTAGATGGGATATTAGGAAAAATGTCTTCACTGAAAGGGTTGTGAAACATTGGAACAGGCCACCCTGTGAAGTGATGGAATCACCATCCCTGGAGGTATTTAAAAGACAGGCAGACGTGGTGCTGAGGGACATGGTTTAGTGGTGGTTTTGGCAGCGGTAGGTAGATGGTTGGACTTGATGATTTTAAAGGTCCCTTCCAACCTAGGTGGAAGAGGAGGTAATGAAGTTATTTGATAAAATTTGAACTATGAACTTCTACAGGACATTTTCTTTTTTAGACAAAATATGGGCCTAAGTCCCATTAAGCAACTCTGTATATATATTAAGGTGTTTGTGTAAGTCCCACTGGATCTCAGTAGGTAAAATTTGAAATTAGGAAAATAAAATAAAATAAAGTTATATTGAGTTACTGTAAAAAAGAAACAGTAAAAATTACTATTAAGAAATTTACAAAAAAGCAAATGATATGAAAATGAGTAAAACTCATTTTTAAATATATTTTTAAAAATAACAAAATGGTTACTTGCAACAGAAGGAGATAAAATATTTTTATTTGCTTTATGGTTTTTAAAGTTGACCATGCCCTTTAAAGGCTGTCATTACCATAGTTCTTCCTTTCATTTGAAGATCTATCTGGATTTAATAACCATTTAAAATTTTATTGTATTTTGATTTCCAGTTTAGAGTTATGGAAGACAAATGACTACTAAATTAAGCCCATGCCTATTTATTTCACGAATTGTATTCCAAAATAACTCTAAATCATATGTGAGCAAGTCTACTCTGCGCTTGTGAGACCCCACCTGGAGTACTGTGTCCAGCTCTGGAGTCCTCAACATAGAAAGGACATGGAACTGTTGGAACAGGTCCAGCGAAGGGCCACTGAGATGATTAGAGGGATGGAGCACCTCTCCTATGAGGGCAGGCTGAGAGAGCTGGGGCTGTTCAGCCTGGAGAAGAGAAGGCTCCGGGGAGACCTGATAGCAGCCTTTCAGTATCTGAAGGGAGCCTGCAGGAGAGCTGGAGAGGGACTCTTTGTCAGGAAGTCTAGTGATAGGACAAGGGGTAATGGTTTTAAACTGGAAGAGGGGAGATTTAGGTTAGATATTAGGAAGAAGTTCTTTACTGTGAGGGTGGTGAGGCACTGGAACAGGTTGCCCAGAGAAGTTGTGGAGGCCCCATCCCTGGAAGTGTTTAAGGCCAGGCTGGATGGGGCTTTGAGCAACCTGCTGTAGTCAGAGGTGTCCCTGCCCATGGCAGGGGAGTTGGAACTTGATGATCTTTAGGGTCCCTTCCAACTCTAACTATGCTATGATTCTAAGTCACGTGCAGTACACTGGTTATTTGGATAGTATTTCAAGGAAGTTTGCTCAATGCTTTCAGTATACTTCTTAAGTTTTAACATATTTTTAACTCTCAAACATTTAGGTGGTATGAGGTAGGGCTGAAACAGACAGAATTATCCCTGCACAAAGAGTGGTGGAGACATGAGCTCAGTGAAATCTCTGTCAAAAGTTCAAATTCAAAGGTCACGTCTGTCACTAGTGTTCTAGGATTCTTCTAACTTTATTACTCCACATAGATGTGTCTTGTATAAGCTGTCATGATCACAGTAACATTTTACCTTTCTGCTTAATGCTTGAGTAACAGAGGACTTAGTGGTCTGAAAGAACAGTGATCTAAACTTCACAACCTTTTTTGGGAGACAATCCAGGTATTATTAAACTCATTTTGTAGATACATTGATTAGTGCACAGAGAATAAAGACCGTGAAACAAAATCCACTGAAACCTTTAGACTAATAACTAATGATTTCCCAAAGACATTGATCAGCACACTGAAAAGGCTAAAAATGACATCCAGAAATGTTGATTTTAGTATCCCATATTCCAGTAGTAAAATTTCTTTGGATTAATTTTGCGATTACAATCCACTGTATTCAGGACCAAAGGTACACCTTAAACAGCGTAGAGTATGGGTGGGAAAAGGGGGTCGCCTCTAGTGATGGTCTGGTACAAAATATTCCCTGCTGGA
Source organism: Chionis minor (assembly GCA_013398295.1). Classification (NCBI taxonomy): domain Eukaryota; kingdom Metazoa; phylum Chordata; class Aves; order Charadriiformes; family Chionidae; genus Chionis; species Chionis minor. The sequence goes on from VZSF01008379.1 coordinate 192,323, forward strand.
ACAGAACAGGAGCTCCAAAGGCACTGCAATTCCAGGAATACATTTATTTTCTTCCCATCCAAAGAAACAGAAAAAGCACAGCTGCAGTACGGCGCAATGCACTCCAGAAGTTCAGGGGCGTCCTCATGAGATGTCGCTTTTTCCTAGAGCTGTTTGGGGAGGTGTAACTACTCACCACTCCCGACTCCCAGCTGACATGAAACATAGTGGAGCATTAAATGAAATGCACAGCACCGACATTTCAAACCTTCTTCGTGCCAGAAAATGGAACACCTGCACTGGACTATAGGAAGTGAATGGTTAGAGTCAAGCAAATTTGTCAATTTTTAAACATGACACTTTACTCCAGATCCTACAAATGAAAGCCATAAATGAAAGACGATGGCAGTGAAAATCCCTCCAAACCCTACGTGTATGTAACAACTTAGTTATACTCTTTAGTCACCTGTTTTTTTGATTAATATGTTGGGGTTTTTTTAATGAGGTGAAAATATGAAAGAACTTGAAAACTCATACCACTTAAAGCTCCTCCTAAAGACAAATGGTACTTAAATACATCCAAAAGAGAGGGATTATGAAAATTCCCTTATGGCAGAGTTTCTATATCTACTGTCAATAGTAATTGTTGAAGTATTACGGTTCAACTTTTAAATTTAACCCAGGAATCCCCAAATACTTGTAACAAGAAACAATATTCTGAAAATGAAACTTGCTTATTATCTTCGTCAAACAGCAACACCTTAAATGTAAATTTTGCCCTGCAAGTTAGGTAAAGGGATGATAATAGCAATCTAGTAATGAGTTACTGAGGTAAGCATGGAGTTTTACTAACTTAACTGACATTCACTTGGAGACCAATTTCAGCACAACATGCCATTCCATTAGGTTCTTCTTTGTTTCTTATTCTCAAGCTTACAATGTCTGTAGCATGGTGATAATATGAAATGCTTCAATATGGGAAATGATTTTTTGACATTTGCAATTATATATTGATTTTTTAGTTTTGCAATTATAAAAAAATGGGAACTGTCTTTTGCTCTTAACTGGAAAGCTGTCATTATTACTAAGTTAAACATATACTTGCTGTGATCTAGAGCAATTCTAAAATATTTCTAATTTCTGTTATTTTTAAGGATTTATATTTGTCAAATCCAGTTGGAACCTAATAGGGAATCAATTTTACACTTTGTTCCCTGGGATCATATTAGTGACTTCTTTTGCTTTTGGCAGGTGCCGCTGTATTGTAGATAGAGCTTGTGATGTGGAAAGGCAAAGATCTTTCTAAATTTCTTGTAATTGTGTTGTTAGTATATGATCATACTCCTTCTTTCCGATGGCCAGTGCTAGTACCATCACGTGTGAGTGGGACACTTACACATAAATGCCCAGATCATGATGGCAGGTGATTTTTTCTTTCCCTTGCTCTGGTAGTGATTCTCACAATGTACGAAGGTACTCTTCTCTGCCGTTAATTAATCCTTTATAGGTACATTTATGTGTCTATATATATTTATATGTATGCATGTATATACTTATGTAAATATACACAGCAATGCTTGCACTCCACTGCATATATATCCAAGGACATTTGCATGTGGTTGCTATGGCAGGATCCTGCTAACATCTGAGAAATAAAAAAATAAATACCACCAGAGGGCTCACAAGTTATTTTATTTTTTATGTCAACAGCTGTCTAAACCAATGAGTGCTGAGACTTACACCTTTCCTGGGATTCAGTCTCCCATGTTTTTAATGTTTCTGTGCAGACATCAAGGTGTCCAGTTACCAAGGTGAGGGTGCATTATCCCTTCTCGTTTCAATATTACTATCATTTTTCTGCTGAGTAAAAGTGTTCACCCTCAGCCCAGAGAGTTTAGTTCTCTCTGGAAAAGCAATTGCTGCCTCGAGTTGAGATGTACTTGAAGTGTAATACACTTAACATGTGTTTGTAGCCTATATATCACGTGCGCATGCAAACGAGCTGATGGACACATACTTAGAATATAGTCCTGTAATCTGTTTGAGGATGGACATAGGTGTAGGTACATGAGTTCCTTAAATTAAATAACCTTTTTAAAAAGGTATTCAGATGACATAATACCTCCTTTTTTATGAACTGCATATGTATTTCATTGCCCAAGTCAGCCACCTCTGCCTTAAGGACTAATTCTGATTACAGAGCTTTTCTGTGGCAGAGAGCTTGCTGCTTCTCTAAATCCCTCTCAGGGATGCCTGTGTAGAAGTAGACTGGCAGTAAAAACGCAAACAATACAGTATATTGACCACATGCTAAAAATTAGGAACAAGGAAGACTGTACATAAGAGAATGATGCTGTTATAAAAACAAAGGCCTTCAATGGTAGGTTTGAGACAGAAAAGGAAAGGAAAAAAGAATGCAAAAATCAGATAGACTGACAGAACTGACTGCGTATATGCACAAATCAACAGTGATTGTAAAACCCTTTCTGCAGGGCATAACGTGGGAAAGTCTGAGAGATTCTTCTTCACTCGTTGAAATCTAGCTCCAAATTATCTCCAGTCTCTTTATTTCCTCCCTGTAATCACCAGTATCCCTCCCTCAGTAGCTCTTATTCTCCCTTCCTTCTCAGTTTTATTCTTTCCTTGTGATCTCTACCGAAGCTGGCTTTGCTCTTAAACCTCCCTTTGATTTCTCTGCTTCTCTAATTCCTTTCCTTCCCTCTTTGTTTTCATTCCCTTTGCTTGATGCCAGAGCCTGTATTTTCAATTCTTCCCACCCTTGTGCTCTCAGCTCCTCACTCCCTTCTCAGTGCTCTCCACCTGACTAATCCTCAGTACTGGCTCCTGACCAAAAGCACTACTTCCACTTCTGTTCTCATGCTGTCAAACACATCTGGAATAAACTCACTTCCTCAGCTTAAACATAATTCTCTTATCTGAGCTTGTCTAAAGATTTTTACTTCTCCTGAATGAACTCTTAAGCTGTAAATTGCCTAGCATTGCTCTCCACCCTTATAGTTCACCCTAAAATCTTCTGCCCTCTGCCCTCGGCACCTCTGTCTCTTTCACAACGCACACACACCTCCATCCCCTTGAATTTTCTCCACCTCTTCCCTTAGTGACTACCTTATGCTGTGTCTGTGCTCCACGTAGCTACAGTTGATCTGTATCTGAGGACTCATAACCCACATAGTACAGGACAGCTGTGCTGCCCAAAATGTTTGTTACACGTATGACATCCTCCAGAATACAGGGTGCCACTGCATCCCCAGATCCCTGTGCAAACTCCCGTGGACCGAAGAGGAGCTGCTTTAAATAGCATGCAGGGAAGACACAGGTCATTTCTATGATGCTGCCTCCTCGTGTAAACCCTCTGCAAGATTTGAGTGTGCAGCATCCTTCAAAACCAGTGGTGAATTCTGCTCTTAGTGATTGAATCCAGTTATCAGACCTCTAGAAACTCTTAAGTAACAAAGAGATATGGACATTAACCCAAGAATGATGTTTGACTTCTTTAGCACTTTCATTAGGTTTAATTAACCATTAAGAAAAAAATAATTCTCCGCACAAATATTTCTGTTTAGTTATCTTTAAACAGTCAATATCCATCTGCTTTTCTTTTACAGCAGACATAACAAAAAGGCGCTTAAAACTTGCTTTTATTAAGAGCATGTAATTGAAACCACTTCAAAGCAAGGGTTAGGAAAATATAAACTAGATGATGACCATTGACTATAATTTCATTTGAGTTGAAAGACTTGTTATACATGTTGAATGGATGATACTCAACCCTAACAAATGATTTTTCTTTTTTTTTTTTTTTTTAATTCTGATTTGGTTTATCTCAGATTCCTTGGTTTCCGCAGATGTCTTGGTTCACAACATAATAATTTTCACAAGACCAGAAGATATGAGGTTTTTTTCTAAATGTCTATGATATTTGTACCCGTAAGGTTGTGGTACTATGGGTTGTTGCTACTTAACTTTCTTATACCTCTCAAGGAAAATAAAAACATTGATCCAGAGAAGAAAAATATTTGATTGGGAGAAAAAATATTGAATCCATTTACAACTGAACAGTGATATGAAACAAGAAATAGTGATTTCCTCTGCATTGGCTTCAAAGGGGGATAGATTTATTTCCTTTCCCTCAGAAGTGATTGTATCTTTAGTCTAAATTTTCATAGTGTTTATGACATCTACATTTTCCACGAGGATTCTGTCCAGCTTCTGGTCATATTTTGTACCAGTTCATTTTTCAATGGGATTCTGGTTAAAATTGTGGTCTTTGTTTACATTACTGTGGTAGTATTTATTTAAAAGTAGCACTCATGAAGAGAAAAGATAAAAACATTAGATCCTAGGAGGAGAGTTTTCTCTAAATTTGGAGTTAGTCCAATTTTAGCTACTACCCATGTTGAAGTCAAATTATATTAGATGTGGAAATAAAAAAAATATTAATGCAGGCTAGGTATGTGGTAACCTTCTTGACCAGGACTACTTTGCTACAAACATCATCCAGCAATTAGTTTGGGGTTGTTCTTTTAATCATGTTCTGTCACTCATGTACATTTAGCAGCCAACTATCACACCAAAAATCCACTTGGCATATGCAAGATGGATGCATAAGTTAGTAAAGGAAGAAGTACAGGAAGTGGCATAAAAGAAAGTGGAGTAAAAGTTGCAACTCATGGTCTGTATTGGATGACACTGAACTAAGAGTAAAGTGTGTGATGGTAATTTGCTGGTCTGATCCCTTAGCTTAACATCTTAATCCTTTGCCTTTGTTTCAGACAGATTTTGTGGTCTCTGGAGCTCAGTGCATTAAAAATACCCTGGTCTTGATTCAGTCAGTTGTTTAAGATCATGCCAAATATAAGCACATAATCATGAAGAAGTCAGTTTGAAGATTTAGCTCCTTTGCTTGTGCCGCACCTCAGCGGAGCTGGTTAGCCCACTGCATTTCCTGTGTGACCTGTGATACCAGCCCTTCGATTTTTAGGTCCACTGAAAAAGTTAGGGCACATTTTCACCGCATTGACATGCCCTTTTATATCAAGCCCCATTGATCTGGTAGAGTGAAATTCCAAGGGTAAACATCTGTATAGATAAGAATGGAAACTGGGGAAGAAAAAAATTGGATAAAGGAGAGTAACATGCACAGGACATGACAATGGTCAGTGACAGATTTACCAGAGGGCTTCCTTTTTCTTTCCCTTGCATTACTGCTTCTTCTTGTGGCATGTCCTCTGTGTCACTTGGCTGGGAGGCAGCCATCTCCCTGGGCAGCCACTTGTCACTCTGTCTGCATCCAGCTCAATAGTCATCAAGTGATAAGCAGCCCTGCTTTTTAAGACTAACTAAAACACACCCAGAGCCCACACTTCTGTAAAATACTTTTTCTCTGTATATATCACTTATATTAGTGTATGTAAAACTTATCATTAGGGATTGGATTTTTTTTATTGTTTGTAGGTGCATTAGAAGCCATTTTGTTGGTAAATAAATAAGAAAAAATATGACTGAAGTAATAGTAGCAGTCCAATCCTTTCAGAGCTATAGGTATTTTCAGTGCCATCTGTATACGTTTTAAGATGAAAACACTAAATATTCTTTACAATCTTTTCCAGTAGTCATTTTTTTAACCTTTATATTACCAGGATGGTTACTTTTCTTTAAAGGGAGCTTACAGAGAGTTCTGCAGCTGGGGAATTCTGGAGACAGTGTAATGAAGTAGAGTGACTTGACATTGTCGTTTTCAAAACCTTACCTAAATTCAAACTTTACATTGAATTAGCCACTTGCTTTATAAATTAAACTATGGAAGGGTGTCTTCCTGACTGCTTCTTTCAAATATCATACGTGATTTTTGCATCTTGGGAGCCATTACCACTACCATTGGGAAAACACATTCCAAGCCTTTGATTTAAGAGGCAAAGTTCAATTAAATCTTGACTTTTGAGTTTTGACACCTGATACTGGGTGTTCTTATAAACCTTATTGTCAGCACAAAAGCTTGGAATGATTTCATTCGGAGGATGGCATATGAAGAAGGGTAACAAAAGATTCTGATATTGAGATAATAATGAGGAGGGTTTTGCCTCAGATATTTTTATGTCTAGGGCTTTGAGACAAAGTTAATTTAATACTGCATAGTGGTGTAAATTCAAAAGTACTAGTGATTTTCTGCTTGAATCTGAAATTAGTAAATAGGAAATGCAAAATCACTAATTCTTCATGTCACTTGAGCTCATAAAAACCAAAGAGTATCTTTGAATGTAATTCTCCAGGGATATTGTTGATTTGTGTGATTTAATTAAAATCTCATAACTTGCAAAACAATTCATTTTTTTTCTTAAACTTAAATGTCTGTCAGCCTATTCCAATTAATTTAATTTTTGGTGGTGAGTTTACATTACCATTTGTGATTTGTGTGATTTGTGAAAAGTACTTTTGTCATCCCTGCCCTGCAAACCTAACTGATCTGCAAACATTCCAAAGTTGTCGTATTTTGTCTGAATGGTTTGGGTTATGGCAATGTTTTGGGATTTAGACTGTAAACTCCCTGGTTTGCAGGGCCAGTCTGAATTTCACATTTATGTAGTGTATAACTCCAGTAGGCCCTATTTGGATATTTTTAGGTGTGATTGCAAGGGAAATGTTAATACTGCTTGCTGCTTGCAGGCATAACCTAAGGATATGGAAGTCTAGTGGAAGGTGTCCCTGCCCACAGCAGGGAGTTCAGAACTAGGTGATCTTTAAGGTCCCTTCCAACCTAAACCTTTCTATGATTCTGCGCTATGAGAATAGATGAAATGCTCTACTGGGTTAGAGTAGCCATCTGTGTAGCTCAGTGCTCTATCTCCAGACATGGCAGCAGGCAAATCTATTTGGGGAGAGCATGTGAGCCTGGCTACTGCAGTGCACTCTTCCCTTCCTGTTGTGGCACCCACGGCTGGTGGGTTAAGGATTGTAGAGGATACCTTCTGCTGTTTGCTTTAGTGTCTCTCTCCTTGTTGTTGATCTGCTTTGAACTCCTTCCCCAACCTGCAGTGGAAGTAACTTCTACAAGTTCACTGCTGGCTGCACAAGTTAAGTAGGTTCCTTTATCTAAGTTAACCTGTTAGTTTAGCTGAGCGCTGTTCACTTCTACTGTGGGCTTCAGTGAGTAACAGTTTCACATTTGCCTTATTCACTACTCATTTAATGACTGATGACATTGTGATGCATGGTTGTATAAATCACAAGGTGCGAAATTCCAGTACAGCAGTCATGCAGCCCAATAGTGTCTCTTCCCCTATTCTAGCAGCTCAATATATCTCATTCCTTTGCATAAGCTTATCTGTTTGAGACGAAGAGTTCAATACCAAACATTACTGCTAAATTCATATGAGAGTGGACAGTTTGGGCATTCTTAACTTTGGGCTGAATGAAGATAACCAAGAGGCTGGTACTAGGGAGGATCTAGAACTTCGCCACAAACATTATTGGTTCAGGTAACAGATCATCAGCGTTGTATTTTGGTTCTTGCCTAGAGTGAAAGAAGTGCATACCGTCTAAAAGTGTATGCCAAGTGTCCTTTTATTTTTCTCGAAAAATATTACTGTCTCTAGTTGTATGTCCATCTGCTTGTAAGTTACTAAGTGAGTGTGCACTCAAGGGATCATATAAGGCTTGATAAGGGGACACGTGGTGGTAGGTGTCCCACCTTCAATACCTGCCCTGCATGGAAGGGGTGGGATCATGAGGCCAGAGGAAGAGCATCTACACTAGAGGCTTACACTCAGGAGCAAGGTGCTTTAGGGACTCGTTCTTTCTAGAGACAGTGTGACGTGAAGGCAATGCTGTGTGAGGTTGTATGGCAAGGAGGTGGGCTATGAGGCCCAAGCCTGACTGCGTAGTTAGCATGCCCATATGGCTTCATGCTGAATTAAACTGAAACATAGAACATGAGAAGGACTTTATTTCCTTCCTCTTGTATTTGTGCAACAGAAGAAGAAAAGTGCTCCAGCAGCTGATAAGTGACTGGAAATAGTTAAAACAACAGGACAAAGTTAAAAATCCTTGAATATGTTTCACTTCACATGATTAAAAAATAATCTGGGATCAAAGTGTATAAAATTGAATGACAAGAAATGCTTTTCTCTATTGCTTTTGCCACCCATACTGTCTATCTTATTTTGGGTTCTGGCTCTGAACCCTCTTTGCTCAGCCAAGGAGGGGTAGAGGGGAAATAAGAATCTTTTCCTCTTTGTGCGGTGGCGCGAGGGCAGCACACAATACCAGTTCCTGGGCTCCCTTCAGTGAGGGGAGCTTGGGAATCACTCACTCCGGTATCGGCTGATGAACAAGGTTTGGGGAAAAGCTGAGTCTGCGGCACTGACAGCCCCACTTCTCTGAGGGGATGGGGACGGTGAAGTGCAGAGAGCCCTCGGTGCCGTGGGAGAGACAAGTGCAGACTGCACAGACCCTCTCCCCCCACCCGGGGGACTGTGCAGGAAGGAAGGTCTAGGGCCTGCCCAAGGCACCGTCTCTCCAGCGCTCCTCCTGGGGCAGTGTCTCCTCACCACCCGCTAGCCAGAACTTGCAGACAAATGGCACAATCTGCCCTTCCTTTCATCTTTCGGGCTCTAACAGCATTATGCAAATCCCAGCTATGTCCCTAGCAACCCAGTCCAAAGGCAATTTTGTATGCCTTTTTTTTTTCCTTGTGACAGATTTCATCCCCAAAGAGATGAGTCCAGTAGAGGACAGAAGTGAAGGCTGCTGGAGTACAGTGTGTCTGGTTCTGAATGCAATGAGTCGACGGCTGCAGCCTAAGGCACTGGTGTGATTTTGTTTAAACAAACATAAGCCAATTAAAAATACAAAGAGATTCAAGGAAAAGATGCTCTTAGCTGAAAGCCTCATGGGAGAATAATTTAAAGAACAGATCAATAGCAGTGAGAGGGGTTTGTTCCCATAAGACCAAAAGCCAGCATGTAACAAATCTCGAGAAAGGCATTTATAGGATTGTATTTTGTGAGTGACTGTGGCATAAAAGAATAGTGCTTTAGCATAAGTATAGTTAAATATTTACAAAGTCTTAGCTGTTTCAGGGAAAGCAAATATCCTTGCAAAGATTATTTCCTCCTATTCAATATATTACTGAAAGTGCTTGCTGTGAGTATCTTTATTACAAACATAATAATTATATAAATGTGCCTTCAAGGAAAAGGGTAATTGAGAATGTTATCTTTAATAAAAAATAACTACAAAACAAGAACAATATACACTATTACCTACAGGTTAAAATAGTCATCCCCTCATTTTCCAAGTCATGGCTTTTGACTTGTAACCTCTTTCTCACTCAGTTACACATACAAAAATTCTTAAAAAGTGCAACAAGAACAAAACATTATTATAAATAGCCTAAAGTTGTTTACCTAAATGGTATTTTTTTAAATCTTCAGCTGTAATGTGTAGTATTTTGAGACCTTCCAGCTACCTTGCTCTTTAGAAATCTAGTTTAGGTGTCTTAGTTAAGAGACTATGTCCCCTAGTTTTAAAATATTGTAGGTGAGAAGGGGAAATCCTAGGGACCAAAAATATTTGTGCGCTTATGTGTCTTCCAGAGGATGATTCAGAACAGCAGTTCAGTTTAGAAATTATTTGCCCCCTGAAGAAATATATCTCCTGCTCTATTAAATTTAAAGCGACAACAGAGAGATGAGTATCCTATACTGGATCCTTAGAGTCGATAATACAAATTTTTTGATAAACTTAGGCGTTTAAGAAAACAGCGCCTGAAAGATTTCTTTTTCCAAAGGACAATGGTTTTCTCCCGGACATGAGAAATCTTGAGAGATTGCTTCTGAGCTATAACATTTGTCCATTTTGCTCAGCAGAACAGAATAACTTTGAAGAAAATACTACAATGCTTTGTTGAGATTGGAATGAGCAGACTGTTCCTGTGGTAAGATGACTTTAAATAGGTCATACACCAGATCCTTGGTGTATGTTTGGTTCCACTGCTTTTCTCTCTGTTCATTAAATCAGTGGTAAACATCAGTTTATATCTGCTGAAGAAATGACCCATTGTTTTACACTGCTCAGAGGGTAAAGTGGGAGAAAGATTAGTAATGCAATGCAGCTGTTAACAGAAAAAGCCCAGTAACTTCATTGTGGTGTTGTGTTTACCAGAACCATATGAGTTCCAGAAAGTGCGTTTCTACCGTGCAGACAATTAAAACCCTCACACATAACTTAAACATCTTAATGACACAATTTGAGTCCCAGCTCACTCATCCCGCTCTTGGAGACACCAAATAAACTTGGTAGTGGCAAGTTAACTGATTTCCAGTGTCGGTATCTACTAAGACCACTTTCTAGCAGGGAATGAGCGCCCTTGAGTGTATCTTGCTTCATCAGCAGGCTTGGACTTGAGATGCCCCTTGATGTCAGGAGATGAATAATATTACAAAGCTCCTGCCAGTTGCTGGTAAATCCCCAGAGTACTTGGTGACTAGTAAGTTTTAATACGCCGTGCATATGATACCTATATATATAATATGATTCATATGTGGACATACAACACATGCATAAATGTGTTTCTTAAATGCAAAGTGTATTGCAAAACATTGAGAAAGCCTTTTTTCATTCCCTCTGAAGCGTTCACTGGAAGGTCTAAACATAAGTTTCTAATGAAAACTAAGAATGTGGCTTTACCTCAGGTGTTTTCTGCTTGCTTTTCAGATTATTGATGTTTGTGGTCAGGATTTCTCTAATGACTCATGACACAGGTGCAAATGTCATTAGGAAAAGCTTCTAGTTGAGAATGAAAGCATGAAAAGTTTTAAATCTCCATATTTAAGCATCTAAGGAGCAAAAGAGATCAGGAAAGTAAAGAAATTAAGTAAATCCACATAAAATAAGGTATATCATTTGCTGAAATTAAGTAGTGCATCCAGGAAGAATAAGAATAATAAAATAAAAATATTTCTTAGCTTTGTAGAATGTGCATGATATTACAAAACTAAGAGAGCAAAGTTTAGCAGAATGATAGAAATTTAATTAAGACATAAGATGTCATAGGAGACTTTTTTTTATACAGCATAATTACAGGAAGAATGTGCTTTTCTAAGAGCTTCCTGCTAAACTTGAAGGAAGCCAACTGAAGTCTTCGTTGTCTTTTGATCGGACCACAAATAAAGCCAAAAGTTAATGCCACTAGGCTGCATTTGACTTACCACTTCTAACAGGACAGAGCAAATGTTCTTTAGTAAAAGACATGCTTTCCATTTTCACAATTAATAAGTCAAATATTCACTTTAGTAGTGTTCATCAGAAGACCCCCAAAATAGAAAAATTTGGATCAAACTATAGCATTTGCAGTACACAATTTTTTATCCATGTCCTCGTCAATATAAATATTTATCTACAGAATTAAAAAAAAACAACCAAACCACAGTGAAACAGTGAAACTGAGCATAAAATTGTTCAGTTCCAGAATATTAACCCTCTGAAAGTCCTCTGGTATTAAAACACTAATGTGTGTATTTCTATACATATTAATGTGTATAGAGAAAGCTTTTTGTTAAAGAAAGGTAATCTAAATTGATTTGAAATATTAATGTTATTGGCTATGCAGTACTATTTAATCACTTGCTAAAGAAAAATGTTTTTGACAAGAGGCGTATTTTATAGAAGACTTCTCTAGATGAATAGCCATCTAAATATATACTATGATAGGGGATTTGTATTGATATTTGCATATTCTTGTTTATATTTCAATCAAAACAATTATTTTAATCATTGGATTAAAAAATAACCCAGTATTTAACTGCCACATAAATGTCTGGAAGTTTTTTTTTTTTTTAGATTTCCCATTGTCTTTAGTCTGTGCTTCAGTCGATAACTGTTAATAAAGGGATAAAGTAATTGTCTGAGTAATTGTGTAATGTGATCTTCAGAGAATGATTGGGCTTTTGTTGTTTAGAGACAAGATTAGGCATCAGAACGCTTCAGCTTCTTTCATGGGCCACTGAAGTTTACTTCATGGAAGCAGCACATTTTGTGGCCAATGTCTTGATCTTTTTGAGTCTCATTTTTTCAAGCTTGGAAATAATGACAATGATTGTTAATATACTTACAGGTGATATTCATTAATATTTCTAGAGTGTTTAAAATATACTCTTGGGGGGTGACTTGGGCTAAATGGCAAAAATTACCTACATTTTAAATGATCAAAAATGCCAGAGTGTGAGAAAAAATAATTCAAACAACAACCTAAGTAAATAAATTCCACCTTTGGATATCTTTCATACACAACACATGAGAAGGTAAAGGTAGATTTATTTTTCATTTGTAGTTCACTTTTCAGTTACATTCAGGACTTATGGGAAATGACTGCGGGGAGAGTGTGTGGGTGAGTACCTCTTCCAAGTATTTCCTCCTGAAGCGCCAGCCCAAATCAAGACAACGTGTTGTCCCCCCTGCTGCACCTCTCCTATTGTGAGGGTTGAAGAGTCCATGCCCTCCACAATCCTCTCACCAGTGACATTTCTGTTTCTTGATTTGGATATTAATACACTGTGAATGTGGTTCCATACGTTTTCCCACATTTCTCTTTCACTGCAGGTGAAAGGCATGCCCAGGTTTGGCCTTTTGGAGAAAGTCATGACTTCACTATCTATTCATGTGGACTCATAAATTAAAAATTGATTGGTCTACTTCTGTTCTTCATTTTCTTCTTCTAGGAATGACAGCCTAGGAGAAGGCAACCTGAAGAACAGACAGCCGGGAAGTAAAACAACAACGTATGCTGTGTGTATGATAGGCTTTACTATCTCAGCATTATAGAGACATAGCGACTAAAATGAAGTCTGGCATTGTTTTTCTCATGGCTGAGTGAGTGGCAGACCCTGGGGAGAATGTATTAGAGTTCTCATCTTGTAACTTAACTTATCCTTTTGTCATTCTGCATAATTGCTGTCACCCAGGTAAAGCTGGATTGTTTCTTCCATGGTAAATTCTCTCCCACACAACCCTTTGACCTTCAGGCAGTGAGAGCAGCAGGGTTACTCATCTCATGATTTAGCTGAAGAAAATAACTACTTGAAGAGGAAGTGCTTTGAAATAAAGTGTCTCTGAATTAGAAAACTAAACAACAGGTTTTTTGCCACAAACTGGGGCTCCTGGGAATATTTGCCTGCAATTAACAAAAGATACAACATTTGAAGAACTAAGGTGCTTAATCATGTGAAGAATTTAAGCAGAAATTTGAGTACAAATGGGACAATTGCTTAATTATGAGTAGAATTCTGATAAATGTAGCAGCTCGTGTTTTGTCAACAGGCATTAAAATGACTTGTGAGCTCATATTGGTTCTCCAATTTTTTGACATTAAAAATTCCAGGACATTTTTAAAATGCTGAAAGCCATGAGGTAATTGCCCTTAACAATGTAAGTATGGAAAAAAAATGGGAAAAAAAAAAGACTGGTTTTGCTGATTGTTGTTCTGATAGCTCCTACCTCAGCCCAGAGGTTAAGCACATTTTTTTTTGGCAAAAACTGCTGTAAATCACCCTCTCCAATCTTTTTTTTCAGCTTCTGGGGAGAAGAAAAGTCAGATTTTCACTGAGGATATATGTTCTCCTTAAAATCTTCACAGAAAAAAATAATGCATAATAATTCATTGTGGTGTCAATCTCTTAATTTGGTCTGATTACTTGCTGTATGAATGTAATGATTTAGTCATTCAATCTATTGGTATATTGATTCAATTTTAATTGAGACCTTAATTTAATTATTGCATTATTCTAGTTTTAATTAGCAAAGTAAAACTGCAGTGTATTAGCTCAGTAATTGTCACATATTGCTCTTCTTCACTGAAGTGTCTGTCTGACATCCAAATTTTTTTTTTTTCTTTTCAGAAATCCATAAAGGCACAAAGAACTTTCTTGTTTCAAAATACTGTGTTGGTAAAGAAAAAATTATGAAAGCATTTGTAATGAGGAAAACTTGCAAGTCTCTTTGGGTCTAGTTGCATGATCAAATTTAAATCACACTCTATAGAACGTCTTTTTTTGGGAGACACTTGGAAAATATGCTTCAAACATGCATATGTAACTACAGAGAAAGAAATAAAATATAGCTTATTCTTTGGAAAGTTAAAAAAGTAATGAACTATTTTACTGCCTTGCATAAACCCCATGTTTTCCCACAGTGCCAGCTTTTGCAGTCGTAGATTTCACAGTTTTCCAATGTTTTTCACTATAGTTGTAGGTTAGGAATGTGCCTTTAAGTCATATAACCTTAGGGACAATAATGATGCTGACTCCTGTTAATCTACCTGAGTAAACACTTCAGGTATTTTAGTTTGTGTGTTCTCACATGTCGTGATTGTTCAGGAAGAACAAGCAGTAATTTGAGTAGCTAGCTAGAAAGCAAGGAATTGACCATATTGCCTTCCGTTCCACCACCCCAAACTTTTTGTACTTAAGTTTATCAGCAGTTTTAAAGGCGATGAAAGTAGAAACACATTTCATAGAAAAGGTGAGGAATGTAGTATGTACCACCATTTTTACTTATATTGAGATATGTCCATTAAAATTTAAATTAAGGACATTGTATCTGACCAGAAGATGGGATGACCCTGCACTTCTGCGCACTCTTCCATTCTCTTCCTACCTTAGTCTATTCTTCCTTCTTTGCAACTGCTGCTTATCAGTCCTACATGTATAAGACGTAGGATGTGGTCAACGCCCTGGCATGCTGAGCAGAAGTCACCTTAGGGGGCCAGGACTGTCAGTCCAATGCAGAGAAATGTTGAATAAAATACCCTTGACATGCTGTATGCATTTTTGTTTCAATGTAGGTAAAAACTGTGAGGAAACTGAATAAATGTGCTCTGAAGTCCAAGGGAGTAAGCAAGCTGTAGTGTAACTTGCTATTCCTTTGCAAGCTAAGACAGCCTTGTGCTTCTAAGGCTGAAATTAAGTATTTTAAACTTATTTTCCTGAGGTGTAACTTTTTTCTCCTGCAGTCTGCATAAAGCAAAAACCATCATTTTTTTTACACGTTTTTATATTTTTTGTACATAAAGTACAAACCCAGTACATTTCCAGTCTAAGCAAATGAAAACTCAGTCCTGATTGTCAGGAAGAACAAAAACCTTTATGGTCTAAACAGGAACACAGAGAGCAATGCAGATTTATTTTAAAAGGTCCAGGAGAGTGAATGACTAAGGCTTTTAATATAAATTATTTTTAAATATTATAACTGTTGATACTTCTTTTAGGTCATAGATCAGATGCAGCATTTGTAGAATTTGACATTTTATTCTGAGAGTTATGAAACAATCAGAAGAAAGTTTTCTTTTTTTCCCTTTCCCTTTCCTTTCCCTTTCCCTTTCCTTTTTTTCCTTTTCCTTTTCCTTTTCCTGTTTTCAAGTGTACTGAATAAACGTCCCCCACAAAACTGACACACAAACCTGACCTCTGTATTGAGTAGAGTACATCAAAGACAGTCTGCTGAGAAGGTAGTGCATTTCTTAAAGTCCTGGATGCATCCTTTGAAGGCTGAGTTATTGCAAATGGTGTCATTGTGGAAAAGGGACAATTAACTTGGATGATCAGTGGGTGGTGACTATTGCCATTGCTGCATAGTTTAGACTTAAAAACAGCAAGGGTCAAACACTTCTCACCCTTTATCGCAGAAACGAACCATGTAGAGGACTCAGTGGTCTAAAACACAGCGCAAGCCTACATTTTTCTATCTGTCAAAAGATTTCAGAAGTAATTCATTGTTACAGCTCCCTGGAGTGAGAGTCTGCTTGTCCATCTGATTTTCCTGACTGAGCGCTTTAAACATTCTCTGAGGAAAAAACTGTTGTAGTCTTGTTTCCAAAGCATAATAGTAAAGACGGGAAGTGTGAAACCATTTGGAATCCTTCTTCCCTGCTGTCATATTTTATCACTACTCGGGTGTTATGTTCATAAGCAGCTCTTGATTGCAGGCCTCAGAGCTAATATTTTTTCTAGATGCTGTCTGGTGCCCCTCTGAAAGATCTCTGGATTCCAGAAATCAGATATACAAGACTTTGCTTATCAGGTATTTAAAATGAAGTGAAAAAAAAGAGACTCTCAAAAATGTAAGTTTGATGCCAGACTACACTGTGGGACCAGGCTTATTCTGAGGAAAGTTTTGTGAAATCGATGTCATTGCTTGACCACCTTTACAGTTATATGGCTGAAATAAGAACCTAATTTTTAAGGTGTGACACACTGTGGAGACCAGAGGCATCTGCTGATTCCTGCTGTATAGATCTGCAAAGAGACTGTTGCCTCAAATAATGAATCTGGTCCTGTTCTTATTAAAGGAGAGCTTGAATAACATTCCTGTTAATTATAATACGAGAGGTCCATAATTATTTTTGTCTTTTGTTGGCACCACAATCATGGTGATCATCAGAAATTGGTAGAAAAGACAGCATTTAGGATATTTAGCTAGACTCTTTGGACACTCCCCTATGTGCTTTCCTTTAAGAATAGCCATGGAATCTGGATTTCAAGTAAATCTGTGACTGAAAAATGAGTGGAGGAAGGACGCTTTTAAATCTTGTCTATATACATTTTCAGTGTTTTGATTGTAGCAAGAACTTTTTTGAAAGGAGAAGGTGTGAAAATAGGTTTTCACATGTAAAGATATTTGCTCATCCCTCGCTGTAGGAAAAATTTAAAGTTTAAGTAAGCTATCCTCATAAGCTGAGAAAGCTTAATTTTATGAATTATAAGGAGAAGTCAGCTTGCTCAGCTGGCAGATTTTCGCAAGTTCTCCCTACTCTGTTTGAAATGACCTTCATATCTGTTTTCTTTTTGTGCAGGTTATATTGGATATTGCCTTGAAACACAGCCTATGGGAAATCAGCTTGCCCAGTGCAAAGTGCAGTCAAACTGATTATTGCGAAAAATATCACATGCAAGATACCCAGTGCTGTGATTCATAGGAGCTTATAATCACTTTCCTCTATGCTGTTATTAAACTTCTTGACTGATTTGCATTTTGATGAATCACCATTGCTGTGTATTAAGTGATGTACTGACACATATTATTAAAGTACATCTTTCAGGAGCAATGGTCCACCAGACCTATATAAAACATTGTAATGTGTATTAGCTGAATAAAGCCAGATGGCATCAACTTATTCTGTGTCAAGTTTTCTGGTTGAATAAACTTCCCATTTGTACCTCTGGCTTTTGAGCAACTGATCATGGAAAAGAGAATAAAAAATATTTGAAAAGACCTTTTCTATTATGTTGGGGGGATGTGGGGGTGTGGTGTTGTTTGTTTGGGTTTTTTTTCTGGTTGTTTGTTTTAAACTTTGTTTCCGTCAGCCCAAGAAACTGTTTGATCCTGTAGGTAGATGAAGGTCCCACACCTACAGTCACACCAAATAATCCCAAAATTTAATGTTTTATTAATATCAATAATACTTATTTTTGTCTGAAAATCGGGGAAATGAGAAGAAAGGCATTGTGGAAAACAGAAAATGCACTGGGAAATCTCCAGCTGAGACAAACATCCCTGCCTGTAGATACAGGTGACATTCTTCCTGTCAGTAAATCACCAGCTTAATCCTTAGCTTGCTTTAATAAATTCTGGAAGATTTCCACCAGGGCACAACAAACAAGTTGATTCAAAGCTTATTAATAACATTACTTGTTAATTCAACTTTAATTAAATTGTAATGTGAACAATAATTTCTCTTCTGTAAATATCATTGCTTTTTGTGATGTAAATGGAAAAGAGGAACAACTGAGGTTAAAGACTGACACTCCAATGAATCTTAAGAAAGACAGAATGGCTTTTTGGCAGTTCTATCTGTCAGGAGAGTAACAAACTGTAACATTATGCTTTGCAACCTTGTTAAGCAGAAAGTTGGGAAGGAAACAGCATGGTTCTTTTTAAAAGAACTGTACTTTCTAGCCAAAGAGAAGGATGCTAAACACATATAACTGATGATCTGAGAACAATTGTGAATAAAATACCAATATTCCATTTTCATGTTGTGCCAGTAGTAAGGAGTTTGCATATTCCAATATTGTTAGGCTCAATTTGTAGAAAAATAAATGAATAAAGACAAACTGTTTTTAACAATGGTATAAACATGGGAAGAAAGGTAGGAGTGTTTTTTTGATTATCAGAAAATTTCTGAGATTTCAAAAAAACACAATGTCCTTTTCCACTGCACAATGAAATCAAGTTCTTTTAGCATTTCTTCAGAGAAACTGCATTTCAGAGTACAATTCTGCCTTTAGCATATTTCTATTTGGCCAAATCAGTTTCCTGGAATAAGGGAATGCGACAGCGTTGCCCGTGTCTTCTGAAACTGGGTCTCACTTATACCATGAAAGTGTCTCAACTGACTGGTTAGGTTTCATTGTTATCAGTTGACTATTTGGAGGTTATATTTCATTTTGAGCAAACATTCTACTATGGACCTAAATTTTTCACGTATAAACTTTTCTTGAAATACATAATTCCATATAACGCATTGGAGTTGGCAAACTAGTGTTTACTAATCCAGTACTGGTTTGTCAAAGCCCTGTACAGATCTAAAATTTAGGATCTCCTACAATGCTCAGTCAACAGAAAGATTTTTCATTGATGACCTCAAGAGATTAACTAAAAATCAAAACAAGATAAAAATCATGTATGTAGTAGAAGAAAATTTAGATACTGTCACAGTAAATAATTTGAACGGTGTTTTTTTTAAACATTCTAAATTGCCAAAAGGGGAATGTCTATCTTCTTAGTATTTGAATCTCTCTCTTTCTCTTTTCTTATGAACTCCACAATACATTTAATCTGTGAATATCCTATGTGATGTTTAGGTGTGTTAACATTAACACCCCACTAACAGTAAGAGTGAGGGAAGGCATCTTTGTCAGATCTGTTCCTTCATGTTTTATATTTGGCAGATTTTCTTTACCATAAAGCAGGTTGCAATTTTTTTAATGATCTCTGAATTCCCAGATGTTCCACACAGCTTGTCTTCTAGCTTCCCTATGGACTGCAATACTGGTATATGCCTTGAAGAAATAATATTTAACCCCTTCTCTTTATAGATCTCAAATTGCTTTACCATAGAATTGTTATCCACTATTTCTTGTTCTAAAACTGGCAGTTTAAAGAGGGGAGGGGATTAAAAAATCAGTGGCACGGTGGTTCAGTAAGAATACGAGGTTTAGAATCCAGATTGTGGAATTCTTTAGTCCATGAACAAACGTTGGATCATGCTACCTTTTATCTAAAAATAAGAGAGGTGAACATTATTTCAAGACAGACCATCAGTGCTGGTTAGAGGGCATAGGAAGAAAAGAAAAAACACTGAAGAATAGCAATACCATGACTGACTACGGAAAAGGAAAAGAACTTTTTTCTTCCAGCTGCAAACTGCTTGCTGGCTGTGACTTTCAATAACACTTACCCATGACCCTTTCAGCTTTTAACTTTCACTTTTTAGTTTAAAAAGAACAGATAAGTAACAGACATTACTCAGCTCTTGATTTGGCTTTTTCAATAAGAAGTGAGAGTTAAACTCCACTGCTGCAGCTCTAAGTGCTATTGAAAACCATCAGCTTCAGTAATAAAACAAATCAGGTGGGAGCAGACGACCATGAAAAAAGGCCTGGAAACCTTATTTTTTATTAACCTTTTGTTGACATTAATACTCTGCAGTAGGAGATTCACACAGTGTATGTATAGAAACACATTTAAGAACAAAGCACGTTTGCTTACACAGGAAAAGGTTAGAACTTACTCAAGAACTAGAGGTCTCTCCCAGGATTTGTCTTCAAATAGAAGCTACCGTCAAGCCTATACGAGTTTCCTTGACAGAACCATGGACCAGATCCAACAAGAGACGCAGGCAACTGTTAGATACTTAAGATCAAACCTGCCTTTCTGAAAGCCTCTGCTTAGGTGACTCCTAATGCTGAGATTGCCCAAGCTCCTCAGATTCTGTACCATTTTACCTTGCATTGCCCCAGATTCAACCCCAAGGATCTCTTTACGCATGTGTGTCAACATCACTGTTTTGACAGTGGAGGCACAAAACTAGCCCTTCTCTCAACTCAAAGCCCTCACTGAGGGAAGAAGCAATCTGCATTCCATCTGTTTTCAGATACATCCATGACTTTTTTTTTTTTTTTTTTTTTAATGCAGGAAATTTTCTGGAAATAATCTCCAAAGCTCAAGGCTAAAAATTTCAGGTGGTTCTGTAATTAGCAGACTATAAAAATCGGGTGTTAATTACTGCCTACTTATAAAGCTGTGACTTCTGGTCATTTGCCTGCACAGCTTCAACAGTGGTGGCTAGTACTTAAGTACAGTATACCATAGTATTTCATCTCTTCATCATGCAGGAATAAGGAAGCTGTTGGCCTTCTCAGGTAGGAAGACAAACAATGTGAACTGTCTTGTATTGGGGTATAAAAGTGTTTGTCTTTCCCCTTCCTTATTCAATGGTGTATTTTAAAAGAAGAAGATGAACCCTTTCATTCAAGCTGAGATCTAGACATTGAAAGAAAGTTGTAGTGTGCAGGATCAGTAGAGGCAATGGAATTATGAGCACCATGGACACACAGCCTTGCTTTTTTCATGACTGTGATGTAGTGCTGTGTTCTTTTGATATTACTAAAGAGACAGTAGTTTTTTAAGTAAATATTCTCTTCACAGCTTAGCTGCTTCTGTGCTTGTTGCAACAGTGCCATGTTTTAATCCTCAACAGATGAGACCACAACTCCTGTTTGTATCTGTGGCATTAACTGGAGAGCAGAGAGAGTTGAAGTATGGGACAACCTAATTTGGATGATTATTAACTACTGAAGCCTGTTCCAGTGTCTTTGTACATCTAATTTAGTAGACATAATTTTACATAATAAAAACATAACTTGTATATGAGAAACATGCCAATCTGGAACTAGAAAGTTTGGCCTGCATTGGTATGGCAAAACTGATGCAGATTTTCTTTTAATTCTCTGAGAGAGGAGAAAAATGATGTGGTAGCTGAATCATGTCCCAACCAAGCTGGCTGCAGTTGTGTTGCTGATAACACCAGCATACACTCTGAGCAGGCTGGGTCTATGCATTCACTTTTTATGAACTGCAGAAAAATGATCCAGTTTTTTCCCTCTGACAACTGTTTAACTTTAGCATATCCATAATTCAGTTTTCTATCCCCATTCCTTTCACGTATACTCTTTCAAAGAAAAAAAACCTTTTATGTCAGCCTATTATTTGGTAATAAACAGGTTTTGTATTGCACCTAGATTGGAAGTCGGTTAAACAGCATTCAAGCTTGATTTGACATAACTGTCTTGAAAAAAATGAAGAGACTCCAATTAGGTCACATAATTTTGAGACAGCCCTTCTGCGTGCTGGTGAGTACTTTTCTTTGTTGCATCTTTAAAGCAAAACAAAACCTTTCACCCATCTGGTGCTGACTATTCAGCAAATCAAATAGAATAAGCTCAGGGGTTATGGAGGAGCAAGGCTGTACTTATGACCTGACAGGCTGGAGATCAGTATATATGGCAAGAAAGATCAGGAAAATCCCGTGACAGCTACCTCGGACTTGTCAGCCTGGGGAATAAAAGACCTTTCTTAGGAATGAATTTCCTCTTATTTTTCCCTACTTTTGTGGAATTAAGCCAGTTTCTAATTAAGATTCTTAGCCACATATCTCTGTCCAATAATTTTTAAGTTCTTTTTTAACAATAACAATGTGTGTTATTTATCTGACTGTACATCACTGCACATACTGCAGATGACAGGAATTTTTAGGATAACTGTATTTAAGAAGAATTAAAAAGCAATTTATTGTTAGTGTTCACCATGTCTAAAAGTACATTAAAAGCAAACACAGTATTTTCAGACATACTGTGTAATATAATTTGTTACACATTCATTCTCTTTCAATATTGCAGCATGTACCATTACTTATTTATTCAACAACACTTTTCTGCTATAGTTTTAGAAACTTGTTCTGAAGTGCCAAAGGTAGTTAACAGGCATTTAAACTGACAAAATTTTTACCATTCCTCTGTATTTTGCTTTATGACCTGCTTGGTGCCATGAAACAGCCATGGCATGTGCACATACGCATGGAAACTGGTTGGGGAAGGAGTGCTCTTACACAGGCCAGGGTTCAGATTTAGACTCTGAAGTGTTACCTGGAAGCTTGTAAACATTTCTCGCTGTTTCTTGGCCATAAATGGTGGGAAATCCCTTGAGATTAATGTTTCTTATGAGGTGACTGCCAGTTTGGTCTGAAATCCTGTTAAAGTGATCCTTCTCACATGACTGCTGCCATCTTCAAAGTAGAGAAGGGGAGCACAGATCCCTTCCTGTCGCAGCCATGGAGATACATCAGTTCTACAACCTCTTGCTGAGACGTGGAACAGTTGTGTGGGAGATGCCATTGGCCCCATCTCTAACTTAGGTTAAAGAAATCAACTGAAAAAGTACAAGACCTCTAGAAACAGGAAAATGATATACATAGTTTGGGTGTTTTTTTTTTTCTTCCTGGTTTTATGTGTAAAAAAGAAAAGAAGCGTGACCCTAACTATGCTAATTTAGAGATGTTGGATGGTAAAAGCAATATCGCGCTTGCTACTGTTTCGGCAAATGTTCTTAAAATTTGACAGCACTCTTTTTTCTGAGTAAATGGTGGTTGCCTAAGTGCAAAATATGATTGCAATATAGGAGACTGCACAAGGGGGAACAGAAAGGGCAGCAAGATTAATGAGATCTCGAGCTTGTTTATACTACCTAACTACTCTAACTCACATTCCATAATAAAAGTAAGAGGCGTTGAAAGACCAAAGCTAGTTCTTTCTGCCTGGAGTGTCCTGAAGTTGGCATAGCACTTTAGTTGAGAACAAAAAACAAATGTTACTAAACAAAATCAGAGAATGTGACAGTCTGCATATTCCATCCAATATACATTTTACTGAGGTTCCTTCCCTCCCCCCCCCCCCCNTTCTTAGAAATTTTCAATTCCCATCTACTGCAAGTAAATTAGAGAGATGATTTCTCTTTTACAGTCCTTGACAATATGAAAACTGTTCCAGTTTTATAGCTCCATGTCCATGAGAAGCCTTGTAGCTGAGCATTTACATTGCTTAACAGCGGGGTTTGGATAACATGAGACTGCATGCTATCTCTAGGATCACACTGACTTTTCCTTAAGGAAATATAATTAAAGTCTTGGCTAATGTACTCATAGTTGCCTTATTATAACATAGTTATTTTTTAATGAGATGATTAACCTAATAGTTAAAACCTGAATGGTTAAAATTATTTACAACTTTATTTTCTTTTTGCATATATGTATACTATATCTAATAATACCTGTATGTATACAAAACCTTTTAAAACAAAAAATATTCCTTTCTGTACTGCATTTAAACAGTACTGCATTTAAAAAGTATTTTACAACAAGCGCTTTCAAAAATCTGTTTCTCCTACCTCAGGAAGCTCTTCTGTTAAGAGCAAGTGTAAGGAAGTCTTGACTTCTGATTAAATATTTATGTGTGTCTGGCCAGTAGGTCATGTTCTATGATAGCTTTTATAACTTGGTTATTAAATTGCAATTCAGCAATCAAGCATTTTTGCACTACACCCATTGGTATTCATGGCAGCAAATCATAAATTCTTAATAAATGAGGCCTTATAGCAAGGCTTATGACACTGTCAAGAGGATTGGGGGGGCTCAGAGGAGAAAGCCTTGGCCTTTGACATATTTATGTTTCAAGTCCAAACTGAAACACTAAATGAAGCAAACATTCTAGTCTCTGCGCAGATCCTTCATAGTGGATAATTGTACCATCAAAGAATATAAATCTTTGCACAAGAGTTCAGAGTATGAAATGTTCTCTGATACAGCACTATTTTTTATATCTCTTTTTAGCAATATATTTTTAGTTTAGAACTGAAGAAACACATCAACATTTTTTCCCCAGTGAATTCATGTTGTTATAAGTTTGAAATAATCACAGTGTCTATTCTTTTCCTTAGAGATAATTGTATGGCATCAGTTCCAAGTTAAGAGCATTTATCTTCAAATACATAAAAGGTTCAGAAACAATACATTTAATGTACACATTAGCTCTCAAAGCTGCATTGTTGGCGATTGGGAGCTTGCCTTCCAAGGACTTAATGTCCTCTCAGTGAGTGCAAGTTGCAGAAACAGGGCTCTCCAAAGTGGTTTCCTCCACACCTTGTGAGGATCAGCCCCCTAAAGAAGCATTTTCATAGCACTGAGCTGAGGACAGCACTGGTAAAAATTCTTGCACATTCCTGGCCTTCACTCTTTGGGTGCCATGGCAGACTGATTAGCAGAACACTGCTTTAAAGTGAGCCATCAATCAGTGGGACTGTTTCTCAGCCTGACTCTCAGTTTATTAGTGAGCTAAGGAAGTATGTGGTGTAATGACAGATGTACTATTCTGTATATTTTTTTTGTGTGTGTGAAGATCAGTTAATACATCTGACAAGCAAGGCCTTTTGGAAACTGTTGAACCAAGAGTTCTCAGAAGACCTATTGTTGGACTTTAGAGGCATGCATATATATGCAGAAATAGCATCTTCTCCATTCTAAAAATACTTGATCCACAAGGCTACTGCATAGGTATATTCAGAGTCATATTTAACTAATGAAAAAATAAGTTTTCAGTATTCAGTATTATCTATAACCCAGAGCCCAGACTGGGAGATTCTGTCCTTGCTCACTTATCAGCAGGAGTATCATCCCAGTTTTAGCCATGTAGGCAGACAGCAGTCTCACGTGTGTGACTGAAAGCGGAATAAGAGAGAAAAAACAGTTTGACCTTCACAACCATAGAGAGCTTCTTTGAGCAGGTAAACTAAAGGTATGGAAGTGTTCATGTAACCAGAAGCATGTCACTCTAGGAAGCTTTTTTTTTGGTTAATAATTAATTTTAAAATTTTAAACAGTATAATTATAGATGTTATAATTTTTTTAAATTTGTATTCAGACAGTGTTGGCAAAATGGTGGACCTTTACATAAATTAGATCCCTATATCTTAAAAATTGTTATGGTTCTTCTCTAACAGGCTTGTTACTGAGATTAAAAATTAAAAAATTATTTCAGTGAAACGTATCTTGAAAGAAATAAAAAAAAAAATCCTTCTCAGAATAAAAGTCTCACTCCTTGAATTGCTGTAGTGATTAGTATTGTTTAAATAGCTGATCAAGCACAGAGGCAGGCTGGATTAAAATGCACAACACATAACCAGGAATGTATGCTGCATATTTTAGAATAGTAAGTTCAGGTATAATGGTGACTTACAGCAAGTTCCTAATAGCCCGACACTGCAATTCTTGAATAGGCTTTGACAATAGGCAGGGCTGAGAGTTGAACGCTGTCGAGCTGTCTAGATGTATATGTTACCTGCATCTTTATTCTTTCAATAAATGACTTTCTGAGAGAGCTCTACTAAGAAATCTTCCGCATGGGTTTATCAATTATGAGAAATAGCCTAAAAATTTTTCCTCTCCTCCAATACCTGAATGTATTTGTAGACTGTTATTCAGTGACTGTGAGACGATGTTTAAATTATACCTTAGGGAATGAACTTTTTTCATATCTTCTTAAATTCATATGTATGATAAAAAACAAATGGCATTCCCAGAAACTTTGGGTAAGCAAATGATTTCTTCTGTTTCCTTTTTCCTTTTTTTTGGTTACTTCCACATAGTTTCATGTATAGTGACATGATAATTCTGGGACTGGAAGTGACCTCAGAAGGTCTTTAGTTCAACCTCTTGCTCAAATCAGGGTCAACTATGAGATAAAACCAGGTTGCTCAGGACTTTTCTGTCTGGGTATTGAAAACTCCCAAGGATGGAGATGATACCAACTCTCTGGACAACCTTCTTCCCTGCTGCATTGTCCTCACGGGGAAAAAGCTTTTGCTGATACCCAGCCAAAACTTCTTGTTTCAGCCTGTTGTCATCCTCCTGCCAGACACCACTGCAAAGGTTCTGGCTAGGTTTTCTTGATAAACTCCTCAAAGGTATTGAAAGGCTGCTATTAGGTCCCCATTAAGCTTTCTGAGAAAAGAGAGTGCAGGAAAATGTCATCTTCACAGTCTATTGATTTATTGCCCAGTCCATGATTAAAATAACACAGCTAGATAAAATTCATGGAAAGAAACAAAGCCTTTAGCTATGTTATTAATGATTTATTTCTTTGGTCCCATAATGGAACACAATATTCTGAACACATCTTACATTCTTTGGCTAAGAACATTTAAGAGGGACTGTAACAATCATTAAGGAGTATTGAATAGCATAAGAATAAAAGATGAAAAAGAACTGTTTAGGGTAGTCCAATGGGACATAACTGAGAGTGATGTGATACACTATGCAAAGAAAAAAATTAGGCTGACAATTAGCTTGATTTCTTGAATAATTTAAATCTAGTCTAGATACATCAGTCAAGAACATCCTGTAGGCCTGCAGTAAAATGAACATGACTGAATAAAGAGGTTTTGCATCTCTTTTTTTTTTTTTATCACCATCCTGAGATGTATGGCAATAATCAGATACAGTGAAGATATCAAAATATGTATGTTAAAAAAATATAATAATATAATTCCTGACAGAAAAATTAGGCAAATATCCAACATATCTTTTGTACCATGGAGGCTTTCTCAAGTATTGAAAAATTCACTTGGAGGCTTCTGAAGTCTTGCATAGACTACTTGCTTATACAGACAGTCTTGATGGCAATCTGCTTTTATTTGCCTCTGGCAACAAAGTCTTATCACTTAGGTAAGTTAGCATAGTATTTCATTGAATGTATTCTCTCAGTAGGCAGAGTGGATAAAAGATACCTTAAAAGCTGAGAAGCAAAAGAAATATTCCTTTTAGAGAAAAAGCTATTTTTTGTTTAAAGATACCTCACATGAAAAAAACGTTGGAGTTGAAGTGCAACAATATGTTATTACCTACAAACATTCTGTTTGTAGGTCATTTTTTTTTTCTTTTGCATCCTGGGTTCACTGCCAAATACAGGTGAACACATATATTTTATTTACTGTTGTATATTCATGTCCACTGGGGCCTGACTGAATCTTACTAAGTTGATGATAAGAATTTTGTTGACCTGAATAACTTTTAAACCAAACCCTAGAAAATCTAGGAAACAAATATTGATATTGCAGGGCTTTTTACTCAATAGGCACTAAAATATATAGTCACTAAAATATTTTTTCCTCTGTGGAGTATCTGTGAAGAGTAACAATTCAGTTATTGGTGTTCTAATGATAATGGAAAATGGCCTAGCTGACTATGTATTGCTGGAATTTCTTCTTGATTTTAAGAAGAACAGAGAGGAAGCAAACAGTGCCAACTTTTACAGGATTCCTGAAATCTTTACAAGAGAGAATCCCACAACGCTGGAAGAAAATGTATCTATTATAAACACAAGACAACCTATTTTCTTCATTGATTAAATTAAAAACCCTATCTTCTTTCATACAAAAAAGAGAAATATATTTTATAAACAAATATATATACTAGTAGGGATGACTCACGAGGTCTTCACTCCTTCTTGCAATACATGCAATTAGCTCCTTATTAGAACAGCCTTATTTTCTAGACCAGTCAAGGCAATCTCTAGGTATAGATCCATCTAGTGCCTTCTACATGAGACGCCTTCTATGCTAGGTGTTAAACATGGTGCAACTGAGATGAATGGTATCTCATGCCACTTGCAGCTTGGAAGGGGACATCAATGTTCCCTTGCAAATTCTGTCTGACTCGGAGGGGTGAGGGAGCCTGTGTTAGATGGTGAAAGGAAAGCCTGAAACTGCTTACAACGCAATAGCATTCTGCACTCATTCACTTTCCCACTATCAAAATATCTCTTGATATTCTGCTGTTGTACTCAGTGGCTGAATAGAAAGCACAGAGAAGCATTTCGTAGCAGAGAAATTATATGACCAGCGGGGCAGGAAGCTTTTGTTCCAGCACCTACCTGCTGCCACCTCAGCTCCTATTTCATTTGAATTCTTTCCTTGGAAATGCTACAGGTCTGTGTCCAGGGTGGGCTTGGGCCAGATCAACCCTGCCATCCCGGTAGGGATCTGCAGCTTCTGGTTTCTTTTGCTTACTTCCAGGGCTGGCACAAACTCAAGAGCAAATTCTCAAGGAGAAACTGATAAAAAGAGTGAAAAATCACAGAAGCTGGGCAGGTCTGTTGTCCCGCAGATGGATAAGGCATGTGGGAATAATTACAAATAAACAAAACTGAGAAAGAGGAAGAACAAGGTGAATGCAAGATTTTTGGGTGAGAAGAGCCAAGTAAGAATAAAAATTTTTGAGAGGAGAGAAAATACGGTAAGTTTGGGGTAAAGAACACAAAAGATTGGAAAAGGAGTGTTGGAAAGATAGGCATGGAAAGGCTCTTCCATCATGTTCTTAATTAGTCATTAAAATACTCTAAGATTCATTGCTGTTATTAAACTTACCTTTGGTAAATAATTATTTTTTTCATATTTGAAAACTCACATCTGTGTCTCCCAGCAGATTGTGGCTACCTACATTATCTTCTTCTAAGGTCATCACTGAAGAAAGCAGAGAGATAAATTAGAGAAACAAACATGTTTCATGGGAAATTTAATGTTCTGGAGGGCTAGTGCAGAGAAAAGGAAATTATTTGTGCAAGTCTGTTTACAAAACAGAAGTTGTTTTAGGACCTGTTAGGGATGCCAGGAAAATGAAACATTTTATTACTCCAGCAAAGCTTCTTTCTCTCACTGCATCTCACCAACTTTCTAGCCAAAAAGTTTTTCTATAGCTTCTGAAATGTCTAATCTCAAAATAATAATAAAATACAATAAATTTTAAAAAAGAACTAAAAAAAAAAAGCCTGAAGCTCTCATATACTTAAAGTTATTTCAAAGTTTCTTGGACACAATTTGAAAAATCAGTCTACTTCATTCCAAAGAGCAATAGACATTACTAGCAAAAAGCTTCTTTCAGAGATTCTTTTAATTAAGCTCTTTATTTAGCAGATACATTTAATCTGATTTAATTGTTTTGTTTGTTGGACTTGCTTTTTGTGCATTAGAGATGATTTATGAACAAAATAAGTTAAAGTGCACTGAATGTCAGAGCACTTGTGTGTTTATGTAAACCACAGAAATGATTTCATTTCTCATACATAAAGGGATGATAGCATAGATTTAGTAAGGCCATATTTCTGCAGTGTTTTGTCCAGTTCTGGTGTCCAGACTTCAAAAAGCTGTTGCAGAATTAGAAATGTTTCAGAAAATACTTGGAAGAAATATTTGTCTTCTCTAAAGCTGCTTAACATCAAAAACTAGAAAAACTCGTAAAACTAGCCCTTCCTCCAAAGTCGTTGATGGGAAATATTGATATGAAGACTTTTCTGGGCTAATTTAGTTCCCATCTACAGAATTATTCTGTTATGGTTTAAATTGGACAGTTACATGCTATTTTTTCCCCTCAAAATTGTCTGACTCATCGCACAGGCTAATTAGTGCTTACTTCATGCACACAAATATTTCACTTTTCCCACATTGTGGTTTTACAGTGTGATTATTGCATACTATTCAAATCCTATACTCAAATATGAATTAATGGATTTTAATGGCAGGCACTTCAGTTTAACTCTTCACGGAAGCGTATGGATACTTGAAAAAGTTAATTTCACAACCCTGTAAAACCAGAAGTGGATGGTACTATACCCTTATAAATACATGAATGAAACTCCAAAGGCATATCATTGTTCAAGTTGTCTAGTGTCATGACGTTCTTAAGATGTTGGTGTTTACATATAACATTCAATGTTCAAACTACTGCTCTTATTGTCTTTGGTTGTGTTAGGAAACATTGAGCATTTCTGCATTTGTGCCCCACAGCTTCAGAAAACAAGGACTATACAATTAATAAGCATTTGTGAAACAATTCTGTCTTTGGAGTTATTCAGATCCTGACTGGACATGGACCTGAGCAACTTGCTGTAAGTGACCTGGCTTGTGAAGGAAGGTTGGACTAGCTGATCTGCAGAGGTCCCTGCCAACCCCAACTATTCTGTGATCCTATGACTCATCTTAGTCATGAGTTTCTCCCTTCATTTCCTCAGACCCTCACCTCATCTAGTGATACACCATGATCCAGCAACCTTCTAGAGTGGGAAGCAAGAAACCAGGCTTTTTACACAGTGAAACATCATTCATTTTCTT
The DNA here is from genome assembly GCA_013398295.1 of Chionis minor. NCBI lineage: Eukaryota > Metazoa > Chordata > Aves > Charadriiformes > Chionidae > Chionis > Chionis minor. The sequence continues at coordinate 222,587 of VZSF01008379.1, forward strand.
ACATTCTTTTTCAGGAAAGTCTGAACTTTCCCTAAAATTTTGATCCCAAGTCAAACATATGCTATGCAAAATGAGTAACTTTTGACAAAGACAGAAGTAAGCATAGCCAGGCCCTTACAAGTGAAAAAGATCAAATTGCGTTAAAGGTAGAAGACGTCCCAGCACTCTCTGTGTAACAAGAATGTTTGACAGCATCTACATGAGGACAAGGTTTCTGTCCATAGAGACCCTTCAATGTAGAAAAAAGCATAATGAGAGCCAGCAGACAGAAACTGGGGGGGAAAAAAAAAACCAACCAAAAACCTGCCCAAGATAGGGGTAAAGTGCGTATTTTAGTAAATGTAACTTTAAAAAGATTTCCTTGCCTTTACTTGCATTTTCAAAGCATGTTTTGATGTTTTAAATACATACACTCTAAGTTGACCAGAAATTGTGCTTGATATAGTCTTCATGGAGTGAAAGTTATGGCCTGTGCTATGCAGATGGTCAAATTAAATTATTATCACGGTTTTGCCTGGCCTTAAATTCTGTGTTTATGAAGATATCGCTCTAGAGAATTTCCAAGTCATGACTTAAACCTGCAATTAATACCATTTTAAGGAAAATGGTTATACTGGGTCTGATTTCCTTAAGACTCACACGAGATAAGAAGTTAAAACAATGCAAGCAGCACTGCTCTTAAGAATAAGTCTCAGCCATAGCCTCAGGTTCTTGGACAATCTCCAAATATCACTCATACTAGATAAGATGACCCCGACCATTGCTTAGGTTGTATTAACTTTCTGAAGTTCCACTCAGTTTATAATAACTAGAAGTTTAGTCCTGTTACAGATACTTCAGGGTGTTGACTTAAATGTCAGTATGAGAGGATAACATTTCTCACTGGTGTAATTTTTTCCCATCCTGAGTATCTGTCATTCCTTTAGAAACAAAAAAGAAAATAAATTTTAAGGGCAATTTTGGGTGGAAAAGGCTGGAATTTTCTGTTGCATGAACACAGATGCTGTTTGTCGGAGTAGCAGTTCCTACTTATAAATAGTGATTTGTTTTTCTTCTTTGATTTTTCTCTTCGCTGTGATATTATAGTCTACTACCCAGCAATTTGGCAAACTAATTCTGAGTTTGCTGTTGCTTTACCTTTGCTGTACATCTGAAGAATATTTATTTTGAATATAATTGTCTTCACTCCTGGTTTCTCATTAGGAGAGAACAAAGATAAGCTTAGGAAGGCTAATCAATCAAAGAAACGCTTTTCATCCTAATGAGGAGCACAGTCCAAACCTCATCGTGAGGGAGGCAGAGATGGGACTAGGATGTACAAGTAATCTGCCACAGCCCAGCTGCATCCCAGTCCCAACAAGCATGCCATACACATTTGAACAAGAGCAAATCTTTCCATATTAGCTGAATTTAGTGTTACCTGGAAAGATCCATAGGTTGTCTTAGTGGCAAGGACATCCTGATCAATCATCATGACAGATGGACGTGTCATGCACAAGCCATTGCTTTACGATGAAATCCTTTATACCCATTAGTCCTCTCAGGTGAGTTACAACTATCTGATAATTTTAAAATACTGATACTGTTATTAAAGACTAAGTATGTTAGAAATAAAGGACTTGATATTATGAGTAAGAGATTGAAGAAGACAATGAAGGTCCCAGCCAGCAGTTCCATAGACCAGCTGCACTTGGTTTTAATTAAAGAGAAATTTACTTTCATTGTGATATTCGGGGTGCTGTTATTATTTTTACTAGGACACAAAGTCTTTTGCACCATTAACAGGTTAGGATAAATCCAAGTTGGTTTCATTTTTTTCCTCTTAGTTCATGGATGTGCTGATTAGTCTTGTTTTAAATCCTGTCCAGTGTCTGAAGGTCTGAATCCTGGTTCTAGGGATATATGATAAACTGATCTTTGCAGACACTCATTGAATAGAAGAAGTACTAACCACAAGGATGAAAACATGCTCCTGAGTGAACAGTATTTCTACATGTATCAGTATCTAACTGTTAGTATTAACCATTCCTAAAACTGAAAGAAAAACCTCCACATCTTTATTTTATTACATCAGCCTATTTATATATATTTATTATTTTACTTATATGCATATACTACAAACCCATATAAATTAATAAATCTTAAGTAAAAACCACTTATATTAAGCACATTTTGGGGACTGACCATAATTGTAGACATTGATTCAGATTAATTTGTGTGTCTCACAAATACTTAAGCAATGCTTTTTCACTTCCTCAGGTTTCACATCACCTTTGTCATCCTCTCCATCTCTCAGATCTTTCTTTTGTGTGATTCCTTATTCATTATACCATCATTTGCTGTACTAAAATTTCACTTTCAGTAAGTTCCTTGAAGGAAAAATGTATACATCCTTCTGTTTTAGAAACACTGCATTCTGGAACTGCAGGATCTAGAATATGGAATGGTATGTGCAGAATAAATTAAAGGAAATAAAATATTTTTAATGCTGAAGAGAAGAACTGCTAAAAATTAAATATTTTTTTGGTCACGTATTTCTGCAAGTGGATAACAGACTAACCACTCTCAAACTCAAAGAAATGCAAGCATTTACACCACTCCTTCAATTTTCATGTCATGTCTCAGACCACTGTCTTACAGGCAGTTCTGCAGTACACTTACATTCACATTTATGACCAAGCCTTAAACACATTGTCATCTAGTATTAATCACATTTTGTCTCAACTATATTGTGTCTTTATAGATCATATAACAATTGTGTTTGTTGTCTTTTTGAGGCCGTTCCCATAGAGGAGTCAGTTTTGTCTTTCATTGTAATAACTTCAAAACATAACTCATCCTTCTCTTACATGTGTCCACAGGTTTTTTTTTGATCCATCGTATACTAGGTGGATTGCAGTCTTTGTGGTAGATAAACAAATGGTAAAGAATTATAAACACAGCTAGCTGTGCAAGAAATAAGATTCTACTGGGCAGCATGGGAAAGTTGGACCACATGGGTCTAAAAATACCAAGGCTGGCCAGGATGGTCATCCTGGCTGCCTGCCTGGTTCTCTTATTTCAGTGAAATAGCTGCATTCCCACCAAACAGTGATTCTCAGCGTTTGGCACTGCAGAAGGGAAAAGCATTTTTGTAAAAAAGGCATACCACTTTAAGCAGCAGTGTGTGGGTAACAGACCTTTTATGACATATTTGTCTCAAAATCTTTTTTATTGGTGAATAACTTTAATTTCAAACTAGAGTTAAACGGAGATTAAAGCATGGAAAATTTAAAGCTAAATAAAAATGTAAAAAGCTGGAATAGCATTCCCTGAATCTAAGCATTGGTTAATGTACTAGTAAAGTAGAACAATTGTATTAATTTAGTATAAAAGCTGATCACTGAGTGCATCAGAGACCTTTTAGAGAGCTTTTAATTTTCTACCACTACTCATCACTGGAATTTCCTCATTATGTGTTCTGTGTTATTAGACTGAGATTTCTGATTTTGTCCTCCACTGCTATTTTCTGAGTTGTTTTCTTTCACTCTGTGTTTCCCCTCATTATTTTGTATGGTCTTTAATTAATTTCTATATTTGAGATTATACAGCTGCAGGGGACTCCTGTCTCCTACGCCTTTGGTTGCATTTAATGCAACATTCATCTGCATTGTCCGTATATTACTCTATTTTCATTGCTTGGTAGCCTGTTTACCCCTGAGAATATATTAACTAATCTGACAACTATTTCCTTCTGACATTAAGCATCCTGTTGTTTTTTTGCCTTTTCAGTCTCAATTTATTTCTAATTATAAACCTTAATTAGATCATGGTTCCTACTGCTTAGGCACTTTTTTATTTACTACATCTCTAATTGCTTTCTGTTGTACTTAAAGGGAGTGATCTTTTTTTTCTCTTTTGGCTTGTCTAGCAAATAATACCTCACAAAAATCAGAATACTATCAAAAAAGAGGCAAATAAATAATGGTTTTGCTGGTTAGGTATTTGGTTTTAACCTCAAAATGTGTGATACTAAAAAACATGTGTCTCAAGAATAACTCCATCACACCTCTTCATCCAAATGCTTTGTCAGCTCTGATGAGGAATAGGGTGTTTGGAGATTGTTCCTGCTATGTGAATCAGAGATGTGGATTCCACTTGTTAAATCAGAAATCAGGAGGTGAGAAAAGTGACTTAAGCATCTTTTTATGTTATTGGCTCCATATCTGATAGATGATGTCTGTAATTTCTTCAACACAGTCAATGTTCAAAGCTGTGCAAGGTGTGTGATTAGAGCAGGAAGAGACCATGGGGATGTGGGTGTAGGTTTGTGCCCAGGTGCTGAAAGCAGGGCAGAGCCAGCCCAGCGGCACCTCTGGGAAAATGTGTTTAAGGACAGACAAAACACTGCACGGCAATGAGGAGTGAGGAGAGGAACAGTGTAGAGAAACAACCCAGTGAGCACCAAGGTCAGAGAAGAAGGAGGGGAAGAGCAGAGACTCCCCTGCTGCCTGCGGAGAGACCATAATGGAGCAGATATCCACACTGCAGCCTATGGGAGATGCCACACCAGAGCAGGAGCATGTTTCCTGAAGGACTGCAGCCCATGGGAGAGACCCCAGGCTGGAGCAGGGGAAATGTATGAGGAAGGAGGAGCAGCAGCAAGGAACAACTACGGACTAACTACACCTCCCTGTTCTCCATCCTCCTTGGACTGCTCGGGGCAGGAGCGAGGTAGAGGAGTCAGAAGTAGAGGTGTGTATTTGAGTCTAGGAAAAAGGGATGGATGGGGGGAAAGTGGTTTAGGTTTTGTCTTTGTTTCCCTCTACCCAAATCTATTTTAATTGTCAATAAATTAATTTCATTTTCCTCAAGTCAAGCCTGTTTTGCCTGTGATGGTAACTGATGAGTTCCCTGTCTTTATCCTGACCCATGAGCTTTTCCATCTTATGTCTTTCATTTCTTGTCCTGTTGAGAAGTGGGGCTGACAGAGCAGCTAGGTGGGTGTCTAGGAGCCAGCCAAGGTCAACCCATCACAGGGTGTCAATCCTCACCTAGGGACCGAAGATTAGTGAATTTATGTTAAAAATATATACTGAAATACAGTAAACAAAACCATAATTTAATATGTTTCTGTTCCATCTGTGTCATTACCCTCATTGTAATCCTCTGGATACCTAGTGACAGGAGCAATCTTTGGATAACACCCATTGTTAGTGAGAATCATAACTTTACTGGACTTAGTTTTACTTAAAACCATTTTGCACAGTAACACTTAATTATAAAAATAAATAATGAAATTAATGTAGCACCATCACATTTGAGAAAAGTGTTCTTACAGAGTTATGCAGGCATAAAAGTTGAGACAGTTTCAAACAGTCATTGAAAAGCAAGTTTCTGAAAATAGAAAGATGAGACTATGGGCTGCGGCATGAGAGAAAAGCAGCTTTGTGTAAAGAAACTAAAAATTTTACCATATGAGTAAGTAACAGAGCCCAGCATTTTCGTGTTTTAAGATCTAAATGCTTACCACTGTCTTCTAGTTTAACATATGCTTTCATTGGGGAGGCAGTGTTGGAAAGGAATGAACATGCTATTTTGCTAATCTTATAGAATAGTTTTAAGACATTCTGAAGATTTCAAGTGTTTTGTTTTGCAAGGTATCTATTTTCTTCTTTTCTTTATTGAGAATTGTGTTCTTTAGTGTAAATGCTAGAAGATGTTTTATGGTTGTCTTCACCTGAATATACCATCCTGTTTTATCTCTGTTTTTTTCTCTTGTTTATTATCTTGAAGAGCTTTTGGTTGTTTTCTAATTAGGTAGATCCAGGTTCATAGAGACCCAGTCATAATAAATGATTGATGATAAAACCATAAAGTTCATTTGGAGGTTAAAAGAAGAAAAACAAACCACAAAGCAAAAAGCAAAAAGGATGCACCTTAGACTTTCTCACCCAGTTAACCATCTTTCGTAATCTTAGACTACAAAAATGCGTTATATTGACTTCACAGAAATTACCNCATCTTTTTATGTTATTGGCTCCATATCTGATAGATGATGTCTGTAATTTCTTCAACACAGTCAATGTTCAAAGCTGTGCAAGGTGTGTGATTAGAGCAGGAAGAGACCATGGGGATGTGGGTGTAGGTTTGTGCCCAGGTGCTGAAAGCAGGGCAGAGCCAGCCCAGCGGCACCTCTGGGAAAATGTGTTTAAGGACAGACAAAACACTGCACGGCAATGAGGAGTGAGGAGAGGAACAGTGTAGAGAAACAACCCAGTGAGCACCAAGGTCAGAGAAGAAGGAGGGGAAGAGCAGAGACTCCCCTGCTGCCTGCGGAGAGACCATAATGGAGCAGATATCCACACTGCAGCCTATGGGAGATGCCACACCAGAGCAGGAGCATGTTTCCTGAAGGACTGCAGCCCATGGGAGAGACCCCAGGCTGGAGCAGGGGAAATGTATGAGGAAGGAGGAGCAGCAGCAAGGAACAACTACGGACTAACTACACCTCCCTGTTCTCCATCCTCCTTGGACTGCTCGGGGCAGGAGCGAGGTAGAGGAGTCAGAAGTAGAGGTGTGTATTTGAGTCTAGGAAAAAGGGATGGATGGGGGGAAAGTGGTTTAGGTTTTGTCTTTGTTTCCCTCTACCCAAATCTATTTTAATTGTCAATAAATTAATTTCATTTTCCTCAAGTCAAGCCTGTTTTGCCTGTGATGGTAACTGATGAGTTCCCTGTCTTTATCCTGACCCATGAGCTTTTCCATCTTATGTCTTTCATTTCTTGTCCTGTTGAGAAGTGGGGCTGACAGAGCAGCTAGGTGGGTGTCTAGGAGCCAGCCAAGGTCAACCCATCACAGGGTGTCAATCCTCACCTAGGGACCGAAGATTAGTGAATTTATGTTAAAAATATATACTGAAATACAGTAAACAAAACCATAATTTAATATGTTTCTGTTCCATCTGTGTCATTACCCTCATTGTAATCCTCTGGATACCTAGTGACAGGAGCAATCTTTGGATAACACCCATTGTTAGTGAGAATCATAACTTTACTGGACTTAGTTTTACTTAAAACCATTTTGCACAGTAACACTTAATTATAAAAATAAATAATGAAATTAATGTAGCACCATCACATTTGAGAAAAGTGTTCTTACAGAGTTATGCAGGCATAAAAGTTGAGACAGTTTCAAACAGTCATTGAAAAGCAAGTTTCTGAAAATAGAAAGATGAGACTATGGGCTGCGGCATGAGAGAAAAGCAGCTTTGTGTAAAGAAACTAAAAATTTTACCATATGAGTAAGTAACAGAGCCCAGCATTTTCGTGTTTTAAGATCTAAATGCTTACCACTGTCTTCTAGTTTAACATATGCTTTCATTGGGGAGGCAGTGTTGGAAAGGAATGAACATGCTATTTTGCTAATCTTATAGAATAGTTTTAAGACATTCTGAAGATTTCAAGTGTTTTGTTTTGCAAGGTATCTATTTTCTTCTTTTCTTTATTGAGAATTGTGTTCTTTAGTGTAAATGCTAGAAGATGTTTTATGGTTGTCTTCACCTGAATATACCATCCTGTTTTATCTCTGTTTTTTTCTCTTGTTTATTATCTTGAAGAGCTTTTGGTTGTTTTCTAATTAGGTAGATCCAGGTTCATAGAGACCCAGTCATAATAAATGATTGATGATAAAACCATAAAGTTCATTTGGAGGTTAAAAGAAGAAAAACAAACCACAAAGCAAAAAGCAAAAAGGATGCACCTTAGACTTTCTCACCCAGTTAACCATCTTTCGTAATCTTAGACTACAAAAATGCGTTATATTGACTTCACAGAAATTACCTGCATTTTTTCTCCTCTAGGGCATAACTTTTACCTTTGTTGTTCTGATATCAATACTGTGTTTGCTATAAACGATACAATTGTCCTGCAGAACAGCCTGGTGACTGCCAGTGTTTATTTTGCCTCTTTTTTTTTTTTTTCTCCCTTCTCCTTTCCTTCTAAATCGCAAGTTTCCAGCAGGCAAAGATGGGGAGAACTTCCAATTTTAACCTGTACCACAAAAAAGAAACAAAATGCTGGTGCCTGTAGAGGAAAACCATACGACTTGATACTGATCACAGCTAATTAGAAGAATTTTGTGGTAAATCTATGTTTGCAGTACAACTGTTAGTAGTGTTCCTTTTAAATGCATCATGTTTCAGCATTTAATGATAGTAAGGTGGTGTGTTTATAGACGTAGACAGCATTCTTTTCTGCTGTTATTCTGCTTATGAATACTCTACAACTCTGGTATTCTCAACAGATTAAAATAAGTACATTTTTTAAGGTTCTTTTCCTTAGGGTAGCAGTTAAAAATCTGTCATAAATTCTGAAGTTTTAAAGGACTTACTCTTGTAGACAGTTTGTGCAAATTAATTAGAAAGACATTTCAAATGGTTAACAGGACCTCATTTATAATCCGTTAAATAATTATTTTGTGCCATGTGTTTTTCAAGTAAAATGTACCAAAATTCTACTTAGTAAGGTTGCAGAAAGACTGACTTCAGGATGCAATTAACAATATGGAAAAAGCACCATTTTAACAGTAAGGAAATATGTAAAAAACCCAGTTCTCTACTGATATAAATTAGTTTCACGTTATGGGAGTCAGCATAACTGTTTTTTCATATAATGCAATGGTCCAACACAACAAAGTTTTCATAGTCCCACTACCAGAGATTTACTCAAAACTGAAGTGGAATGTTTGGCTTTACATGAATCATAGCTTCACAAACCTTGGCCTCTTCCACCCACTTATGAATTCCCATTTTTAATTCCAGCAATGGTGGCTTGGTAACATGGCCACCATTGTGACCTGCCTCTGCAGGTTTCTTCTGGGCTGATAAAGCTGTACTTATACCCTGCTGTCTCTGTCTGTTACTGCAGAAGCCTCTGCTGCCTGGGGCAGCTGTGTGCTCGGACTGTCTTTCCTAAGTAAAATCTGCCCAAATGTCTGTCCCAATGTCCGTTCAAAGGAGAGCTTAGTCTCTCTTGACTAAAATACAAGTTTCTAAGATTTTTAAAACAGAGTATCAAAGCTAAATAAGTTGACATTTCAAAAATTCTGTGTTCTTTCTGGAGTTGGCTGTTTAACGTTTTCAAGCTGTGGTTAGTATTTTTATTTTCATGCCACGTTTTCTTCAGGGATTTAAAATTAATTTTTGAATAACAAGTATTTCACATTTTCAACATAGAAGATTTTAATTGAAGATTGTTCTTTATGATTACTGTGCATTGGATTGACATGGTTGATAGCTTGCAGCACTTGTGATGAAAACAATCTTTACATAAAGACTGCAGAAACAAGAAAAGAAGATTAGTCCTTTGAATAACTGCATTGAAATGATTTTGAAAGGCTTAGGAGTACTACCCAGCTAAAAGCCACCTTTCCCCCTTTCTTGGTGTTACTTCAGGCTACACAATAGTTTAAATCTTGTTAGTACATTGATGAGCCTATTAAAAAGCTATTCAGTGTTGAATTGCCTATGATGACATTACTGTATTCTTATGGAGCAAAAAGCATATTTTCTAAAACCTGCAGCGGTTTTAAGTCTGCCTTTAAAATTCTCTCCCTTGAGTGTGTGTATGTTTGAAAGTTGACTGCTGTACATATGAATTATTCTAATGCTTTCATATCTCAATATTTTAGTGGCTTAACACTATCAATTGACATGATATGATAGATTGTTAGATTCTATTAAGTACTTAATATATAATTCCAAATTGCCTCAGTGCTGTAATGACTCCTCCCACCTAAAACCCTCAAAGGGAATTAAATGACTGTAATGATATTGAAGTAATAGCTAGGATATGAGCTACTGTAGAGTAAAAAAAAAAAAAAAAATCAAAATTTTTGGAACTAAAACTGAAGTGCTGTAGCACTTGTGATAGGTAGACTACTTTTTGGCTACTATAACGGAAGCTGCAGAACTGAGAATGTATGGATAGGTGGCAAATGTTCATCCTTTAGTCATCATAGCCTCAATTTTGTGGGTCAAGTGGATTACTTATTTATTTATTTAATTCATTCATTTATTAAAAATCTCCTCTCTGTACTTGCGGGGAATGATGCCTTTTATAAGTGAATGTGGCTTCACTTAAGTCCACTTCAAATCATCCTAGTAATGTTTAAGTTAATTCCCAGTGCCGGTAAATAAGTCCAAGTTAACAGAGACAATGTAAATGAGAATCCATTCCAGGGTGGAATCTGTTCTGCTTTTATAATATCCATGTAATTAAACTCTGTATTTGCACAGGAAAGTCTTGGTACAGCAATTACAGTGTCACAAACAAATGTGTTTACATGGTGACGATTTAAAATCAATACCTGATTTAAATCCCACAATGGTTTAAAATCCTCCTATTAAATCATGTTTCTAGACAACACACTAGTTTTGGGCCATTTTGGAGGGGAAATAGTAGTAACATCTTTTAAATTAAAGACATATTCTGACCTTACAGTTCAAGTCCACAAATCTTGGGATGACTGAATATTGCTAGTTCCAAATAAGATTATAGTGAAGAGGATGATTTTTAGCTAAAACTTAGAGATTTATATATACATACCTACAGGCAAATTTGATTAGAAAAATTGTTTTTTACATAAACATACATATGCATATATGCATAGATTTATATTTATGCATATAAATCTATGTCACCCAATAGGATTCATCCCAGGGTACTGAAAGAGTTGGCTGATGTTATCGTGGGACCTCTATTATTTTTCAATGGTCCTGGAAGTCTAGAGAGGTCTCAGTTGACTGGAAGTTGGTAAACATCCTGGTTTTCAAAAAGGGTTATAAGCAAGACTGATAATCATGTTGGGGCCTGTTGGTCTCACTTCAGTACCTGGTAATGTTAAGGAGAAAGTTATTCTGGGAGTTATTGAGAAAACACTTGAGAGACAACAGAGTCATTGGTTGTAGCCACCATGGGTTCATATGAAGAAAGTCCTGCTTAACCAACTTAATTTGTTTTTATGACAGTCATCCATCTAGTTGACCAAGGGAAGCAAGTACGTGTGGTGGTTTTGGATTTTACCAAAGTTTTGATACTGTCTTTCACAGTATCCTTCCAGATAAACTGTCCAGCACACAACTAGACAAGTCCATACAATTGACTGATGTGTTGGGCTCAAAGTATTGTAGTAAATGGGGTTGCATCAGGCTGGTGTCCAGTCACCAGTGAGGTTCCCCAGNGTTTTTATGACAGTCATCCATCTAGTTGACCAAGGGAAGCAAGTACGTGCGGTGGGTTTGGATTTTACCAAAGTTTTGATACTGTCTTTCACAGTATCCTTCCAGATAAACTGTCCAGCACACAACTAAACAAGTCCATACAATTGACTGATGTGTTGGGCTCAAAGTATTGTAGTAAATGGGGTTGCATCAGGCTGGTGTCCAGTCACCAGTGAGGTTCCCCAGGGCTCAATTTTAGGGCCAGTGCTCTTTAATGTTTTTAGAAATGATCTGGATGCAGGAACTGAATGTGCATTTAGTTAGCTTGTGAATGTTACTAAATCAGGAGGAGCTGTAGGCTCCCTTGAGGACAGAGAGGCCTTACAGAAAGATCTGGATAGACTAGAGAGCTGGGCAATCACCAACCATATGAAATTTAACAAGAGCAAGTGTGGGATTCTCCACCTGGGACAGGATAATCCTGATTACAGATACAAATTGGTAGATGAGAGGCTGGAGAGCAGCCCTGTGGAAAGAGACCTGGGGATCTGGATTGATGGTAAGTTCAATATGAGTCACCTGTGTGCCCTGGCAGCCAAAAGGGTCGACCATATCTTGAGGTGCACCAAGCACAGAATAGCTAGCCAGTCTAGGGAGGGGATTGTCCCACTCTACATTGCAATGGTGCTGCTCCACCTTGATTACTGTACGCAGTTTTGGGTGCCTCAGTATAAGAATGGCATCAAACTGTTAGAGTGTGTCCAGAGGAGGGCAACTAAGGTGGTGAAAGGCCTCAAGGGTAAGACTTACAAGGAGCAGTGGAGGTCACTTGATTTATTCAGCTTGGAGAAGAGAAGGCTGAGGAGTGACCTCATCATAGTCTACAACTTCCTCAAAGGAGGCAGTGGAGGGGTAGGTGCTGATCTCCTCTTTCTGGTGACCAGTGATCGCACATGAGGAAATGTAATGAAGCTGCATCAGGGGAAGTTCAAATTGAACATTAGAAAAAGGTTCTTCACTGAGAGTGTGGTCAATCACTGGAACAGGCTCCCTGTGAAAGTGGTCATGGCATCAAGCCTGAGAGAGTTCAAGGAACCTCTGGATGACACTTTCAGTCATACAGTTTAGTTTTAGGTTGTCCTGTGAGGACCAGGGAGTTGTACTTGATGATCCTAATGGGTCCATTCCAATTTGAGATATTCTATGATTCTATATGATACATTAAGAATAAAAGTATTGAGGCTTCCCTCTCCCTTCTCCTTTGTGTAAGTTACTGCTCTATTAGATATCTCTGACATTATTGCACTTCCAGGTGGATTAATAGTGTGTGTACTAGAAGGGCTTGGTAGTTCTGCATACTGTTACACTCCATATAAGTGGAACTTAAGGCAGAAGTGGTGTTGTGCCTCATGATGACTGTGCCACTCAGTCATCATGAATTTAAAAGGAAATTCATAAGTTTCTCAAGGACTGGACAGCATTAAAAAAAAAAAAGAGTTAAAATAAATTTTCATTGTTTTATAAGTTAAATCATATTCCTTAAGAGAAAAGTTTGGTGGAGTAATCTTATCTGAGCCACTGGGAAACTTCATGACCACTCAACTTGCAGTTTTATCTTACCTGTATGGTTTGCATGGATGTATTTCAGTCATGTTAGTAAAATCGGTTGTTCTGTGGAAGTGTGCTATTCTGCATTTAAAAAAAATCATAATAGGAAATAAAAAAAGTCCCTGGGTTTTCTTTGTGCTTTGTTGCCTTCTGCTTACAAGAATGCTGAAAGGAGAGGTTTGAGCTGTTATTACGTCAGCTGAATTATGACATCCTTTTGTTAAAGTGGGTGGAACCGTTTTTTCCCTTGTATATTAGGGTCAAAGTAAAAAAGTAGAACACACTTTTTGAATTCCTTAGATTGTATTCAGAAAGGAAAATGAGAGTCTGATTCTTTGCTCCCTTATCTCTGTAAGTCCACTGACTTCAATAGTTATAAAGTCAATGGAGCTAGGGAAGAGTAATAGACCCTTAATTTGCCACACTGTAAGAAAAGAAATCAGCCAGCACCATGACTGTGTTAGAATTTTGCTCATATAAGTCACAGCCTTTTTATAACTCTTCTTTCTAGTGGGTGATTTGTCATATTTTCCTGTCTTTGTACCTTTGCCACTTCTTCCAAATCCACTAGTTATACAATAGCATTCTCTATAGACCTCTGCCATAAATAACTAAATCCAGGCACTGATGGTACCTAAGCACGTCTGTATGAGAACAAAGCACCTTTCCTTTGCTCGAATCGTTATTTCTAATTTCTGTAGTGAACTCATTCAGGAGTCTCCAGCAGGGATCAGGAAACTGTACAAACAAATAACACAATGATAGCCCCTTTACTAAAAGCTCACATCTGAACTGAATATTGTTACCATCATGCAGATAAATGCCCAATGTCTTTTATATCCATTGTGCCTGCAATTGCTAGTCAGTGTGGCTCTTGCATCTTCAGAAACACATGAATGTGTTAGCCACTGATTGAGATGACAGCTCTGTAGACAGATGGGGAAGGAACTGTTCAAGACTTTTGGTTTTGTTTCTTTCTTATCTTTTACTGAGGAGCAAAAGACCACGTGTAAACACAATCGCAATAGGAGTACAGCACAGAGCAAGATGTATTAGATTCGGTCAATAGTTGTTCTATCAGAAAATGTCAAAGAAAAAAAAAGAAAAATCCTCCTTTTCTAATTCCTCATGAAAACTTGTAAGCATAATGAGATACAGGAGATTTTCTAGTTCCTGCAAAACCAGGAACTTTCCTATGGAAGTCCCCAGTGACATGAGCCAGATTTTTTTTCCCCATGAATTCATGTAATGAATAAATACCACTTCACTCAGCAGATTAATTAGAAGAAATTGGCGGCTGAGACAGAACAGAATATAGAGAAATATGATTACTTTCTATTTCATATTAATTTTTTTCCTTTCTTCCTGTCTAATTTCACTTACGGCCATAGTGATTTTCCTGTTTCTTCTGGTAACAGGATCTCAAATGACACTTTCATCTTCAATGGCATAGAGTTATTGAATTCCCTGAGTACAATAAGCTTAAGAAGGAAGAAATTGTACTTGTATTCCACTTTTCATATGCCTACCTGAAGCTCAGCATTTTATTCATATCACTCTTACAAAAGTGACAAATTTATTAAAAAACAGACTGTATTTGCAGCTTTCAGCAACTATTAAAATAAAAAGAAATAAAAAGTCATTGAATTTTAAGTCTACACATATATAAGCGTATAATACACATATATATTTAAATGGGTATAAAAATATTTGCAAAGAAAATGATGCCTTTGAGAGGCACTACTGGGAAACCATAGGAATGACTCAAACCAAATATATCCAAATTAACTTTCAAAATCCATATAAGAAACTTTATGAGAAAAACGTATTGAAGATGCAGTTGCTACATTGTTTATTGGAAGCAAATTAAAGTGTATTGTTTCAGTCATCAGATTGGTTTGTAGAAGCTGCCCCTGCTGATAGGACTACGGTTATCATTTTCTAGTACAGAAGACCTTGATCTATTCTTTGCAGTCTGATAAGCTTATTTCACAGAGTGAAACTTAATAGTGTTCTTTCCATGTGAATACATCTATTGGCAAAATGACCTCCATATCCTCAAACCTGACTGGGCAACATGATTTCTTTCCACCTTTTCTCCTTGTAAACAGGAGCACGGACATAAAATGTGAACAATATTTCTGTATTACTGATTTCATCTGTGCTTTGGCTCTCAAATCCAATTGCCATGACAGTTAAAATTAGCAGGACAAGGTCAAACTGTCAAGGATGAGGCTGGCTGTAAGCAGAGGGGCTTCTGTGGCTTTGTTTGCTTGTCATTTCGGCTGCTATGTCAGCTTAAATACCATCAGTAAAAAACCACAGAGAATAGCTTAAGGAGTAATGGGGTGGGGGGCACATCTGAGCAACGATCAAACAAGAATAAAATCCAGAGAGGCCACACTCTCAGGACACTGTGGCATGAGTGTCTTTCACAAAATGTCAGTGCAGGTTGATTAGACAAATGCTGCTGCCAAGGCAAAGCTGATCAACCTGCAGTTTATAGGAAAAGTTCACATGCACTTGCGCTATCATTCGGAAATACTATGGATAAGTGAAAAATTTTACAGTTATGGTAAAAGGGAGTGTTGCACAAAGCTTGAACATTTACTATACCTAGTATACCAGTGTTTCACATTTTTGCTTGATTTGCATTCCGTTAACATGATTTAAAAGCCTTTCAAAATGGCTCTTTGCCCAGACACAGCTTGAAAGTCCAAGCTCTCCTACAAAAGCAGGTGAAATTAGTTTTGCCACACATACAGTTCCATTCATAAATCTTTGTTTAGTGTAGTTCAATTTTTTCCATTAATAATTGCCTTTACCTAAAAGTTAGATGATACTTATTTACCAAAGTTTTTTTCTCCAATTCTAACTCCCAGTTTTCTGTCTCTCTGTAATCTATATTCATATGCACACATTCATAAAAATAATCTCGTTCCAGAGATGAATTATTCCCTTCCTGTAAAGAGTAGAAATACAGCACAGTACAAAATCATTGTAAAGGAGACTGAAGAGGAGTACATACCTAATTTTAAAACTATTAAACTATTCAGAAAAATGATAGTTATCATTTATTTCCTGATATTTTCGATTTTAAAGTCAAAGTGCAAAAGAGTAGGAAAAGACGCATAGTTAAAACACATGTATTTTAAAATCAGAAAACAGTCACATTAGCTGGAAGAATAGTGTAACCTGCTTTCTGGATACAGGCAAGCCTCATGTGTACCGGCAGACATTATAGATCCTAAGTTCACACTCCTTAATCAAGTGACTGTCCTGTAGGTCATTGATTAAGGACTGCAGAAATTGGCTCAAATCCCTTGATCTCAACTATGACAAGACAACAAAGGCCCACTTGTGTCTGAGGGGGAAGGAGAGACAGGGAGTGTAACCAGACACAAAGGGGGAAGGGAATAGCTGTTCAAAAAGGGGCAGCAGTCAAGGCAGAAGTAAAGCAAGTCATGTGCCAGAGAGAGGAGAGAAGGGTTAATGATTAAGGGGTTAAACCAGATAAAGACCAAACTGAAACTGACGGCTATAAATTTTGTTATTAATTAGCTGTGCAGCAGAGCAGCTACATCTAGGGAAGCCATAGCAGGACAGAGGCTATAAGCAGTCAGAAAGAAAAGCATATCATCCCACTAACAGTAGCCACAGACACAGGAGATAATCAAATGAAAAACATGATAAAATACAGAAAAAACACTTAGAGCAGTCTCTCTCTTCTGTGCAAATAACATAGTGACAGTGCTAGGGAGTCGTCTTCCCTTTGCTGGGAACTAAAGCCAAGCTGGAAGGGGCTTTGAGCAGTCTGGTCTAGTGGGACACATCCCTGCCCAGGGCAGCGAGGTTGGAGCTAGGTGATCTTTAAGGTCCCTTCTAACTCTAACTAACTTTAACTCTAAGCATTTTATGATTCTGTGATTCTGTGCCAATTAAATTTCGCAGAGCCTCAACAGAATATGTAAATACAGATCCTGCAGCCCTTCTTTCTGGGGTTTGACTTTCTTATAATCTTTTCTCCTCCCAAGTATCCAAAACAATAATGATGAGAATGCTGTTCTTCAGCTGAATGCAAGCTCAAGACAGATCAAAAAACTCCGTTAGATATGGGACATGCATCACATAACCAAAGAGAGATCTGAATCCACCACAGCTGCAGAAGGAGACCTGAGAGGGACTATAGCAATCGCTTCAGTGAATTATCCATTTAATTCATCTGCATGCCCAGTGCAGCCCATCCCTGCCACAGGATCGTGTCTGGGGCTGCTGTCCTCTGCTCTCTGGTGGCACTTCCCTGGATGCCCTACATACCTCCTATATACCTAATTCAGAGTTACTTGCCATGCCTCTTCTTGTACTAGATGGTTCAGGCTTACAGTTCCCAGAACTCAGATTGTGGCTATAAACCCTGTCAGGCTGAAGACATTTCAATGTAAATTTCTGTTCAAGGGGAATGCATTAGCTACAGAACAATTATAAGAAACAAAATAACGACAATGCCACAGCTGTGGTTTCTCAAATAATTGCGGCTGTCTTGTCCAGAACTTAATCAAATTAGAAGGTTTTAGGTGCGTTGTTCATGTGGCTAGGCACAAAAGCATTATACTTGTATTTTAAAGTAAGAGAAAGGAAAACAGAGGTCCCTATTTTCAGATCCTCGAGAAAGTACTAGTGAAAGCAGCACCTTTAGGAGACTTTCTCAGCTGCTGGGTCTTCTAGGAAGCATTCTACCTTTTTAAAGATAAAAGAAAATTAGAGGCACAGCAGTGTACATTGCTGGAGTACAACAATTAATTAATTAGTGTTCACTTTATTAGAGATAATTTTAATCACTTTACCTCATTCTCTCATTTCAAAAGAAAAAAAAAATAAAACTGTCTAGTGTCCCTTCTGAATTTGTAGCTACAGTATCCTTTTCCCATGTGGTAGGTCAACGGGACTGCATTGCCTTGTTTTGCGTGTCAGGGTCCCATTAACCTAATGTAATAGTTGGCACAGATTTCTGAGCGAGTTTTGTCTATGAAGTCAGGAGGAGAATCTGAGTGGAATATAATACTCTGCTAAAACAATAATACTCTCATAATCTAACCCTCATTAACTTGTCAAGCCTAGTGACAGTCTCTAATAGCATTCATTCTTTTTATGTTTTATTTTAAGTGATTTCTTTGTAGCTATTTGAAAAACCTGAAATAAGATTGTTACTCTATCTGCGTTTAATGGGAAGATATTCTGTCCTTTATTTTCCTTCCTTTTTTTTTTTTTTTAAACTGGGTTGTACTTATGTTTATTTTCTGGGCAACTTGCCATCGACCTCTTTAAAAAATGGATGGAAGTAAGTATATTTAATTTATTTTTATTTTCTGTCTTTAACAAATGCTAAAATGCTGCAAATGCAGTTACAAGAATACTGTTTGAAATTTATGGTCATTGGCTTGTATTTTTGTCACCAAAAGAGATTGAGAATTCAGGGAAAGGGTTGGATTTCCAAGGCATGGCTGGTGCCATCCGACAATGTTGCTAACTAAACAGATTACAGGGGAGCAAAACATAGATTTGTTGGGGGGATGGGGCAGGGGGCAGAGTGTCTTTGCTTCTCGTCCCCTTCCATTAGCAGCAATGTGCACCTTGTGCTTCCTGACCTGGTGCAGTTCGTGCTGAGGCAGCCCCCACATCTCAAACCAGGGCTGAATACAACCCTGGCAGATACTAAAATGTATAAAATTGCACTTCCCTTAGTGCAATGAGTACTTGTAGCTCACCGTGACCTGAATGCAGGTTGGGGAGCGAGCCTCTGGCAAGATAAGCTTTGAAGCCCTTGCAGCTCCCTCCCCTGCCCAGTTCACTGAGGGGTGATATTCATAGCCTCATAGGAGTTTCATTCACCCACTAACAGAATCACCCCACACATCAGGCTTGTCCATGTCCATACCTTTAAAATCTGGAATGAAGTAAAGACCTTTGTCACGGATTCTAGAAAGAAAAAAAAAAAAAAGATTAAAAAAAGTTTGCAAATTCACTTTTAAAAGTAGAAGGTAGAAGCATCAAACATTCTATATGCAGCTTAGCCGCTCTTTCAATTCAGAAAAAAGTGTGAAAATATGGCCTTTTTTCTCCTTAAACTTGATTCTTTTGTACATTTTGTTACATACCTCAAAAAATAAATACCTCTTCAAACTGATATTACATTAGTTTCTTATTCATTAGGTCTCGGTAACCACTTTCTGCCCATTTGTTTCCCCCACAACATAGCAATGAAAAAGTAACATACAATTCTTAATGATTTTCTGAAATACTGCACAGGTGCAGGCTGCAGCTGTTATGGGTAAACTACATTTTGCTAAAGTAATTCAAATCCCATTGGGGAAACAGAAGAATCACTGCATTCCCATAAAAATAAAAATGTTTTCATTGTAGGATACTGAATTTTCCATGTACGTTCTGTCTAGTCAAAAAGCCTTTACAAAGAAAATTAAATGTTATCTTATAAACACTCATGAACATTATAATCCCTTAGATTATTACTTTGTTAAAAGTAACATGGTATTAGTTATCTTTAAAAAGCCTCACTAACATTTTCAAATTTTGATAAGATGGCAAAGATTACATTCCACGAACTATAATAGAAGTGAAATGAAAACAAAGAGTTGTCCTCCAGACTTATATATAAAATATAAAACTTTTCATAAGAAAAGGTATATTATAGTGAAAATTGCATTTGCCGGATGAATTGTCTTTTCACTACACATTTATAAATGTGTGTTTACATCCGTTCGTATGCTATACGCACTCATTTTTGTTGCCAAGCTTTTCAATAGGGAAGTAGTCTGAGGGATTTGCGTGTTATTTTTATTTTAAAACCCATGTTGTGTACGATGAGAAAGATTTCATGGAAGGAACACACACGCCTTCATCTCCAGATCAACAGTGGCTAGTGGTGGGTGGAGATCAAGGCATAGGTTTCTCATCTCTTCCTCTCCGCACCCACTCAGGCCCAGGGTAACCCTAACCCACGTGAGGTATGGATGCTTCTGCTGCTGTACGGACACGTGTCACTGAGAGAGGAAGTAGTTCTCTGTCTTGGTTGGCACAATGTAGAGTAACTTAAAGTCTCTATTTTCATTTCCAGAGAAGTGAGAAAGGCTAGATGAGCTTCTCATTAACATATAATACACAAATCTTGAAAAACCAATGCCACTTTCACTAGAAAAGGAGATATTTTGAGGCAAAACTTTCCTTTTTCTCAAACTGAAGTGTTAAGCAGCCCTGAAAGTCTGTGATTCCTGAAGCACACTTTTGCCCTGGGACCACCGCTGGAGATCCCCACCAGTGCGTGGGCATTGGTAGCAGGATACTCCGTCCATAAACATCTGCAGGACTGTCTTGATTGACATCAGCCAAGGAACTGGTGGTTAGATTAGAAATTTAATTGTGCAAAAAATACGAACCTGCTGGCAGCTTCCTGGTTTGTAGACAGGTATGTTAGTGTCCCTGAGCCTTTCCATATACATCTGTGTAGGAGGAGAGGACATTTCGGAAGCAATTTCATTGCTAGCCTTAGGGAGAGTACATTCAAAGCAGAGTGAATTACTGTAACTGTAATAATTTTATTACCTTGCAGGTTATTAAAGGCTTATTTATGCACTCCATAGGGAACTTTTGAGCTTCCTATTTTGTATGTATTATGGATTTAAAAAGTAGGAATCATCTCAGACTTTGGATTTGCACTATGAAAAAACCCTAAGTTATTATTTTAACTTCCTGATGATACTACAAGGAATGAATTCCCTTTTTGTTTTCATCTAAGATCCAGGACCAAAAGCGTGGAATGTATACCTATTTGAATTAGTCTTGGGACAGTTTTACAGTCTTTTTACTTGTTATTAAATTAACTGAATTAATTTTGAACTGGAGTTACCTCTGTTAGGACTTTAGGATGGTTTAATTTTTGTAAGAACTTCAATAAATTACTAGAAATGTTTTGCAAGTGTGATGTAGACTACCAAGTCATGTGTAACATTTACTTATTTTACTATTACGATTAATCAAGATCACCATAAGAATAATGTATCTTAAATCACCCTGAAACAGAGTCTAGTAGAAAATGAGAAGGCTTTTTTTTTTCTTTCTTCTTTAATGCCTGCAGTATTTTGTAACTTTATTTTTGGGCATAACACATATTACATAGAAAATGGGTTTGAAATGGGTTTTAGACTCTGTGGGAATTCTTGCTTTCTTCAATCTGTCTGGAGATGATTCTTTCCATCCTGATGGAATAAACCACTCCACTTTGACTAATAAACAGAACTGTCAGTTATTTCTGTCATTCTGGGCAATCCTATCACCTCAGATTTTTTTTAGGAAGAGAGATCTAAGACAACAGTCTAAAGAGCTATGGAAATAGCTGATGTGCTGGTTGCAGCCCAGGTATTCAATTTTCATGTTGAATACCTGCATCTTCCTGAATTTTCTGGTACACTTTGCTGCATATTTCCAGATTCAGTCCTATCTACATTTTGTCATGTTTCTGTCCGAGAAAAGATGAATGTGTCTATTTCTGAGACCATATCTTTCTGAAAAGAGTGTCCTAGCCAGTCAGAGAGATTGGAGTTGTTAACTAATGCTTGTCTGGGACAGGCTAATATAAAAGAAAACTCTATTAGCAATAATACTTTCTTTAGGAAAAATTATGAAATTATATGTCTCAATATGGAAACACTGAATAGAATTAGTAATGGGTCCCATTATCTTTAGTGTGTTTATTTACTTACTGTAAAGCTAAATATCCTCATAAATATCTGGAAGAATGATATTGTAACTTATAAATTTGACATCTTGCAGAAGTGCTTCAGCAGATCTTTAAGACTATGCACACACATGCCTTTATGAATTATATGGTTTCCATGTGCTTTTAAGGTTCAGGAAAATAGATTAAGAATATAAAACAAAAATACAGGCCCCTTACCATCGAGCATTTTAAGTTTTGAACAGCTTGGAGAGTGTAAAACCACTACAGCCACTCCATATTTATTTTGATGTAATTGTGCCACATAGAATGTGCTTCTTTTCACCCCATGTTATAACACTCAGAAGTTTACAGTTTACTGTGGAGTAGCAGCTCCAGAATGCTAGAGATGGACCAGTTCCAGCACTTGTTGAGTTGTTAGCCTTGGGCAGGAAAAAATTAGGATATCCATAGCAGATAAAGGTTTATTCAAATAGTATGTAAGAGGTTTGAGTTAGACGAGGGAATTATAATTGTCAAGACTGACAGGTGATACTGCCTTCCTTCACATCTCGGTGACTTTCCTTTATGCATCGTATCAATCATTTCCCTTCTAAATTATTTAAATAATGTGTTATTTCTTTTTAGAGAGGTTAACCCATGAGTATGTGCTGCCCTACTAGTGTCTAACTAGACCAGAAAACAAACTGTCAGTAAGAATTACGACAGTAAAGAGACAAAAGATCATGTGAATAAAATTCAGAGTGCCTCAGAGTTTGTTCAATGACAAAATATGATTCTGAAAATGAGAAAGGGGACAACTTGGCTGCATGCCTAATATTTGTATGGTGATGAAATTAAAGCAGAAGTCAAAAGAAAACACAATATATAAAAAATGTTAAAAGCAGAATCATGTTTCAACCAATAAAGATATATGTTTTAAAGTACTGAAACTAAATATTGTGTGCTAAAATTTATATAATAAGAATATCTATTAAGTTCATTAGAACAACAGAAGTCTTAAGAAAGAGAGGTCATTCATTAAATGGAGAAGATTAAAATATTTTAAGAAATAAAAAAGCAGAAGTATTCAGGAACACTCCTACATTTGGAGAGACTTAACATGTCTGTTGTCTAGATAGATATATATTGTCTATTAATAACTAAAAAAGATGTTATATAACATCTGGTGGTGATAAACATTTGAAATCATCAAGCTGGGAGACTTGCATACAAAAGAACTGGCTGATGACATCTCTGGCTTGATAGTGTTGATTTGTAATAAATCTCAGAGATAGCAGAAAATATCCAGAAGACTGAAGGACAGTTTATATTGTGCCAATATTCAGAAAAGACAAGTATGAGGAGTAGGATATTTATAAGCCTAGGACATTTATTCTTAATGATGAAGAAGTGGATAAACTTTCACTGTTAAGGACATAAAGGAGAACAATTCGTGCCAACTAACATGAATTTATGGGAAATATAAACTGTTCAACAAACCTAATATTATTTTTAGATTAATTGGAGATGATAACAGTGATCATCACAATCATTGTAGTATGTAGGAACTCTAGGCATGCACACTGAATTCTATTTTGCTGAGGATAAATAGAAAATAAATATCAAACTGATAATAAATGCTACACCCAGACCTTTTGGTGACCCAGGCATTTGGGTGCCCACAGAATAAATCCCTCCTCACAAAGAGACTGTCTGACCAGTGAAAACCAGTGGATAGGAACGAACAGGGGAAAAAAGAAAACATGCTCATCGATAACTGGGTGGCAGCAATAGCACCTCCCCACTGACTATTGCCATGCTTTGGTGGGAATCCTAACAGGAGAATGCTGAAAGAGGATTCTCTGCCTATACTTCTGTGGTAAAAATGTTTGTTGTGATCTTTGTCCTCAGGGCCTTACCAGGGTAGAGAGAAAGCAGAAGAGCAGAGAATCCTTTCCCCATGCTCTGCAGCAATATCTTCATGCTATGCAATAAAGGAGAAAATTTGCTCACTCGGGTCCCTGCTTCTCGTTCCCCATTTTCCTACAGTGATCCCAGAAATGTTATGAATCCCATAATTTGCAAACACATAATATGTGTAAGGGAGATTTTCACACATAAAGGGACAGGAAAAGCTCAAAAAAACCTGTTTCAGCTCATGGTTTCCCTCTGCCTTTCATTGATTTCAGCTACCTGTCAGGCTCAGCTCTTATCTTTGACATTACTAAACTCTGCTGTGTTCAAAGTTGTAAATCATAATAAAACTCTTCTATTCATCATTTCAGTGCCATGTGCGTAACAATTACTCTAACTGCACAGTAAATGCCAGACCAAATTGTTCAGAGCCTTTTCTTGTATATTTAAGTGTGATTGAGGGAACATTGGAGGAAGTTAAAGATATTGCTGAGAAGTTCAATGATTTTCTAACCTCATTCTATACCACAAAGGATTTTCAGGGATACATTCTTCTTTTTTTTTTTTTTTTACAATAAAGCAGAAAAACTCTCTGGGACTAAGATCTTAGGTTTTTTCCACTTTATTTGGTGCCAAGTCAGTTTAAGAAGCTTGTTTTTAACAATTTTGTTTTTTGAAGTAGGATGTCTCTTACAGAATAACAGATCTAGCAAGTCTGAGAAGTGATGTATCGTTGGAGTCCTTTGAACATTTTTGTAAAGTAATAGTTGTGTATTGGAACAAGAATTTACTTAGAAGTCCCCCACAGAAAGCAAGAGGAAACTAACTAGATGGTAAATGGTCAGATTTTGTCAGATCAATATTTCAAGACTCCATGAAAATTCCAATGTTAATATATTTGTAAATATTAAAAGTGAATGTTAATGAGGTAAATTTCCTTGAAGATCAGCAATTATTTAATATTTAAATCCAGAGAAAGCTACAAAAATATTAGAGGATTATATGAATAGCAACTTGGTAGCATAATGTCATGCAGAAATAAAAAAAACCCTAATTAATCCATAGGAGGAGATTATTTGAATTTTTTGAATTTCCTGTGCACATTTCAGGTGCACTGTCTCAAGTCAGGAAGGAGTCCTGGGAGTCTCTATTCAAAAACACGTCCTCAAAAAACCCACAGAGTTGGGATGTCTGAATGGGAAGAAGGAGAAGATTCAGTCTGTTTAGGAAAATGGCAGTAGCGTAGATAATGCAACATCTGCAGACTGGTGTTGGACACTATTTCAGACAATGTACAAGTTTAGAAACATGATAGGTATGACCCCAGCTTTCTGGAGAGCATTTTTCCTACAGGACAAAAAATCTCAAGAAATGTGTCTGGTTGTTTTGGATCCCCTCCCCCTTTTTTTTTTTTTTTTAGAAATGTCTAAATATATTCCATTATTTTTAGTAGTTTTTAAAAGCTAAAATTTCATGCTCTTAAAAAAAATGTGCAATTGGCATTAAAACCACAAATCCAGCAAAAATCTTATTTTGTCTGTATGTGAATTAATTTTGAAAAGTGGTATTAATCTGCCAAGTAGCAGAGGTCTACTTACTCTTTAAAGAACATGAAACTATTTAAACAACAAATGAAAAAGATTTAACCCTTGGAGAACTAATTCAAGACTGGAAAAAGAGCTATGAAGATGTGCTCATGATTGCTTGAGGTTAATGACCTTTGCATCAAAAAAAAAATTGCTGTAACCAGTTTTGTTTACAATTTTCTTCCAAATTAGACATTAGTGAAATTTCTTCCCTCCCCAGAAAGTTTATCACTTACTGCTACTGTTATAACAGGGTGAAGTGCTCCAGAAAAATGCAGAGTTCTACTTTTCTGCCTGCTTGTGATGCAAAGCATGTACAATGCCAGGTGCAGAAGCACTCTCACAGTTGCCAAACCCCTTGGATCTTGTTATGACTTTTTTCATATGAGCACACTCAGGAATTAACAACATAATTGAGATTGGTCAATCTTTTAAAGGTTTTTGCCCTTGAAATATGTGCCATAATTCCCTTACAACTCCGCCCTCAAACTGGAGGAATGTCTTTAGTTTTCTGCACAAATTGGATTTGTGCATTCAAATTGAGAAAACATTCTAATTAAAATATAGCCTGCCCAATTTATTTGAAAATACACTTACAAATATATTTGTTTTAAATCAAATGATGCTGCTGTTAGTTTGGGTACAGGAAAAAAAGAGCTGGCATAACCATCTGATTAATCTATTTTTTTGTCTGATTGGAGAGGACTCTGAGTTCATTCTATCAGCATACTTGCAAACATTAGGCTAATGACTAACACTGAAGCTTTTAAAATAATAAAAATGCCTCGTTATATTTTGATAACATGAAAGCTCTTAAAATAATCTCTGTTAAATTACTGCAGTGTAGGAACATCTCCAGTATTTCTGCCCTAAAGCTCAAGAAAGATCTGTGTAAAAGTCACTGATTCAGTCATCTCCATGGTCTGCTTTAGAGCTGCTGCAGTATGGTATGCCACCACAGTATATTGCCATAAAGAAGTCTCAGTTCAGCTCTTCATTTGCTGTGAAGAACACAGCAGAATGACACTACAGGATGTGCCCACATTGCTGTTCTAATTAGGATCAGAAGTGCATTTTTCAAGGTAACCCACTAACTGTCACCACTCACTCTGCTTTGATTCAGGCCAAAGAGCCACAATCTTCTTTGGTGAGCTTCATGTAGGCTTTCTTTCTTACAGTACTGAACCTGTGTAATACATTCTTGGTAGCAGAAGTTTGACCCAAATCTAAAGTTCAGAGGTCCTTGTGCTGCAGTGGTTGTCTCTGATTTGTTTAAATTTTGTAGCTATAAAATGTTAACATGAAATAGCTCTGTAATTTGAAATTGCTTGGAGATTACTTTTAACTTTTTTTCTTTTAGCAAGTGAAACATCCTATTTTCAATGAAGAGAAGAAAGGAGAATGCCAACAACTTGTGCTTAAGGACAGATATTTCACAGTTTAGTCATGTGCCACTGATCTGATGTGTTTCATCTTACCAGAAGTTTAAATTTACATTTGAATTAAACTTGAAGGTAAGAATACACGAAAAGCTGTAGTGAATCCTATGGAAGGTTAAAACTTTCATTCCATGCCACTAGTGAATTTATAAGATTGGGTGTAAGAAGAGGTGAAACATAGAAATAAAAGCATGTAGAAGCCTGCAGCAATAAGTTTCCATAAAATTTATAATGTTCAATTAAAAACCAGAAAATCCAAGCCCATTTAGTGATCTATAGACCTTTTACTGAGAAATTGGAAGCAACAAGTTTTCATGCAAGTTGAGAACGATAATGCAGCTCCACTTACTAGTGCTGAGGCTCAGCTATCACTTCCTTCAATAATCTGAGACACATGAAGCGAAATATTTAAGAGGATGTTATATGATGAATTTCAGCATATTTGCTGTATTCAGAATTAAACATGTCTTCCTGCAGGTAAACAAATGAATAACTGCCCCAAACCACAGAAGTC
Organism: Chionis minor; assembly: GCA_013398295.1. Classification (NCBI taxonomy): domain Eukaryota; kingdom Metazoa; phylum Chordata; class Aves; order Charadriiformes; family Chionidae; genus Chionis; species Chionis minor. The sequence goes on from VZSF01008379.1 coordinate 249,579, forward strand.
TGTCATAGAAAACTGCAGTTTTACCAGGAACTCTACAGGGCTTTAGGACAGGCTTCCTGTTTTACTTAGATACTGAAAATAGAAAAAGTATGATCTAGAAATTTCAAAAGTGACAAGACTTGCCTTAATCTTCTCCCACTGAAATCAGGAGATTTCAGAGAAATCAGCTGGTTTGTTTTGGTTTGGTTTGGTTTTTTTTTCCGTACAATTTAAGGGAGAAAAAGTATGACTGTCCTGATTGTCAGTTTTATAGAGTCTCTTAGAAATGCACCAGTGTGTGGAGGGAGGAAGATAAGACCTATTCATAAGTTAAATCCTGTTCATTCAGTATGTTAAAGTTGAATTAGAATTTAATTGATTCACAGGCTTTGCGTTGGTCATTTGCAGGCGTTTACTGCCATAATTTCAGTGTGCTTTTAGATGTCAAGATTGCTTAGTGAACAATGCAAGTGCAGCAAAATGGCAGTCATTGAATTAATTTCCCCAGATGAATAATTTAATTGGATCCAGTATATTTCAGCAGAGAAGTTGAATCTACTGTTTTCCCTGTGCTCCAAAAATACTCCTCTGTTTTAATCAGTACTTGATCTTTTCCTTAGAAAACAGTGAAATTGTCCTTCATTGTTGACATATTTTTTCTTTCTGGGCACTTCCCAAAAGCTCAAGATTTATGATTATTCCTGAGATTAATGCAAACATTCCCATTTAGTGTAGAAATTCATATTTCTTACTCTCTCCCCACTTTTCTAAGGCACATGCTAACAGTATTTACGTATGTTCCAGTGTACTTCTTAGAAGAGTGATTTAAAGAAAAGAAGACAGGAAGTGTGTTATTGTATGTTTACCTGATAACTAATTATTCACTTTCCTGACACTAGGGAAAATGAATACAACACGTGACATAGTAGCAGATTCTTCTCTTGCCACTGGGAATATGAATTAACTCCCCCTGACTCTAGGAGATTTGTGCGTAGAATTGAACTGGTATAACCGAGATCAAAGCCTGTTCCAAAGATCTTGAATAATTCCTGCAAGGCAAATGCCTTCAGCTGTCAATCTACCAGGCTGACCTGTCAGTGTCACATAATAATTAAACAGCAGCTGGCATTAGTGCAAATTTATAATTGCTATAATCCTTATTGCTGACATGTCAATATTTAACTTGCATTAACCTTTCCTTTGAGGCTTACAAATAGTGCATCTCTGGCTTGTTCAGTCTAATTTTTCATGTCATTGCCTTGCAAGGTACAAAGATTTATAATGTCATTATGTGATGGATACAGACCACTCCTTTACTTAGCCTTGTAAGATGCACTAACTCTAGAATAACGCTGGTTTATTTATTTATTTTTCTGCCCTGCCTACATACCACCCTTTAACTGCTTAACTGTTTTATAACATGAAAGCCATGTCTCAGATATCGAGCATAAGGATGCCACTCTTCTGAAGTTCAGACAGAATCTTTGGAGGGTGACACACTCAAAGCCATTACTATGTATCAGACAGTGTCTAGATTTTTTTTTTGGTTTGAAATGTAGTTAAAACAAATCAATAGCATTAAAACTGCAGAGAAAGGTATTGGGAATTTTGGAGTATTTATTAGAAGTCAAAATTAGGCCATTATTTTAGTAGCCCATCTTCAGAAAATAAATTTGAAAATTTTGGCCAAAGAAATTTGTCGTGAAAATTACCGAGATTCATGCACAGTCTACAAATTGTGCAATGAAACAAAAATGATCACAGGAACTTGTATACTCTCACACTCTGAAGTGTTCCTTACCTCATACTCTGTTTAAAAGTAATAAATTGCATGTAAACTTTGATCAGAATAAATAAGCCTTGTTTTGCATCATTGTCTACATGATCAGAATTTTTTTTAGTCACTGATTATGCAGATGATTATAAAAACAGTTGCCATTAGATCCTATGTTACATTTAGGCTTGAGATACTTTTCATGATCACAAAAAGAACCAAAAATTACTCCAAAACTCTCATGGTTGCTCTTCTGCTCATCCCACCAAACTGAAGTATGTTCTAGAAAGCTATCTCGTATTTCCATTTCCAAAGGTCTGATGATTATCTTGCCTGCCACCTTATAAGATACTGAGCATTACTTAACAAGTACCTGTATACTTGTCCTTATATTCCTTACAATTGTACTTCTGTGGACGAGTATAAAAGTTCAACACATCCTAAATGTTGGCATTTAAAAATGGTCATTGCAAAGTAAAATAAAAGACATATTCTTAACATCTGAGTATTCCCTCTTCTGATTTATCATCTGATCTTTCCATTATCTGCTCAGTAAAGGCAAATTATAGGTCAGGGCTCTTGCTTGAAAGGGTGAATTAAAATTCTACTGGGTGTAGATATTCTTGGATGATTTATTGAGATTACAAATAACCTATACTCATGTTTATAATTAAACAATCTAATTTATCACTTACTGTTGTACTTCTGAGGGGTCTTGACTCTTGGCTCCCTGGGGGATTACTGTTTATATCTTCCAGATCAAGTTTTAAGGCAGTATGTAAGTGCGTAGTGAACTGATCAATGCCAGGCATCATGCGTAGCGGGCACAGTAGATTGTACTTAATTCAGATTGATTAACAGCAAATGAGAAATGTAAGCATGAAATAAGTACATTAGACTGGACTATATATGCACAACAACTCCTTTAGCATCTGAACATTCTATAAAAGCTATGAACTTTCTTTAAAAAGAAATAATTTTTAAAAAGAAAATGTAGCACATTTAGAACAAATGTTTGAGCAGTCTGGAGAATCCATGTGTCCTACAAATTCAAAGAATGAATTTAATGATTGCTATGGTTACATCAACACATACTGTAATATGATATAATCAGCTGTGATGTGCTATGGCACAGAAATTGCAAAGATATGTTTGATTAAAAAAAAGCCATTGCCAATATGTTCTTGTTTTACAAACATACCAGCTATTTTGAAGTTCCAGAAAGGTTTAAGATGCAGGCTGTCAACTTTGTTTAGTTATTGTGATGACTTCTCAAAAACTTTCAAATTGATCTTGTAACATTTCTCTCAAGAAAATTACCTGGATTAAAGAAGTAAAATCTTTAAAAAAAACCAAGCAGAAACTACTTTTTTTTTGCTTCTAAATCTATTCCAATATTGCTTTTCTTGTAATTAAGTGTCCTCAATACTTTAAAAAAAAGTTGTTATATCCCCTTTCCATAATCCATTTTAATGTCCCTATACTATATGTGCGTGTATTTGGCTTCTTGTTCACTCTTTCTGCTACTAAATTTTTCAGTATTTCTTTTCTCTTGTATTGAATCTTGTTTGTCCTTACAGTTGTTTCCTGTTTTTCTTCTACTGAAATCAATTCTGTTGATGTCTTTAAAAAATTCTTATCTCTTTCAATATTGATACTATGATCTCAGTATTTTTATACTTTGATTTCTGTGTTTTTCCTTCTTTTTCCTATTTTTCTGTCCTAAATGATATTTGCAACTCCAGGCAGATGGCAGAAGTCATTGGAAAAGGATTTAAAAGACAGCACACATTTGTAGATAGCGTGTCAAAAGATGGCTCCTCTGTATAACACATAACATACTGTTAAAAAGGAAAAGTATCGAAACTCCTTTCTAGCCAAGTTTATAATTTGCAAATTATTTTCCATCACAAATTGGGCAATATGTCAAAAAACTGTGTAGATGGCATGAAATAAATATCTGAAGTGTTTTAAAAGAATAATGTTGAAAGGAAAAAAGTATACCTTTTATGGTAGAATCTCCCATTTAACTCTGAGAGTGTTTTGGGCTTCCAGCTTCATTTGATTATGCATTTTTAAATAAAATACCACTGAATAGTACCATGCAGCAACAACATTGTGTCCTCACTTCAACAGCTTTGTGTTTAAGAGAAGGATGCAGAGCCAGTCTCCCTTGTGCTGCCTTTTTTTTTTTTTCATAGTTCTCCAGCTTTCAGTGGCTCTAAGAATCTTGGTCATGGCTCATGATACTTTCAATATTGGGAGACTTTCAATACTCTAATGAGACTACTAAGACATACTTTGGAGAAGTAGAAACTACAGGTCCACATCTCTAGGAGCAAAAGGCTGTCTGAAAGCAAGCTCTCCTATTTTTTCAACCATGTAGATGCTGTGCAAGAAGTCATCTCTTCTTTTACTACATGCACACTCCTGGAAGTGAATTCTGCTTTGAATTTCCAAGGGGTGGAGAAGTCCTAATTTGGGTGACAAGTTCAGAGTAGTACCTATGCAAATTATTTTCTTTTTCCTGAGTGTAGGCAATTACTTTCTTAGTGTTCAGTATTTACCTATGCATGCTAAATCTACTGCTGGGTGACTAATTTTTAGATGTTAAAATGTCTGAATTGGTACCCATAACAGACACAATGAAGACTTCTATATATCTCAAGATCTTGAGAAGAGAAAAAAAATTTACTGGAAACTATCTGTACCTCACCGCAAGAAAGCAGATACTGAGAGTGATTAATTTTTAGAGTTTAATTATTTTATGAGATTTTTAAAGTTTAGAGTTACCAGTACTAAGCAGATGGGATAGAATTAGTGTGTCAGACTTTCATATATGATTTCAGTCTGTCTGAACAGTGATTTATGCACAACATATTCACTTGTGGTACTTGTCTCTTCAGTATGAAAGATCACTACTGTATTTTTGTCACAGATTTCCATAGTCTTTAGCCTGTAAAGGACAATTCTGATGGGCTATGCTGTGCCTGAGTGCAAAATGAGCAGCTGCTTAAAAAATAGACATTTATGTTTTCAATATCATAAATTTTACCAGCTAAAACCAACCAAGCTTGAGAGGTGGATTACTGGATGACATCAGCTATCAATAGGTTTCACTGTATTCATGCAAAAAACATTTTGCCAATGCCAGAGTTATAAACCAAGATACTAGATTATGCAAAAATATTTCAGGAAAAATAATGGAAATATCATAATTACAGACATGTAAAAACCTGTCTGTAAAAAGCTCAAGAGAATATATGGTTTAATTCTGCTTTCCGTAAGGGTGAACTAGTAAGCAAATGAGCACTCTTTCCAAGTCTAATGTTCAGTGACTATATATTTTATACTGTCTAACATGATTTATTTTTTCTATAATAGTCAAACTCTTAGGTGTGCCATATACTCAGTTATGACAGAATAGCAGATGCCTGCCTTATAAAATATTATTGTCCCTTCCAGCTCTTTCTTCTTAGTTGGATAGGTCTTATAGCTATGGAAAGAAGAACTAGCTGTTTAAATTCAGCAGAAAAGTAATCAAAGAGCATGATCATAGGTAGAAATATAGCTCAAATTGTGAATGTTACCAGGCAGAAGATAGTTTGGTGTATGTGTTTGGGAAGGACGAGCATCCAAAATCAAATGTTTGAGCTTTCCGGCAGAAGCCTCCTACTTACTAGCTGCAGCTGCTGTGGGCTCGCTGTAAATTTTTATAACACCTGGACTAAACAAAAGTGTCATATCTGGAGTCTAGCAATTGAGAAAGAGACTTGAGAGAGAACCACCAATTAAAAGGCCAGTCATGTGTTGTGCTGCCATACCTAGACTATCTAGATTGAGAAAACTGGGTGTGTAGGGTCCTGGAAGGAAGAGGTGTTGCACAGAAGAGGGATTCCCAAAAGGAAGAAGTGATTTTGGAAAAAAAACAAGGCGGGNGGAAGTAGAAGGTGGAGATTGTGGCCAGAGATCTAGTAAGCAGGGAAAGGCCCCAGAGATCAGACAGCTGTGTGGACACAAATGCTGGGGGAAGCTCAGGGACCTTAGCTGGTGGTGCCCAAGACAGGTACCTGCAAGCAGCAGCATGGCACATACTGGTACAAATTTCTGTCCAACTTCGCTCGATTGGATGGCTCCCAGGTGGGGACTGGAGATGTGAGGAACATGTTGTGGCAGGGGGAGCCAGTGAGCAAGTGTGTGAGACAACCAAGTGCCGTATAAGTGAGTGTCCCAGGTTTTTAAATATACCCCACTGTCCAGATCCACTATGGGTTTAATTCATCTCACCCGTGACACTACTGAGCATTATTCAGTTTGTAATCAGATTTGGGAATTATTCAAATTTGTCTTACTAAAAGATTATATTTGCCTTATTACAACTTGAAACTGATTTTGTCCTTTACTCATTCTCTTTAAAGGTTTAGTGTTATTAATGCTTAATTTCAAAGTTACACTGTACTTGCAGGATTTTAAGAATTGCCTTTGTGTCATGAATGAAAAAGTGTATATTTTTCAGTTGTGTTAAAAAATCTTTTGATATCTACTTAGTTACCCCCATATGACCACACATGATTGAGATTTTCATGCATTTCAGTAATCTTGTATTCAAGATTGTGCTCGTCCAGATATATCCTATTTGGTTTATATTTACATTTTACCTATATTTATACTTTTATATTTATATGTCTACATATGGCTTAATTTATATGCTACTAAACTCAGAAAGAAAGGTTCAGTGCTGTCCAAAATTTAATTATTTTTTTACAGAAAATCCTTGTTTCAGAATCAAGAGGACAAGACATAAAACTGGATCTGAAATGCCCTGTTGCACTCATGTTTCTTATCTGCCTTTCCCTGAAAAGGATTAAGGCCTGTATATAGATACCTGAATAGGAAATGACCTCATTATTTTTTCATATTTTGTCTGTCATAATTATGTCCTTCTTCTCACACACTTTTGATCTATGTTACCATGCATAAATCATATCTGAGTTCACAGAGCAATTTGACCTTGGGAAAATTGGGCTCTTTCAGGTACAAACTCTATTTCAGAAAATCTATACAGGTTTGCAGAGATCTAGTTGCAAAAAATGTTGGAAATACACAGATATTGTTTCTTTTGTGAAGTTTCATATCGAATTAACTTTTGCAGTCTAAGCATACCTAATTTTGTGCAGGTACAATGAGCAAAACGTTCCAGCACATGAACCTGGTAATAAAATCTACTCGTCTCTGAGTCTCAGAAAATCAGTGGCAAACTCCTGATCTACATGAAAGAAATGGGAAATTTTACCGTTGAATGCAGGGGAGTCAGTTTTCCAAAGCAAATAAAATTAGTCACATGTTTTTTTTACTTTTCCATTCACTTGAATTAATTTTAAAATTTCAGCTGTTTCTGGGATCAACTTATTCCCACTCAGTCCCAAAAGCAACCCACCAGACAAGGAGAAGGGAAGCAAATATGGCTTCCTGTAAAACCTCTTGAGCATTTATTGCAGAAACCTTGAGATTAGCAAAACTGCAAGGAAAAAGCTAATTCAGAAGCGTTTGATGTTGGTTTGATGATCCCATTATGCCCCAAAATGACATTTTACTAAGTGCTAAACCAGTCCAAATACTGAGCAATGCAAAAGATGAGTAAGAGTTTATAAGATTTCTAAAACGTATGTAAAGTGCAAGTGTCCCTGAACGCATGATTTACGAAGCATTGTAATGGCCTCAAAAATTATGCAAATTGGAAGAAAACCATGCAATTCAGGAGGAATATATTAATTTGTAAAAGTTACAAGAACGTACACATGTGCACCTACTTGTTATAAACTCGTATGCTAATCTAGAACTATTGAACTATCTTTTTGGCCAACGATGACTCACAGAAGTCCTATGCTAAAGTCAAGATTCCTGAAAAATTGTGCTGATTTCACTTCTGCAGCAAAGTGTTGCCTTAAAGAAAGCTATAATGAAAACTAGGAATATGTTTTATGACTGGTATCTCATTTTCATATTTCTCTTTTGTGAGTGTGATTCCAGTTTTTCAATGAGTAACACAATTCTTAGTTTTGAAAAATAAAATTTGTGATTTTAATTTTTGAGTTTGCGTATGTCAAAAGGAATAGTAGGTAAGAAGTAGAACAAAAGACTTTTTTTTTGCTTCTGAAAGCATTTAAACTAAATAACAGACTTTTACTAACAGACCCCTTGGGTACATGCAGGTAAAGAACAGCTTAGGACTTGTATGAGTTGTGTATTTTCCACCGAACCACAAGGGTTAATTTGGGGGTTGGTGAAATGAGGTGCCAGGGAAATTGTACTTTATAAAGACAAACAGTAAAGCTGAAGGACCACAGAAATGATCTGATGAAGTATCTTGCTGGGCCATGAGGTCAACCTCCCCCATTTACATGTAGCATGTGCACAGCAGCTGCATTAGGTCAAATGAAGTTTTGATCGAGCTCAATACTCTGCCTCTGGAAATGACCCACAACAGATGTTTAGTGAAAAAAAGCAAGAATAATACTGTTGTCCTCTTTACAGATGGTAAACATACCCTTTCAGCTCAAGGAATGTAAGGAGCTCTTGACTGATTTTTCTTCAATAAATGTATCTAATTACTTTTTGCACTTGTAGTTTGAGTCTTTCCATTTCCGGGACAATAAATTTCACAGTTTACTCACACACTATGTGAAAAAATACTCTTATTTCCTGTGTTTTACTTGCTGCTTTATAATTTATTTGGGTGTATCTTCATTTTGATCTTTTCCCAGGTTTAGGGTTTTTTTGTACTTCCATGATTTTATAGATTTCTGTCTTAGTAACCTCTTGGGTCACTCTTCCAATTTCTTCTTGTATTTGGACTATGGCATGTCTTTCATCATCCTTGTTACAATTCTCATACTTTTTCTAGATTTAGTAAATCCATTCTGAAAGAAGGAGGAGGTGGGACAAAATTATAGTGCAGTGTTTGAGATGTGCATGTCCTGTGAATCTATTGACACAAAGATAGTTTTGAGTCCTTTCCTCAGCAAAGGCAACTTGAGGCTAGTGATGGGACTCTACCAAACATCAGATGCTTTATAATAATTATCATTGCTTTTACCCAGATACGTTTTGGCACAAAAATTTAGTTTTGTGTTAAATCTAATCTGCCCCATTTAGATCATTTTTCACTTGTAAAAATATTCAGTAGAAAAGGTTCCAGTCACCTGAAGAAGCTTTTTAATGCTGATTTCTTACGCTGTCTTCTGATACATCCTTGTCAGAAAAATTATTTCTTAATTGTAGATTTATCTACGTAAATTATTTGTGTTCAGAAGCTATAAATCTACCTGGATTCATAAGTGATACTTAGTTTTAATCCATTAAATGTGAATGGTATTGCTGTAGTCTCTCTCTAGTTGTTTCAATAGCTCCTGCAGCATTAAATTTATTATAAAAATGAGCTCGTAGTAGTGAAAAGTGAATGAAAGTATACAAACACAGAAAAACCTTTAGATTTGAGTAAGTTTTACATGGTGTGATTTTACATCCTTCTACTTAAATGATCTTAAGACAGATAAGAATTAACCCCCTGATTAAAGTATGCACAATCATTTCTAGCAAGCATTTAGTAACATTCCACATTCCACTGCTTCTGGCTTCCCATCACTAATTCTCTTCCCTCTCTCCACCTTTTAGTAATCACACATCCAAAAGGTCATTGGATGGAGCTGCTTTGATGTAAGGCCGTGCAGTTCTGGAGGCAGTGTCTTTACTCATGTCTTCTCTTGGAAACATCCCAGTTCTGCTCTGGTGAAATTGCACTGAAGTGGCCAGATTGTGGGTATGAGAAGACTGGATTCATTTCTTCCTCTGGGTCTTCAGGGTGTCATACCTTGTATACTCCTTTTGCAGCCAGGATAAATCCTGCTGGTATCCTTCATTAATACATCCAACTCATCGCAGGAAATCTTAGCCTCCCCAGTCTTTTCCTTGAGCGCCCTTCATTCCTCTTTAAACATGCTCATAGAATCATGGAATGGTTTAGGTTGGAAGGGACCTTAAAGATCATCTAGTTCCAACCCCCCTGCCATGGGCAAGGACACCTCCCACTAGTCCTCATTGCTCAAAGCCCCATCCAGCCTGGCCTTGAACACTTCCAGGAATGGGACCTCCACAACTTCCCTGGACAAATTGTTCCAGAGCCTCACCACCTTCTTAGTGAAAAATTTCTTCCTAATACCTATTCTATGCTAGACGACTGTTCCTTCATTAAACCTCTTCTTTCAGAGAACTTACACAATTACTTCATGTGTGATCTGTGGAGGTGGGCAGGGTTGGACTCGGCTACTTAGTGGTTTTGATTTTATTTTCTTTTGGTAAGATATGTGGCTCAGACAACAGGAAGAGCTCTTATCCCCTTTTTTGATGAAAATCAGTCACAAACTGTCAAGGAATTCCTTCCCATTTTCTTGCACCTGATGAATGTTTGTTTCGGAATGGCATGAGTCTCTGAAGGATGCTTCCTCCCTACTGGTTTTAGAACAATCAAGCTGGCAAGCATAGCTTATAGGGGGACAGTGCTATTACCATTTGCGTCATATTTAGCATCACAGAAGAGTTCTTGTGGTAAGAACAGCTAGTTTCAGGTTTTTTATTATTTATTATCTTCATATATTGCCATGCCCACACCATGTCTTGAAATCTGTGTGGAGAACACTGAGGTTGATACATCACCATCTCCTCCACTAGAACTTTTCCACAACAGGTCCTTACTATGAAGTGAACCGGTCAAAAACTCATTACAAATACTGGATCTTTGCTTTTTATTCAAAGATCAAGATATGTCAGACAACTGGAGAATGACAGCAAAATATTTGTTTCAGCTGTAGAAAATTCATTTCTGTCATGTTTCTGTATGAAGGTTTCCAGCAAATGTAAGAACTTAAACCATCTGCCAGATATTAGTGAATTCTCATTTAATATTGTGTAAAGTTCTGGTCACTCTTATTCAATAAAGGTTAACTCAAAGGATCTTAAGAAAAAAAAAAAAATCTGTCATGATCAAGAGGAGGAAAGCTCTACAGTGTGTAAGGGGAAGGAAAAAAGGATGCAGCTAAGTACTGCTAACTGCCTCAGAGGCAGGGGCTCTGGGATTCTCAAGGAGTTCTGCCAGTATGAGTATGGGGAACAAAGAGCCTTGCAACAGCTTCAACTCACTATGGTTTAAAAATAACAAAGATGCAAGTGGGCACTAAGAAAAAAAAATTAATTCTGTGTAACTTCAGTTGTCTAACTCGGATTCTTGAATTATCACTTACTATATACTCACCAATGGCTATAAAAGAAAACAGATTCAGTGAAAACTGCTTAGAATCCCTTCTGAACAGACAGCTTACACAGTCAGAATATTTCTATTCTACTGAACAAAATCCACAAAGGCATTTTTGTACCTGACTCTTATTCAGGGGTCTGTATTCCCATTTTTTTTCATTTGCAAATTTGCCTAAACAGGAGTTAGGCAACTAATTACCTTCATGGTTCTGGGACTGCATAATCAAAAAAAGATAATGAGCAGAAAACATTCATGTAAGATACTATCTGAAAGTATTGTTCTTTTCAGATATATGCACAGAAATAAGACTGACAATGAGAAGAAAATAAAGACTAGCGCTGAAGAGAAACAAGTGTTTACTTGTGACTACAATCGAAAAAAACCAAAATTGTAATAGAATTATCTTTCTTAAGTCACAGGTACAGATCTGATACAGAACAAAGAGTGGTAAAAAAGGAGTTAATTTATTTACTGTGTGGGAATACTTGTGATACCTGTATACTTTAGAGATGCAAAATATGTGTAAATAAAAGATTAGAAGTATATGAATACATAGAGATCAAATTTTGAACACAAGATTGATGAAAGCACAGTAATAATATATCAAATTCTTAAAAAGTTAAAGAGATAACTGCCTTATAAAAATGATGAAAAAGTATATTAGAAATAGTTTTAGGATTTTGTGTTAGATATGAACACAAGGTTATTTGTTGGCATGATTGCCATGCCAGGTTAACTTTGTCTCTGCCAAAACAAAGGGTTTTCATTTTTGTCACTCTATGACCTTTTAAAATTGCAGGAGTTCAATGGCAACAAATTTAGAACATCCATCATTCTCATCACAGCTGCTCCAATGTCCCTGAGTACATGGGTGCCGAAATGGGAAAGAAATTAACAGTTCATTTGTGAAAATTGTACTTTCTTTCCCAAGTGCCCAATGAGACTTCTCCCTCTGTGTGTCTGTTGCAGATAAATCAGCCTTCATACTTAACTTCACTATACAAAACCTACACAAAAGAGCAAAAACATACTCCGAAAAATCTGGAAACAACCAAGAGAAATACAGAAAATATCAGATCTTTATTCTGAGTTTCTGGAGCAAAGGAAAAGTGAACAATCAACATTATATAAAAAATATAAATATTTCAATGAGTAGACAGGTCAATAAATAACATATAGAGGAATAGATTTTTCTTTAGATGTAGTATCCAATTCAGATTCTACATTTGAATCATTATCATTAAAAACAGTAACCACAGAATATTTGCCACAGTTCATTCATTCCAATTTAATTTATGCAATATTAAAAAGAAAGTGGTATCCAGCTCAAAATACTTGTCACCTGCTGCTGTTTAAAGACACATAGTGTACATGTAGCATTCAGCTCCATTCTTAGACCAAAATCCCATTCCATCAGTTCAATTTTTCTGGTCTTTTACCTGTCCCAAAAGACTCTTAGAAGACTTAAGTCCAGAAAAATGCCTCTGAGTGCAACAGACAAAAATTATTCAGAACTACATGGCTTAATTATACTTTCATAAGTAATTTGTGGTTACTCATGTGCTCTATATTGTGTCTACATCTGTCTAGTGCATGTAGTCTTTTCAATGACAAAAGCTTCATAGGCTTGTTCACTTGTAGAGGTTACTCCAGTCAAGGCACTCTAGACTCCAGTACCCGATTTGGGCAGGTGTAGTGTATTACAATGTTATCAAGAAGACTTATCATTTACCAAATCTTGTGGTATGCATGACCTGATCCTGGCACTCTGACTTGACCTGTGTACACTATGTACACCCTGTAAGCACACAGCTTAGCTTGGGCTGCAGTTGATGGTGATGCCAGTGTAACCCCAGTCACCTTAGTGAGGCAGTACATTATGTCAATCTGGAAGAGAGGAGGGAAGGAGGAGATGGTTTGAGAGATCTCTAAGAGGAAGGCATAGATATCCCAGGGAAAGTTATTGTGACAGAACCAGAACAATCCAGGGAGGCAGTATCCTGAACATATTGGCTGTCTTCCATGTCTGGGTTGGAAGGTGGCACCTCCACTAAGCTCTGGCCAGAGTGTCTTGACAGTCTGGGAAGACAGGAGAATGCAGTTCTGACGATGACATAATGAACGTTTCCATATCTGCGTCCCTTAGCAAGTGAAAGCCCTCTTTCCCTCACTGACATGGGAACGATATTAAGGTGTTTAGATACTTTGCTGGTGATAACACTGGCAATCAAGGTCCGTAACCTTATTCTGTTTACCGTAGACACATTCAATAACTGTTCTTGCCAGGTGTGGCGGTTGCATGTTGGGCTGCTTGGATTTCTTGAGTATCTATGGCATTTCCCAGGAGAGTGACTCAGTGACACTGTGGACAATGCCATCAGAGCAGCAGCACTTTCCACAACAATGGCCTCAGTGGGCCAGGTGCTCCAGGTCAGCCTCCAGTCTATCCTGATAATAATGCATCCAGAATAAAACCATGCCTCACAAGAGACATCTCCAGATGCACTGGAACGGATCAGGTTTAGATACAAGAAAATGCTGAAGTTGTAAGCAAAATTCCCGTTTCATTGAATTCAATGGGAAAACTGCTGCATTGCATCACCCTGTGTTGTGATTGGTGAAAATTCCACAGAATCACGTCAAAAAGGAAGTCTTGGGTCAGAAGCAGGGTATTAGTATCAATCATCTTCTGACCACTTGTACAGCTTCAGGTTTTCAAGGTCTTTTGGGGAACCAGTGGCCATGTTTTCTCAAGTTTTATGAAGGTAAAGTTCAGCTGTAGTAAGATAAAGTGGCATTTAGAGACCTACATGTGTTCGTATGTGGAAACATTAAGTTGCAAATAATAGAGAAGTACGTGATTCAATTGAAGATTTAAACCATTAACTTTTCTTTCCACTGTACTCCAGCCTCAGCAAATCTTTCATTAAATTGCTTCCTGTTTAATAATTGATGTTTCAGCTGCAGGTCTTTATATTCATATTTTACAAAATTGTTTGTATAAGGATTTTTTTACATGAAGATCCTAATTGACTCAGTCTTTTTGTCATATTTCTTGTTAAACCACTGGTTTACTATAAAACTAAGGGCAGGGTGGGGAGGAGAAAATTTGCCCAAATTCTATCTCCATGAGGACTAAGATTAATAGCTTGAGGCTACTAATATTGCAAATCTTTGTACTACAGATTTCAAAGTGAATGTACTTTAGCATCAAACAGGTAATTAAAAAAGAACCAGAAAGTAAATCTTACAAGCCTCTATTTTGTGAAATTCCCTAGCGTTGCCAGTATTAAAAAATGTTTTCCATATTACTGGAAATTTCTGAACAGCAAAAAAGTGTAAATGAAAACAAGATAGTAAAAGATGGGATTGCATTTTGCTTGCCCATGTCAATCAAAAATAATAAATATGTCAATTCTTATCAAGGATCCCTGCAAAACACACTTCTGATTACCAATATTTATCACCCTGAAAGCATACTTTCGCAACTTTTATGGTCTTCCATTGTGCAACATGCTGACTACTCATCTTGGCATCATTGAGTAGTAGAAGTGGGTTTATCTTTATAGACTAGGATGCTATAATGAGTTTCTATGTGCTTTGGGTTTTTTGTTTGTTTGGTTTTGGGTTTTTTTTTGTTTGGGATTTTTTCATTTTCCCGGAGTCTAAAGGGAGCAACATGAGAAATATTTTTGCCACAGCCAGAAAACTCAGGATTTAGGAGCAAGCACTGTGCCTCTTGAAGGCACTTTCAAAATTCTTTTAGTCCGGTGCTTTCTGAATTTATTTGAATATTCAACCCCAGCACCTTGGGAAGCTTCATAAATTGAGCAGTGTTTTATTTTCTATTTTACAAGACAGCAGATGCTTCTTTTACTCCCAAGATCATGCTACAAGCTGACAGATACCCTCCGGCTATTATGAAAACAAACCAATATTTATTATGCAAAAAAAAAAAAAAAATTACTTGTTGTTGTACCAAGTGTTTGAAGAGGAAAATAAATGTGATGTATATTGAAAAAGTAACTAACCTCTTTACTCACTGCTACCTGAGCTCAAACAGCCTTTTCAGCGCTGTGAAGTAGTCACGTGCTGGAATTAGAGGACAGAAAACCTTGGAAGTGCTTTGGGCTAGGCTCTTCTCAGTATGCACAGCAAACCAGGATTGTTTAAGGGTTTCTATCAAAGGCATATTCTTCCAGAGAGACATGCATCTGAAAATAGAATTTGTTTGAATACGTTTGAAAAATATCTTTTTTTTTTTTTTTTGGTAGAGGTAGCATAGAAATGATGATGATAATGATAACAATTATTATTAGTAGTAATAATAGGAATTAAAAAAAAACCCCTTCCAAGCTGGGATATCTCACTTGGAAAAACACATTTGTGCTATATAATATACCCTTATAGCATTTTAAGAAAAGGATGATCTGCTTGTGGTACTGATATTGATAATTCTTTCATTAGTTACACAGAGAAGCTTTAGAGCTAGCACTCAGTGATGTGTTCATTTAGTTAGGTGGTTAAGGAGGTGGTTAATCCTGTAGCTCAGAGCAGGATCAAAGCTAATCCTGCTGTTGGGGCTCAAGGCACATGTATGTTTCTGTCAGGTGCTTTAAAGCTGATGCTTCAGAAACAGAAAATGAAATCATAGAAGGGGGAAGGATCCATTTAATTTTATAACTGAACAGTATGAGTATCTTCAGGTTAATAAATAACTTATGAAGTATTATCCTCACTGAGCATGGATATGGTATGGTCAGAGCACCGTACAGATAATGGCAATTAAGTAACCAGTATGTGACCAGTTGTACAACTTCCTTTGTTTTCTGCACATATTGAACACTCCTTGGTTGTGTATGTTTGGTTGACAGAAATCAGTATCTCTTTATTGACTTCAGTTATTCAATGGCTCATAATAGAACTCTTTTTGGTCTAATTTCTTTGATCTTATAGAATGATGAAATGTTGTTTATTTGAGGGGGGCAAAAAAAGGACTTTAATGGAGTAATCTTACGGCTTCCTTCAGCTTCCACTCTCATTACTAATTTATTTGAACCCCAAACATAAATCACTCAGTGCATTTACCCAACAGAGAGTGACTCATTGGCATTCTCTCTGACACAAATCATATGACTTCAAATTCTTGTCATCTTCTGCTCCCTCTGACTTCATATATTTGCTTATTTGAAAAGATTAAGAGAATTGAAAAGTACCACAACATGTGGTTAAACAGCACTGCTTCTGATAATAATTACTGTTAGAAATATGTGTCTATACATCAAAGAAACAGACTAGACATATGCAAAACAGCAAAAAGACAATCTCAACAGTCTAAGCGTCATCAGATTAGCCAAGAGATACAGAGAGGTTATATAAAGAAACAAAGAGAAACAATGACTTGGCAAAAGCAGTACTAGCATTAACACAGCCGTAACCCAGTTTTGGTAATTTTTTTTTTTTGGTCACTTTTCTTGCAAAAGATATCTGTTCAATGTTATATTAATTCTACTATTGAGGTTCCCTTTCAAGAATGCCCTGGCAGTAAAATATTCCTGCTGAAAATGAATTATTATAATATTTCTTGATGGAAAATAGATATGTAGTCATAGTGGAATGTGATTGGTCATATTTGCCTCATGCTGATTTTCTGGAAGAGCATTTGGCTTCCTGAGACATGCCAGAAATCCTGAAGAAATATTGTATTATTGTATAACATTCAGTTCAAATGAATTTTTACTCCTGGAAATACAACTATTTTCCTGCCTTTATTAAATTATATTTTATGGTTTTCAGAGTATTGCACTACTATGGAAGTTTGCTGATTATATACTTTTGAATAAGCAATGCTTTATTCAGAGTAAACTTTACTTTCAACCATTATATACAAATTAGTAGATAAGATCATAATCATGCCTAAAGCATATTTCAGTGTGTTGCTGTTCCTGAAAGAAAAAATACTGATCCTCCCCTTTCCCTTGGGCACTTCTATACTTCAAGGTCAGAGACAAAACAAAAAACCAGTTTCCTTGTGGATGAGGTTATTTTGAAAGGAGACAAAATGAGACAGGCAGGGTTTGTATACCCTCTATTACTCTACGTACAGCAGCCACTTTCTAACAACGAAAGCCTAAAACATAAAGAACTGTCAATTTAATTCTCTTTGCAAAGAAAGAACAAGAAACAGTATAGCATAAATTCTATTATGTTAAACATTTTACTCATTTTGTGGTCAATAGATTATATGAAAGCCATGTCTTTTCTGCTTTTTATTGTTGTAGTTCATCTTAATATGTCATCAGGCTTACTTCAGGAATGGATACAAATAGAAAATCTCATCCAGTTTACAGTCCATTTCACCAATGACCAGCTGCAATAGTCAAGAAAATTAAAGTACTAACACTTATGTGGCTTGCTTGCTTCTTAGTCCACAGATATATTGACAGCTGTAACAAGCAGCCGATGCGTTCAAGTACCAGGAAATTAAAAGTAGAGCTGGAAAACAAATGTCATTTTTCTACTTTATGCTATGTTTTAGTAACTTTGGAAATTACTCGCATTGACCAAATTAAGGATGTAGATAGTACTTGGTTATTTAATTTCACTTTGGGATTTTAAATTTATGTTTCAGGACCCTGACGAAATCTCTGGATGCAACAAAATGAGAGTTCTTCCCCTCTGAATGTGGCTGCCTCTCTGTGTACTATACAGGGAAAGGAGGCATTGGCACAGATTTAACATTAGCTTTCATTTGTGGTTATTGTTCAGATATCAGGCTGAAGAGACGAGAGAGAGAAACTGATTAAGATAGCTCACTCTGAAGGTACAATAAATTGCTAAATTGGGGTTGGACTCAGGCCAGGGGTGGCGACTATGGTAAATTAAAAGAAAGAATAAGACTGCAGTGAGGGACAATCTGGGTAATTAGAAAAGGTCAGAAATATCTTCTACTGTGACTGAAGAGCCCTTAGTGAATAAAAAGGATCTGGTGAAATCTAGACATATAGGCTAGCAGTCAGCAAATGTACATCTTCAATAGAACATCAGTATATTGTGGTACACGTGTGTATGTTCAGATGGCTTATTTCAACGAGTTTTCTAGGCTACTTTGGTTCAAGTTTTAGGAAAGGAGCTGGAGTTTGAAATGCTTATCTTTAGTAAACGTCCAAACTCTCTTTCTACAGAGACTTAAGTTTTCAATATAGGGAAGGAAGTGCGGGGAAAAAAAAAAAAAAAATAGAGAAGCAGAAGAAAGCTGCTGCATTTTCAAAGGTAACATTTAGCAACATTTTCCACTTGAAAAAGAAACTAGAATTTGGTTATCTTACAAAGAATAATAAGGATTTGGACATAGAGAAGAGCTGAGTATTTAATCTACTGAATCCTCCTACTAAAGAATTTTTCTCTTCAATCTGAGTTTGAATCTAGCTTTGAAGGTTTCAAAAGAACTTAAAATACTTTCTAATTCCAGTTTTTCCCACTCTTATTCCTCTGGTTTTGGGGTTTTTTTTCCTTCCCTTTCCATTTGCTTCTTTTTGATACTTCAGAGACTTTCTTTTCATTTCATGTTACATTTGCTGTGGAGCAATATTTATATATAAAGTGCTGTTTATATATAAAGTACACTGTACAGGGTATTGGCAGAGGTGTGGATTATCTGTTTGAAACGAGAGGACTTTTGCACTATTCCGTTCACACACATGAGGTTTCTTTCCTTTCAGCACCTAACGATACATCTGTCTTTGTCAAAGCCTATTTACTATAAATTAGCTCAGGCATATTTCTTCAGTGATTCAAGTCCTTCTTTATTACTCCTCATTACTTGACGTTCCACCCAATTTAATCACATCTGCATACTGGGAAATTGTCCTTAGACTCATTATTCTAGTTGTTTGCATTATGATATGCTTGATAAAGCTGAATTCTTAGCTAGCTCTCTCTATTATATAAGGAAGTTTATCACTGTATATGTAAACTATGTTCTTGATGCCAGATCTAACACCATATCTTTGACATTATTATAATTTTATTTGAAATTCATGACAGCAAGATGTTAAAAGCAGTGTCTGCAGCAGAATACCAATAGAAGTTGCCAGGAATGTGAAAGCTGTAGTTTAAGTCTTAGTCTATTTTCCCAGTGATTCTTAAAGCTATTTCAAGTTAGGGTTGTTTTGTTTTTTTTAAAAAAAAAAACAATATTTTTGTTAGTACCAATCTCCAGACATCTTTCCTGAAATGAAAAGTCTTTTGACTAATGGGAGCGTAGTCTGGTGGCTATAACTAGGGACAACAGCTAGTTTACATTCCTGACACTTGCAGATTTTGCAGTGTGATCTGGAGTCATTATGTACATCAGCTCACTCATAGGTAAAATGTGCACAGCAATGCAACACCTTGTGTATTTTCTAAAAAAGGCTACTTCCTCATGTTGAAATGTTTTTGGTTTTATAAGAGGAGCCAAAATTTAAAGGTTTATACCTGAACATTTCATATTCTTTGGAAACTTAATGTCCAAATGTAAACTTTGTGACTGAAAACTGTTACTAAAAATGGCAGCCTGTGTTTGCCACCAGAATAGCTCTTCCTCATTATCATGCAATAGCATGAACTTCTTGTGAAGCTGTCAAAGTTGTTGTTCATTTGTTATCTGTGAAGTAATAAATCTTTGTTACCAAATTTCTTTCCTATGCAGTGGATAAAACAAAGGCTAAACTAAAAACTGCAGCTATAGAAATAAATCTCCATATTGAAAGCAAATCTAAGTTGAAATTGCTGAATTTTCTCTCAGTTTGCAATTAAACAATTAACTTACTGTGCATTTGACAAGAGATGGATATCCACTCAAGCTTGCATGAAAGAATCTTAGGTTCACTTCAGTTTTATGGTTTTTAGCAACTTCTAGGTGGTTTGATATTTAAAGTTTTACTAAATAACAATGATAATAAAAACATTTTCATTGCAAAGCAAAACTATTTACATATTACAAATTGTGGTAATATAAACAGAACCAAAGTAGGACATTTTCTGAAACTCTGGAAATCATGATAACCTTTTTTCAGATTCTATATTGTCTTTTAGTTTCTTTTTAATGTTTCATTATTTCCCGGTTCTGGAAGCAGAAGTAACAAGATACTGTAGATATGGCACTTACTGCAGGATCTTTAACATACCAGAAATAAAGGAATAACCAAAATGTCAGATTTGTACATCAAAAAGCTATAGCTAATATATTGATTAATGCATATTTTTTCCTGGAAAGAGAAATTCTGAGGTTTGGTCATTACTCTGTCACTGTTTCTTGATAGGAAGTAAATTCAAGCCAGCATCTGAAAACAATTGATGACAGATTAGGATGACCAAAATGGATTTTCAGTTTTTCTCCTGGTCCTACAATGCTAAATAATAAATAAATAATGACATGCTGTCATGACTGGTCAAAATAAACCAGTACACTATAGAGGCTTCATTAAACTTTTCTCATAAACCTTGAAGTTGTGTGATAATGCAACATATACTCATAATATAATCAGAACATATAGACAGAAAACTTGACCAAAAAAAAAAAACCAAACAAAAAAGTGAAGGCAGAACAGAAGCCAGCACATTTTAAAGTCCGTGTGGGCATACATTCACATAGCTATGCCAGGAACACCATTGGTCTTATTCCTGTCTTTTAAATTTGACCAAATGGAAAAATATTCGTTGTAAAAAATACTAAAATGAGGGATCCGCATAATAGTTTAATGGATTTTTAAATATTCCAGGATGGTTCTGATAAGGTAGTCACTATATTGGTATAATTTGTTACTAACAAAATGTATTATAATCCACAACAATCACAGTTCAGGTTTATTTTCTACAATAATAGTTCCAAAACCCTTACCCTAGTGTTCTTGTGATCATGCAGTGTTGCGGTCTGCATTCCTGAGGGATATGGGTCAGGCAAAGAGTAAAGTCAGGATCCTAAATTTTAGGAAAGCAAAATTCCAGCTCTTTGAGGAGTTATTCAATAGGACCCCCTGGGAAACTATGCTCAGGGACAAGGGAGCAGAAGAGAGCTGGCAGATCTTTAAGGATGCTTTCCTTAGAACGCGAGATCTCTCAATCCACAGATGTAAGAAATCAAGAAAGGAAGACAAGAGACCAGCATGGCTTAAGTCAAGATCTGATGGTCAAACAAGAGCAAGAAGGAAATGCACAGGCAGTGGAAGCAGGGACAGGTATCCTGGGAAGAGTGTAGGGATGCTGCCTGGTTGTGTGGGGATAGGGTCAGGAAGGCCAAGGCGCAGCTGGAGCTGAGTGTGTCAAGGGACACAAATAATAATAAGAAGGGCTTCCACATGTATGTCAGCCAGAAAAGGAAGGTCAAAGAAAACATACCCCCTGTGATGAGCAAGACCGGCAAACCAGTAACAACAGAGGAGCAGAAGGCTGAGGTACTCAACAACTTTTTTGCCTCGGTCTTCACTGGCAACCTCTCTCCCTGCATCTCTCAAGGAGAGAGAGACTTCTCTGGGAGAGAAAAGTTCTTCCTGCTCTAAAAGATCAGGTTTGTGACCACTGGAGGAACCTGAACATACAGAAGTCTATGGGACCTGATGAAATGCATCCCAGAGTCCTGAAAGAATTTTCTCATGTAGTTGCCAGGCCAGTCTCCATGATATTTGAAAAGTCATGGCAGTCAGGTGAAGCCCCCAATGACTGGAATAAGAGAAATGTTACACTCATTTTTAAAAAGGGCAGAAAGGAAGACCCTGGGAACTACTAACCCGTCAGCCTCACCTCTGAACCCAGGAAGAGCATGGAACAGATCTTGCTAGAGACTATGTTAAGGCACAAGGGGACAGGGAAGTGATTCAAGACAGCCAGCATGACTTCATCAAGGGCAAGTCTTACCTCATCAACCTAGAAACCTTCTATGACACAGTAACTACATCAGTGGACAAGGAAAGAGCTACTGATGTCATCTATCTGGACTTCTGTAAGGCCTTTGACATGGTCCCCCACAACATGCTGCTCTCTAAATTGGAGAGATATGGTTTATGGGTGGACTGTTTGGTGTATGAGGAATTTGTTAGATGGTCACATCCAGAGGGTAGTGGTCAACGGCTCAATGTCCAGATGGAGATCAGTGACAAGTGGTGTCCTTCAGGGGTCCATATTGGGACCAGTACTGTTCGATATCTCCATTAATGACATAGACAATGGGATCAAGTGCACCCTCAGCAAGTTTGCAGATGACATGCCTGAGGGATGGGATGTCATCCAGAGGGACCAGGACAAGCTCGAGAAGTGGGTCCATATGAACCTCATGAGGTCCAACAAGGCCAAGTGCAGGGTCCTGCACCTGGGTCGGGGCAATCCCCATTATCAATACAAGCTGGGAGATGAAGAGATTGAGAGCAGCCCTGTTGAGAAGGACTTGGGGGTATTGATGGAAGTGAAGCTAGACGTGAGCCAACAAGGTGTGCTCACCCAGAAAGCCCAGAAAGCCAACTGAATCCTGGGCTGCATCAAAAGAAGAGTGGCCAGCAAGTTGAGAGAGGTGATTCTGCCCCTCTACTCTGCTCTGGTGAGACCCCACCTGGAGTACTGCATCCAGCTCTGGAGCCCTCAGCACAGGAAAATCATGGACCTGTTGGAGCGTGTCCAGAGGAGGGCCACAAAAATGTTCAGAGGGATGGAGTACCTCTCCTATGAGGACAGACTGAGAAAGTTGGTGTTGTTCAGCCTGGAGGAGGGAAGGCTCCAGGGAGACCTTATTGCAACCTTTCAGTACTAAAGGAGGCCTATAGGAAAGATGGGGACAAACTTTTTAGCAGGACCTATTGCGGTAGGACAAGGGGAATGGTTTTAAACTAAGAGGGTAGATTTAGACTAGATTGAAGGAAGAAATTTTTGTTACACTGAGGGTGGTGAAACAGATTGCCCAGAGAGGTGCCCCATGCCTGGACACATTCAACATCAGGTTGGACAGGGCTCTGAGCAATCTCATCTAGTTGAAGATGTCCCTGCTTATTGCACAGGAGGTTGGACTAGATGATCCTTAAAGGCCCCTCCCAACACAAACTATTCTATGATTCTATGATTTGTAAGCTATTCTGTACCAAGCATTCACTGGATATTGCTGAAATATTGGATATAGCTGATATTCATTATAATATTTATTGATGCTCTGCCCAGCAACATATGACTCTCATTTTTTGCTTATAAAAATATAGGAGATAAATTAAAACATCACTGTCCTCTGAGATCTTTACTCCCCCTTTAAGATTTCATTTAGTTTCTATCATATAATTTCATTGTTGGTAATTTGGCAGCAAGTCAAAAAAAAGTCAAAAAATGTTTATCTTAATACCTATGCAACCTTTGCTCTGTATAGAAAAAGGGTAATGATGTATTAAATTTATGATTTTTTTGAATGGATTTATCACTATACAGTACCAGAAATTAGTGGGTTGAATTCAGTGACCTTGAGTCACTATAGCATCATGTTTGAGACACAGCAATTAATTTTCCTCACAAGTATGTTTATTATGTGTCTTCCCTTTCTTATAGTTGCAATGCACGAAGGCAGTATAAAGAACTAGAAGATAGGTAGGCAACTCTTTAACTAATATTATGAATACTTTAGACATGTTTTGAAAATGGTTCCTACTCAGTACAACTTTGCCTATGCTTATCTCTTTCATCAAAACCTGAAAGAAATTGAAAGACAGGATAATTAAAGAGAAACATTCAGAGATTTGAGAGTATAGATTGAAAGACTAATTACAAGTTTTCAATACTTTCCTTTGTTTCTGTTTTCCATTTGTACTTTTCCATCAGAAAAAAAAAAGTCAATTTCTCCTAGAATTAGCTGATAAAAGTTCCTCATCCTACATTTTAATTTTTGTGTTCTTTTTTTTATTACATTTTGATGTCTTTGGGGCTTCTATATCCTGCTTTCCTTAAGCAAAATACAAAGTGAGGGAAATATGATCGTGTAAATTTGATGGAAAAGCCATGTTCCACTGCTCAGTTTTATAAATTATGCACAAATATTGACTTACGTATGCTGTAAGACCTCCTAGAATAGGGCCCCAGCATGTGCATCTGTTGAAAGAGCCTGCCAAAAAAAGTGTGTTTCGGCCTCCAACATGTAAAATATGCATATTCAATTACAAAAAATCCTGACATCATTTCAAAAAGGTTTCAGTAACTTGCTGCAGTCCCCAGGAAGCAATAACTTGCGTGCCAACAACTCATGTAAGTTTTATGTATTTATTTAAGTTGCTTGAACCGCAACACCAAAAATAAATTAACATTACTGCATGGCATTTCTTACAACACACAATACACTGGAATTCCCTTCAAAGAACACTCTTACGTATAACATCATATATGCAAGGATATTTCTACTTCATGCACCATTTTGAGTGTAGGAGAGTAGGACAGTCAACCATAAGCTGACATGTTCTTAATGCTTGTTTTTGCCAGATGTTTTTCTTTTGGATACTTTTTTGCTTTAGTGTAGTCGACAGTACTGTTCTCCAACTTGTTAAAAAGAACCAAAACTATAACCGTGAATATTTACGACAATAAATGCTCACTTTGAAACATCACCTTTGTCATTTTATTTCTGTGCCAAAATTTAAGTTATATTTTGGGAGTGTAGCAAATGTTTAATGTATACACATTCCTTTGAATAAGAATATGAACTTCCTTTTCACGGACAAAAATATTTCTTGTACTCACATTTGCTTTTCTTCTCGGTTCCTCTGTGCTGTTCCTATGTGTGCTACAGTCTCTACCAAATGACTAGCAATAGAATATGAACCCTAGCTCCTACCTAAAATAAATATAGATAGGCTGACCTAACCACAGGCATACTTTTAATGAACACAATTTTGAGTGTTTTATACAGCTGTAATCTAAGATTAGGAACATATGGTTCTGGTGGTAAATTAGCACTATGAAGATATATAGCAGTGAAAATTTCATGACATTTTCAGAACACATAAAGTACCCTGGGCTTAGATAAATTCAGACCTAACTCATTTTGAAACATGAAGGTTGTAGCCTTGTCAAAACAAGTCTGAATAATGATAATACTATAATGATTTATTGAAGTTCTTATGAGGAATAATAAGGAGAGTTTTAAATTATCATCTGTGTTAGTGTTTCATTTGCATGGGAATCATACAGAATTATGTTTGACAATAATAAAGCCTCAACAGAAAGGCCAAATGATTACTGGGATAAAAAGACAAAATCCTGTGAAATAATTTAATTTCATTTCATTAGAGTTCCCTTTCTGAGAATATTTATTAAGGGCACAAAAACCAATGGATTTGGAAATCAGCCTGCATGAGGGCAGTTCTGGATCCATGGATGAGGAGTGCCCCAACAGCATAGGAAGGGCTTTGCTGTGAACAATTCCACCCTGATCAGACTTAAAAGGTACATTCTGTGCACACTGTGCTTCTGAGAGTCTTCTTTAATTGAATTCACTTTCTGGAAAAAGCTGTGTTTCGAAAAATATGGAGAGGAAAAAACAATCCAAGACCAATTTCAGACATCCATTTCCTAAAGTGAATGCTTGCTGGGAAGCAAAGTTTAACTGTAAATTGAAGCTCATATGTGTTTGAATGGTAATGTCCATTTTGCCCTTATTTTGTTGTTGTTGTGCCTACATGCCAGTGAAGACAGGGGCTAAGGGAGTCTTTAAGGGACCCAGTGGCTCAAAGAACTTACTATTTAATTTAGATGAGAAAAACAAAGGGTAAAATGAAAAGGACTGTGAACATACGGTAAGTCTTTGCCACCAGTGAATGAATGTCTGTATTTGTAGAAAGCAGATTGCTGTATGCAGTGGTCTCAGAGGGAAAACATGGGTCCACTGACTAGACTATGGTCAAGTAAAGGAGCTATGAAATATCAAGCATTCAGATTATGCCTACCTTTCAAGCATTAAAAGGTTCATTTATTACCTGGTAGGAATAGCTACTTTGTAAGAATTAAACAAGGCTTTTCCTTTACTTTAGATGGAACTGAAAACAAAGAATGGGATCATACCAAAGGGAGATGGAAAGACTGATTTCATATAATCAAATGCAGATATTTTGCCTATGTTTTGTTCAACCCAGTTTAATTGAAGCTTTTTAAGGCCTCGGAAATGACTGATGGAATTTGTATCTTGAATTTCTTATTCTCAGTCTGTCATCAGTGGAGAAAAGATGATATTTGGACTCCTCCCTACCTGTCAGTTGTATTAAGTTTGATGAGTAGAAAGCGTATGGAAAAGCTGAGAGGAAAAAAACATATATGTATGGGAAATATTTCCTTCACCAGCAGATTTACTGAATATTTTTTAAATGGAAACTATGATCTAAACCAAATGGAACCATATTAATAATGGGTTATTTTACCTGTCTCTGAAGACCGTTCATAGTGTATGTTCTATACAAACATACTGTAAGTCCATTTTTATCTTAAATTTTCAGAACTATAAAATCTGAAAATAATAAAAATGAGGGAAGTTATGACAGAGCGGATGAGAACTTTATGGAAATACTGTGGTTTTCCAAAACCATGGTTGACCAGAAGTGATGTAAATAACCATGGAATTATATAGCAATCAAAGTTAGTAAGAAAATTACATGCATGTATATCAAGAAACCTGAGTTTTAATATTCTGGAAATAAAGACATGAAACATTGTGCTACCATGTTAATATCTATCATGATGTCTATGATCATGAGTGGTAGCAATATCTGAGGTTCAGTGTTAGAGAGAGATAAATATAGGGAAAAGGAGAAAGTGTGAGAGGGAGAAAGTCACTTTGTATATACCAAAACCATACACTTAGAAATTACAAGATATACTGCAAATATTTTTCTTTCTTAATGATCAGGTCTGAGGAATATTAGTAACTAAATAGGAAATGAGCAGCCCATCTGGATGTAGTAGCAAAAACATGATGCATAGTGGAAGTGCGATGTAAGTTGTAGGTAATGTAGCAATTTTTTTTTTTTTTTTTTTCTGTAGGCAGATGGCAAAAACAAATTTCTAGTGAAATGAGCTATAAATTCCTTTGGTACTAGGACTCCAACCAAGACATAACAAGTATAGATCCTTAATTAGATTAACCTACAGAATCCTTGGACTAATAATTATTGTTTTGTTTCTGTCTCTCAAAGGCAAGTAACTTTCTTGAGCTTTAAAGAGTATGACCCTATTAATTCATATGTCAGGAGCTTTTTTAATATTAAAGAAAATAAATTTCAGTTATTTTAATAAGTTGTTAAGAACTGGAAGGAGACACATGTAAAGAAAGCAATTGATTCAAATTGAAAACATGTACTTCCTTTGAGAAAAAAAATAATTAATAGGAAGTGTTATCACCATGTAAACTTTGAAAAGACTATATGCAAGGGGTTTATTCTTAAAGTTTGATACTTTGGGTTCCTACTGGTTAACTTTGCTTTGAAAATAAAAAAAGCTCTCCTCTACTGATAAAGATAGCGGTCAAATTCAAAAAATTTCTAAAATTGTTTTAAAAAAAGCTTTCACAAGCCTCATGAGAATTAATCCAAATTTCATGAACCAAGAGCTTAAGATCTCATAAACATAAATAAAATAGGTGAGCCTTTTCATTCACTGAGAAGAAAGGTTGAGTGAAGGCCTGTCTAACACCAGTACCACTTAGCCCTGTGTGATCATTTTGATTTCTGTTTCTTATTTAAAAAAAAAAAAAAAAATCTTAAGGTAACTCTGAGGGTTTCATGCTTACTTGCACAGGGACACCTTTTTGGAAAGCTGTCTCAAATTTCACACATTTATATAAAAGCATTCAAGTTCGTAAGAGCTCATATTTATACTGTCTCAATTACTCTGATTATTTTTGAGAAATTATATTCTGTCAGAAGTTTTTACAAGGTGTAACAAGGATGGTAGCCTCTTGGAGAAGAGTATGACTGCAAGACCTGAAGATCCTGGATTCACTTGCATCAGGACCACTTAAAGTTGAGCACTGAGGAGCATCAAAGTAAGCAGGAACTCTAAGAACAAAAGCATTTGCATCTTTCCAGAGCTTAAAAAAAAAAAATTCAAGTAGGTGTTGTATGACTAGGGAAGAAAGGCATATTTTTAGCATCTCTTCTGTTTTTCCTTTGCTATTATCAGAGTGACTCTCTACCAGGTAATTCAGATTAAAATCATACATCAGTTTAACTTAAGCATATCTAACTTTATAGGCAGTGGAATTTGATTATCAACATCAAAACGGTAACTAAGACATTTGGATCTATGATCGCACAGGGAGATTGTGTACAGTGAAGAGTAATTACAAGATTAATTGGTATATATATGCTCTGAATTCAAGAATGTTAAATCTGTTAAAAAGCATGTACTTTTCTCCTTTAACTGCTTATTTGTATGCAGTAAGGTACACGTGACTTCCATAATGGGGATAAACAGATGCCACATGGAAGTCTTTTTAGTAATTATGACTACAATTCAGTAACAATAGTATGAATTGATAAGAAATACTCTTTTTTTTTCTTTAAGCCATATATTTTATAGTATATTTTAATCAGTAATTTGTTTTTCTATTTAAGAACAGCTCTACATGATAGTTTAAAAGCATGTTACCATGGAACCGATCTCTTTACGCTCAAGAGGCTGAGCAGACATAGCAGAAAGTCATAACCCAAAGCTCCTTACTACTTTTGGAAACTAAAGCAACCCTAAATTCTAGATTGATTCTGCTTTTTTTTAGAAAACCAGAGCAGAAGCTGCAATTGCATCTCCATTTTTTTTTTTTTTTTTTTTTTTTTTTTCCCTCTAGTCATTAGCAGAGGAAACAGTTTAGACAGTGTACAAACTCCAGGTTACGGTTAGAACTTTTACAGGCAAGACAGTTTTGGGTAAACTTGGAACTCATACCCTGTAAGATGGACAAGATATTATTATTTTTACAATATAATTAAAAAAAAAACAAACAACCAAACCCCAAAGTGAAAAAACCCCACCCACCAAAACCAAAAAAACAAAAAAAGCTCCATGTTATTTACTAGAAAAAAGACCTCTTGAGTAACAAGAATTTGTGTTTCTAACATTCAGGTGTCCTTGAGAATGCAACACTAGAACTACTTCACTCTAAAGAAAAAATAAACTATCAGCATGCAATCCTTTTTTATTTCTCAGGCAGCTTTGTCTTCCTGTCCAAGACTCATCCACTTTTTAAGACTGCTGTGCTATAGTACATACGTCATACCCACTTAAAAATACAGATTTTCAATTAATTGGACAAGAATATTTCCCTTTAACCAAAGATACATGGGAAGATAATTACTTGCAAGAATAAGTGACAGCCTTGCCTGCAGTTTGGAAAGAGGCATTAATAAGCACTTCTCTAGAGCCTTATAAAATGAATCTGTAACCACAAATAGAAGAAAACTTGGGTATATTTGAATATATGGTCCCCAGAACTTGAGCATTGCTCCAATTCCCTTAGTACTTAATGGAGAAATACCGCCAGATTATCACAGAACTATATAGTGGGAAATGGTAGCAAGCAAGAATTTTCAACAGTTGTGCTTTTTTTTAATTGAACTACGCTTTGACAGAACAATACACTGTTGCCCCACTGGGTGGCCCCTATGCTATACTTTTAATATTTTTTAGGTCTTCAAATATAATTTCTTTTAAACAATATTTTCTTTAATTTATATGATTAGCCAAACCAGAAGCTGGAAAGATAATATTTTTTAACTTCCTTTCTGATGAATAATAAATGTCACATAGGAATTAGAAAGTAGGATGTAGTCGCATGTGCCATCTGCTGCATATGGGAACAGAAGCAAGATATTAGACTTTAAATTAGAGGTTTCTTCATTGAAACTCAAAGATGAAAAGAAACCACACAGATCACTTGGAAAGTAATACAAGTTTCTATCAGTCATCTGAAATCTATGAATGCTTAGAAAATCTCACAATATGACAAGATACTCTTGAGAACCCTCTAAGCAATATCTACAAAGTGTATTTTAAATAGAAATTAATGTCATTAAACACATACAGTCTTCTGATTATTTACTTCAATTTCTTTTCAGTTTCTTCTAGGTGCCTAAGGCCTGTGATAACAGGGTACGTGGAGACATTTCTGAGGTAAAATACGAAACCTTGCATGCCACATTCCCATAGCAACTGACTATTTGCAACAGTAAGGAGAGCTACGCATTTACATAAAAATTCACTTAAAAAAAATAATCATCCAGATTTTACCTCAGAAGTGGAAGCTGTTAGTCTGCCTATCACCCTGTATATAAAATTCTTCATGTTGTTCATCTGCTTTAAATCCAGACCATTTATGTAATGAAAGTTTCTTCTATCTGTTCCAGCTGCCCATTTGATCTCAGCTGTACCTGAAGAGTCAGACATTGAGCCAGTAGTGACACGGATTAGGCTTGTCTTCAAGGTGGCACATCCATGAGATATGACAAGGAAGGAGGTGGCTGGCAAGAATGGTGTCCTCTGGCATGTGTGAATGTGGGATGCTGGAGGTGGCCTCAGCACACTGGAAGCTGCTATCAGTGCCTTCCCTATCCCTCCTGCTCCAAATGTCAGCATCTGTATGATGAGACCCAGGGGACCTCTTCTATCTGATATGAAATTGGGCAGATATTTCAGGTTATGTTTCTAGCTTCTGGTTTAATTTACAATAATAAAAGAAATACCAAATTATAATTTGTTATTTTCTTCTGTATCATTTATTGGTTGAATTCTATGCACAGATTTTTAGTTTAAATAAGTGTCATATACTGTTTTATTTAATATCTAATGCTAACATTTATAATACCATAAGCAAAATGGAAGTGGAATAAATGGAAAGATAAGCAGGACAAGAACTAAAAAGCTACATTTTTAAAAAGGAGCAGAAATCAGCTTCAGAACAGTTGGTTATACACAATAAATAAGTTTGTTGAAAAAAATCTTACAAGACAGTATTTTAATATCTACTATTGCCTGTAATTCTATAGGGCCCCAGAAGTGCCAACTTGGGATCAAGATATCTTTGTTGTAGAGCTCTATATCTTTAATTCAAAGTTTCTTGTAAAGTATATTATGAAAAGATGTGAGGTTGACAAAAGGAGAACATTGATGACAAATGGTGGCTTAAATTGGACAAAATTATCTATTATATTATCTATGTAAAGTATCTAATGAAATTAGCACTTGGTTATAGACACTCTGTTTATAGCGAGCCAGTACCATGCTACAATCTACAGATGATACTAGACAGGAAGAGTTGTGAACAAGGGGAAAAATGTAGAATGTTATTCTTGAAAAAACTGCCGAGGCTATAAATTTGAACTTTTAACTTTCCCCTGTTTTTTTAACGCCCATTTCTGTGATTTTTCTGTTTTTATCCTAGTTTCTGTTGTGCCTTAAAGTAGTTGACAAATATGGAACATGAATATTATGCCTTTCAAATCACTTTCTTATTGTTGCAGCACCTTTTTCCTTCAATTTTTTTTTTTAATTTCCATACACAAAAGTATACAGACATACATTTATATGGCTGCAAGGGTAAACATATGATAAGTTATAATTGTAGCTAATAGGGATGTATCCAAGCAAATTTTACATTACTTAGCATGGATATAGGTAACAGTATAGCCACAGAAGCCTAAGGTTCAACATGGGATGGCAAACTGACTTGGACCCCTGTTAATTATGCAGTTGATTACTCCAATATTATCCAACCCAAACAAAAGAGATCTTTAGCAATGGAAATTTGTGGCCAGACAAAGTGAATTGTTCTTTCTCTGTAGCACCTAAAATTTACCAGGCATTTGCATGGCTGTAACAAATTAAATTTTGGATGTGAGAGAATTTTCTTTTTCAGTTTAAACATAACACCATAATAAAAATTTTCTTATGCTGGTTTAACAGAGAGATACAAAAGCAAGTCATGAAAAGAAAATCCAATTTTATTTTAAATCAGTGCCACATAGCTATTTCTGAAAGAAAGACCCCGCAACTTCTGTTTGTTTGCCCTTGCAGGATTAGTAAGGGTCACTGTCATACTTAGCTCCTGTATGAACTAATTCTGAAACATGGCTCAACACTCAGGTAACACATAGATGATATGAGACAACTTTAGACTGTGACACAACTCCAGATAACTCTTATGTTCCGACTCTTCATTCTGCCCATGTTCCTATCTGAGATGAAGCCCAGGTATAGTTCTGGTGATAATTTGCTTCAGAGACCCCTCCCTGGAGAGAGAACGCATGAAAGGATGAAGCCACACTTGGCTGGGCTCTGTCCAACCTGCCAGCCCTAAGATGCTATTTCAGCAAGCCTTCCGCCTGTGGTTACCCAACAATCCCTTTAGTGGCACTACTGGACATACCACGCAACCTTACAGCCACACTGTAATGTGACAATCTTCAAGCTACCCGAAGAAAGATTTCACAAACAACAAAAGCCCTTAGATTTTAAGACTGCAAGGGCATCACACACAGCTCAGGGGAGACCTGGACCATAAGCTGTAACACGTGAAAGTAACCTGTCAGCTTTGGAGTCGCTCAGCCTGGAAAGCAGGGGCTTGAGCCACTCAATTCATTTGTTTATGGAGTAAGGGGCCACAATTTGAGAAAGAGCTTTTATCAGTGTCTCTGTAATAAAAGTCTAAGAATATTTCCCCTTGAATTGACAGGTTAAAGCAAGTTTCCTTTGAGGACAGGCTGAGGGAGTTGGTGCTGTTCAGCCAGGAGAAGTGAAGGCTCCAGGGACATCTTATAGCAGCCTTCCAGGATCTGAAGAGGCCTACAATAAAGCTGGAGAGCAACTTTTTACAAGGGAATGTAACGATAGGATGAGGCGTGATGGCTTCAAACTGGAAGAAGGGAGATTTAGGATAGATATTAGGAAGAAATTTCTCACTACGAGAGTGGTGGGGTGCTGGAACACGTTGCCCAGGGAAGTTGTGGAGACCCCATCCCTAGAGGTGTTCAAGGCCAGGTTGGATGGGGCTTTGAGCAACCAGATCTAGTGGAAGCTGTCCCTGCGCATGGCAGGGGGGTTGGAACTAGATGATCTTTAGGGTCCCTTCCAACCTAAACCATTCTATGATTCTATTACACCTACTATAACGAAATGGACAAAAGCAGAATTTATTACAGATTTAAAACATATGTCTGAAGGTAAATTTCATCTGTGAGCCTTATCAGCCTCTTCATGTTAATTAGACTTTGAAATATTACAAGAACATCAGCCTCTGTTCCCTGAACTGCTTCCCAGTAAGCATTGACTTACAGTCTTTTGATACTGAGTGCAAGTAAATAAAATACTGCCCACAGCTTCAGGAGGAATATTCTGGTTCAGAAGTCACCCCCCAGCTGCTCCATTAGGAGGAAGCATGACTGTGTAGGAAACAGAGCTGTGAGGATCACCACAAACCACTGCTGGAGCCTCTGAACACCTACAGAAAGTAAGTACCTCAAACATCACCACCCTCCTTTGTTCAGTCTGCTTTTCCAACATAATGCCCAAGAATAAAAGACACAGAGCAAACCTGAAAGGTCTACCTTGCCTTTTTCATGCAGGGAGGATGAGAGCACCCAACATGCATGGCCTGGGAGTTTAGAGACCCTATATAAATGGGCTGGGGGGAGCAGCCCTCTGAACAGCCGACAGCAAGGCCAGTGCTCCTCACCAGTGCCGAGAATAGGTGCAACAAATGCTGTCTGAAGGACGTGCCTTTACAATGAATTTCTCAAGTTTACACCTGACAAAATCTATTCCCAGAGCCTGACACAAACAAAGATGACTTGAGAGATGGAAGTCTGACAAAATTATACTCGTGTATTCTATGCAGAGCTATGAAAAAAGTTTGGAAATTCACACATAGTTAATTAAACATTACTTGTATTTTCTCAAGCTATAGAAGTCTTAGAATCTTAGTTGTATCTCTTCATGTAATTATTTTTGTTAGCTGGCAAGCCAGCCTCCAGTGTTTTGTTTACTGTAAGTTATTCTCCAGAAAATAACATCTAAAAAATACAAGAGAATGGCACAGCTCAATTTTTGGGCTAAATTCTTTCCCTCAAAATGAGCTGTAAGAAAGAGAAATAGGTCAACAATGAGTGCCTTTCAACCACTCGTCTGTACAGCACTGTGTGTGTATCTGGTGGGGGTAAGACAAGGCATATTCTACCAGAAAAAAAGGAGTTTTATAACTCAGCATGCTGTCCTCGTGTTCTGTTGCTGTTCACTGCACACACATTCCTCACAGAACTCCCTGTGCTTATCAGACAGTGGGCTAAACAAAGGGAGAAAATAAGTTGTATTGAAATACATCATGTACAGCAGGCTCCACATGTAGTTTTCACAAGACTCTCCAGCTTCTGCTGACATGGCTCTGATTTTGACAAGACAGGTCAGTCCAGTTCAAAAGCTTGAACCCATAATGGCAATCCTTTACAGTAAATATGTGGGAAAAATGAACTATAATGGAATACAAATATTTTTGAGCAACTGTTAAATGCTGGGGTTGGGCCAAATGGACAGTTGGCCTGGGGCACCAGATTTTTCATAGGCACACGTATTGTTTACTGAGCACTTAGTCCATCTATCTGTTACCTTCAATCACTCATGGGTGCCTTCATTCTGCCTCCAGGACGGCTGAGCTGAGACGTCTCGCCACAGCCTGGCAGCGGGAAGCCTTGATGTAGCCTCGAAGATGAGGGAAGGCAGCTGCAGATGAATGAATGCATGAAACTAGAGAGTGATGCAGACAGAAGCGTAGTCTGCGTGTTACCATCTCGTGGGTTTCTGTTGTTTTGACTTAGTGAAATCACAGTCTGCCCTCTGCATGTGAGGATGTGGTCCCAAACAGCAGCTTTGGATATAAAAGGGTAAGGTGGCAAAAGGGTTTATTCACAATACATATTGGCAACTCTGATCTTGTTATTTTCTTCTTTCTTTCTGTCTGTTCATCTGCTTCTAGGCTTTTGTTTCATGCTTTCTGACTTCCCTAAAAATCACTTTCTTACATTTTCCTTCTACTTTTTGAAATTTTATTTCATTTTATTAATACTTTAAATTGAAGTGACATGTAACTTGCACAGATTTCATAAGTTCTCAAGAAATTAATTATATTTGCTGATCTACTCAGTCTTGGTAACTAGCAACGTTGTTCAGAGAAACTGCAAGACAAACTAAAAACTATAGCTCTGGGTCTTGCCTCGGTAGGACAGTTACGCATTTTTATAGTGTCCTTTACAGCAATACTCTACATGGAAAAGACTGGCAAACATTAAATCAAGCTCTTAATAAGCCACCAAGAAAACAGTCAACTTAGAAACACGCACTGTCATACAAGTGACTCACTATGACCTTCTGCAGCTTTATTTTCAATTGAAAACAGTCCCCAGTTCGAGCATGCTGTATGAATGCCTCCGCATCCACTTAGGCATTCCCTCAGGAAAAAAAAAAACAACAAAAACCCATAAAAAACCCCAGCACGTGTTCCTATATTTTAACTAGCCAATACTACCTAATAACTACTCTCTTATTAATCAGTGAAACTTTAAACACACAGTCACGTGCAAAGAATCTGCAACAAGCGAGTTTAGAAGCCAGGTGTTTGCTGGGATCCCCCAAAATCACTGTATAGATAAAAACCTGAGAGGACAAGTGGGATTCAAAGAAAATCTATGTACACTGTATGTCATGTGACAAATAATTATTTGGCTAGTCTTATCAAAAATGTAAAAAGGATTTTCTAATGCATAGTACTGAGCAAATACTACTAGCAGTTATTATCCTGGTTTTGGACTCTCTTATATGAAAAGTTTAATTAATCTTTTAGTTCTTTGACACAAACAAACAAACAAAAAAATCAATAAATTAATCATCAATTAAGAACATTGATCACTTTGATTATTTGCAGACTTCCACTTGTGGTCTAATAAGAAATATCTGGTTTTTCAATTATTTCATTAGAGCAGTGTAAAAGTGTGTTTTGGATAAAAGCATACAAGGAATGAAGTCAACCTCAAATTTCAGAGATAGAAGTAACTCAGAAAGATTCACTAGCCTTATCAGAGACTAAATACATTATGAAGCAATGTTTGAAATCTGGGTTGCACATATGGCTTGTGTGATTCATTTTTAACGTACACCAGAATACTGGGAATGGTTTGTGGATGTGAACCTCAATGACTATTGTGTAAGATTTAGTAATCTTAATATTTCTCAGTATTTAGTACCTTGTATATCTGTCTGGAGGATTAAATGGTCAGATATAGGACAAAATCTTAGAAGAGCAATGGTTGTGATGCAACAAATATGATATGTGATTGTCTTCCCTTCCTCCCTATATCTCTCCAGTTTTCTCTTTTTCTCTCTGGGTATTGTTTTTTTAAAACACAAAAAAACCTTGGTGTGCTTTTCCTTTTCTACTAAAAAAGACTCTTCATGGAGTAAAAGAAGTAAAATTAGATCATAAATTAAATTGATTATGATCTCTTTACCAAGGGAAATGACCCTGTGGAAGACTGTTGGCATATTATTATGACAGACTTTTTTGGTCATGCTCTGTTGAATATTTGCCCTGGTTTCTTTCTCATAAAGGCTGAGACTTCTGTCACAAGTCCTTGCACACTGAAAGTCTTAAATGCCATTCTTGCATTGCCTTGCCACAATTCACTAGTCACATTTTATTTTGCTTTGCCCATGGTATATGCATTTGTTATCCACATTACCTATATTTATTGGATACTTTTTTCAAAAAGCACTCTTTTGTAGCTCTCCCTCCTTCCTGCCCTTATTTATTAAATTAAACCATGCAGCACAGTAAAGGTGTGAACATCAAGTCATTTTCATTTACTGGCTCCCAATTAAGCATGCAGCTGCTGTACTTGAGAATAATAGCCATCCGGGAAGCCTCTGACAAAGCCAAAGCAAGGACAGAAGTAGACAGTAGGATCCTTACTGCAGCAGTCCTCATGGATGACCTGTTTTAAGGAATCACTGGGAGCTGGCATTGATCTATTGCGGAATAGAAAGATGGCCGGCTAATGAAGGCATCAGTAGGAGTAAACGTGAGAAAAAGGTTTGGTCTTCAGTGTTTTGACACAAGGTGCAGTAGCAATGAACCTTGTGTTAAATCTTCACCTCTTAATGGCTGTATTTTATTTTCTTGTAAATTTTGAATAAGGTGAGGAAATAGACGAAGAGCAAAACAAAAATAATACCATTTTGAAGCAATATTTGTGTGAACACAATGCAGTAGAAATTGAATTAGCTGTGAGTCCCTGCTGAGTTGTAGGAAATAGCTGTTAAAGCTAATACGCATTGTAACACATAATGGTATTATCGATTTACTTGATACATGGTTAATGAGTGTAATTTTTCAGACTCTTTGAATACAGTAAATCCTGTTTACTCTTTTAGTGCAAACCAGCCTGCTGTCTATAATTCTACTTTCCTTTTATTGTCCCCTCATTGTTCATTCAAATAGGCCTACTCACATTCCTTCACCGGTAGGACTTGATAACATATTCTGTGGGAGCACCTGCGTGACCTTTTTATTACATCTCTGTTATCCTTTGTGACAGTCTAGTGGGAAATTCAAGAGAAACTAACAGCTGAATGGCAGGGGAGCATTAACCCCTTCAGGGACTGCATGTCATGGAAACATCATGACACCCCATCATGGAAACATGAAGAATGGGTCAGGATCAACCAGAAAGGTCATTATGAATCTTGAAAATCTCAAAACTATAAGGAAGCAGTTGCGACAGAACGGAAGAAATTTGACACTAAAGCCCAAAAAGGAATCAAGAAAGCTTTTAATTTTTTCATATTGCACAAAATGTATTACAAAGGCAAAGGGGCTTTGGTTTTTGAAAGGGCTTTGACTGCCTTGTGGTCATTCTCATGGCGAGTAAGGATCTTTCCTGATGCAAAAAGGATTGAGGGTAAATTTAGTCTTTGTTTTGACCAAACTGTTGCTTTTATTCCTACAGATTTTAGCCTATGTGTGATTAGGAAAGACATTATTAGCAAATCCCAAATTCTATTTTAGAGTGTATGTATTGTCCTGTCATTTAGCTACCATGCTGATTTCCCAGGTTAAATATGTTGCAGAAACAGTGAAGTGGATACTCACTGTGTATTTTTTCATGTCTCTGCGGTGTCAGTATCTGGCTATCCTATCCCATACACAAAAAAGAACAATACTTAAAAATCTTGTTATAGGTTTAAATGCATTCTGAAAATGCAGGAATAAGTTGTCTTCCTTCCTTTAGGCCACTGTGCTTTCCTGTGTCTTCACATGAATTTAGGCCTGGAAACCACCGACGAGCCCTGGGCATGAGAGATCATGGGATTTCCTTTTTACTTATTTCCCAGGTTCATCACACATAGGGATAAAGAATATTAGAAACTAGAGTTCTTAGAATACTTCAAATTTGTATCCAAAGACATGACGATATTTTGTGTTTGAGTAATCTCATCTTCTTCCCAATGTCTGTCTTGGTCTGGCATGTTGCCAGAGTTGCTGCCCTTTCTCAATCGTGGTGCCCTTCTCAGCAGCAGACGCTCATCATTTCTTGACAGCCTCTGATTCTGCAAAATCCTCCCAAAATGAAGAAAAAGAAAATACTCAGGATTTTTTACATCCTTTCCTCCAACCCCTCCAAAATATTTGTGATGTCTAAAGGTTCAGTTGCCTTCCGTTGTCTCAGCAATCACACCTTGGACTGAACTGCCTGTTGGCCTGTGCCAACAAATATTCTATGGTTTTGAAATACTAACTAACAATAACATAAAAATAGAAACAGTCTTAAAATCATACTCCTGCTACCCATTAATAATCAACCTGACTTTTAAAAAAATCCATAAAATGAGTTTGCTACCAGTGCAGAATTTTACAGGATAGATTAAAAATTATTAAAAAATAGAATCTATTTCAGTACTTTAAAAATCCCTACTTAAATATTCCATTAAATTTTCATGCATGCACCCTGTCCTCCCCTATCCGGTCAGGTCATACTATCAGTTTTAATTACACTTCATGAGCAGTGATCAGCTACATGAATACATTTATAGCTAATGTCCTTTTTAATTCTATGCATATATTCTACCAAATATACATTTACAGAGAAAATATCATAACAAGTTCTGTATTTCCACTTATCTGAAATCCAAAGGCCATACATCTTATTGATTGAACTGCCTTTGCTTTCTGAATGTCTGCAATGCCATCCAAACCCCATTTCAGTATCAATTTATGATAATCATCAACCATGATAGTAATAATAATAAGAGAAAAACATATGTGATCTTTTCATATTTATCTACTATAGGGAGTATCTAATTCTTGGAACATTATTACTGGAGACCTGAGGCTCCCTGTTCATGAAAATCACTAAGATTTTCGCTCAGGTATTGTGAGCACACGGCTTTAACCATTTCCTTTCTCTTGCCAAAATTACACACACAGGAGTCAGTCTTTCTCTTTGCCTATTTGAAGAAGTTTATGTAACAAAATGACAGTAAAAACAGAGTGTCCAAGCACAAATCTCCTCACTGAGGAGACTAAGTGCTACATCAATCAATAAGAGGGTTTAACTGTCACAGAGGTCCTCTGTGGACCTTTTGTTCTGCTTGGATTTTATTTTTGTCTATATCCATCTCATTTACCACATTCCTACAGGCAAAGACTCTTGCAAATTTATCATCAAATAAAAAAACCATGAAGCTATTTTCCAAGCCTGTTAGTCAACTGAAATAAAAAATTAGACTTCTGATTTGTTTAAGCCAACATTTTTCCTCTGGAGTTGTGATTCTAAATTTGATGTACATACCATCACTGCCATAAGCTGTCAACTTTGACTCTAGTTACAAACACATAAACAGAGCTAGACTTATTTATAATGGGTGGTTTCTCTTAAAAACCAGTCACGCACTGGGTTTACATTGATAGTAATTAAAGGTCACAAAAAAATATGTTTGATATCTGTTACTATTTGCCCAGACAGTTGAAAAAGATTAATGACAAAATAATCAAAAGATTAGAGAAATAATATTGGAGTTCCTCACTGAGAGTACTTAGAGTTATCTATGCAGATGAGAAGGTAATAATCACTTACGGGGTTTTTTTTGCTTACTTTGGGAGATGTCTTAATTTTCTGGTGGTGGTAAGCTGTTTTTTTCCCCACAAGAAATACTTTTCTAATTAAAAGACTAAGCACAAAGGTATTAATTAGTTTCAGTATACTTGCTTGTAAATAAGACTCTCTTTGTCTTTTTTATTCACTTTTCTTTTTCCTTTTTCATGAAGAACAAGGCATGAGAAGCCAGAAAAAAAACCCCACAACCAAACCAACTATCCCATTAGAAACTCAAAGTGATCAAGGAGAAACGAGTTAACAAGTCCTACTTTCCTACTACGTTTTCCATTCTATGCAACACATATAGACTACAAATGCTTTGCATCTTTCAAGAAGCTGGAATAAGAAGAGGGGGACACTGCCCCAAAGGCACAAGTGAATGACACAAAGCTGCCTTGAGCCCTGCTTAAGTGGGCTACTGGTCCCTGAAGCCCAGGCTGCTGTGTCCTGTGTGATGGAGCAGCCCAGGGAGTGGGCAGATGACTGACAGCACTGTGAAGAGTGATGGAGGACACACACTGGACAACTGGTGCTACCTTCTCGTGCACGTTTGTGTTGCCCAGGGTAGGAGGGCGAAGCGCATGCTGAGGGCAGCAGGGGCTCACACTGTCTCCCACACCGTGCTCCAGAGCACGTCCAGAAGGCGTGGCTGAGCCTGGGCTTGCACCCAGATGCGTTGGATGTGGGACAAGCCTGGGCTCAGGCATATGACTTACGTTAAAAGGCAATTTAAATATATATATGCGTATATATATACCCACATAACCCCACTTCCTTAGATACTTTTATCATGATTATCATAAGGGTATGTAAACATGAAAACCCCAAGCATCCAAAATGGTTTCACACAGATACAGTCATTCCATAACAAAACACGTTCACATAAAAAGTGATACCTATCTCTGAAACTACCAAATAGCTTGTCCAAGATTTTTAGAGACAAAAAGACTGTTTCAAAACAACAGGTATTTAAATTCTTCCAAGCTTGACAACGTCTGGCTTGCTCTGTAATTACAATTTACCAGACATAAGGCCAGAGGGTAATTTTTCCCTGATGTTTCTCTGATACAAACGAGCAGCAAAGTCAGAAAATACACCAATTTTCTCTTTATTAAAAAAATCAAAATCATAGTTACCTGCTAGGAACCATCTCTTTGATGTAATTTATGGATATAAATAAAATACGATATCTACGATCATTACATAAGAAACAAGAAAACCTAGTACCAACAGAAAACTCTTTGTAATTTATTTTTAAAATCTCTTTGTACTTTAAATTAATAGAATATTTAAAAATTAAAAAAAAGAAAAAAACGACCCAAACTCCATTAAAAATCAAAGACCACTTTGGTTATAAACTTTGCTGAATCTTAAGTGAAGTAAAGGCAGCTGATAAAAAAAAAAAAAG
Organism: Chionis minor; assembly: GCA_013398295.1. NCBI lineage: Eukaryota > Metazoa > Chordata > Aves > Charadriiformes > Chionidae > Chionis > Chionis minor. The sequence goes on from VZSF01008379.1 coordinate 291,224, forward strand.
TGCAATGGAAATATGTTCATGCAAATGCAAAACAGAGGATAGAATATATGAGATACTGAAGAAAAAAATAACCCCTTGACTTATAGCTAAATAACGTAGTTTAAACATAATACAACAAGAGAAATTCTAAAACTATAAACCTATTTCTGGATGGAGAAGTTAACGTTTTAACAGACAAAAGAAAAGACAGAAGAATTGAAGCGTTTTTCCTTACATACTTCAGAAGTAGTGAGTTCAAGTATGTGTACCAAAAGAAGGGAGAAGATATTTTTAGCCCACCAGTAATTAAAGAGAAAAAAAACCCTAGTAACATGAACAGTAAGGATAAATATGGGTGTTAAATAGTTTACGCTGAAGACTCGTAAGAGAGATAGCTGAGAACTTAGTTTCCACTTCAAGTTGGTTCATAATCTGTTAAATAATACATAGGAGAAGCAAATTCATTTCACCAGTTTTCGATGGAGATTTCTTTCATCTTTTAACAACATAGCAAATGTTTGAAATTGATCTTATTACTACCAGAAGTGAGTACAAAGGATTTATAATATCACAAATGTTTTTCTCCAAGTTAAATTACTATATACAGTTAGTGGAAATTCATCTCATTGAATCATCTAAGAAATGTGGGAGCTAAGCATCTATCTCACAGAACTGTCCAGATCTTTCACATGTCAGTTAAGAGAAATAGCTACCTAGACAGAAGTAATTCATCATACCATCAAACAGGTGTCTAACCTCCCATTGATAGCTATTTAGGTTTTGACTGAGTATCTTCAAAAGTCAGAACGTTGATTTATGTGGATTAAAATATTCACTTTGTCATCTTTGAAAGTAAGGGGTTTCTTTAAATAGGGATGTTTATTACTAGAAATTCAGCACTATCATGAAGAACACAAATAAAGACTGAATTACTCACAATGAATTATTCAGTTTCTCCTTTTTAATAACAATGCATAAGTGAAGGCAACGTATGGCAACAAATAATCCCTAAAAGTAAAAAGTTTAAAAGCCCTTCTAAGTTTTCTTACTCTAGCTAATCTGAAAACAAATTAGAGCTGTGAAGTGCAGAGCAATTGACCCTCTTAGATATTATATACATCACTTATAAAGCTAATTGCATTTTAATTGGGTTTCACTAAATGGACAGTTTTGCAATGAGATATTAAGTTTTAAACATTTTTGGTTTTAATGAGTGTTAATTTTACTGGTGATTTGCTTCAGCATAGAAATATCATGACTGAATTAATTCTGCCTGAAGCTATTATACATTTTAAGGCCATAAATGTTGACAAGCACTATAGATGATAAGAAAAAAAAACAAACACATGGGGAAGTTCAGCTCCAAAAGAGAAAAATAAGCTAAATAGAACTCTTAAGCTATAGTAGTTCTGCAAATGTTTTAGGAAGGGTATTTTGAGCTGCAAATATTTTCATATTTTGAAGTAAATTTGAGGAAGGTTTGACCTTTTTTTATTTCCTGGGGACAGTGTCAACAGAACCCTGGATTAAACTTGAAAATTTGAAAAAGAATTTTTTTTTCTTCTTCTTCTCAGGTTCACTTCCCATTATACAACAGGCTCTTATTTGTATTCAGCAATACATAAATAGTCCTAGTGAGATATCTTCCTTTAAAAATGAGGATATCTTTTTCTAGCAGCATACAGACTTAACATCCTTCTTTTAAAAGCGTGCTTCTACTTTTTATTTGCTTACTAGTGAGTCCTTCCTACCTGAAGCATTTTCTCTTCATCAGCTGTTAGCTGGCCTCCATGCATGTGCTTTATAAAATCTCATTTTTTCCCCTTTTCCTGGGAGCCCTGACCCTTCCTTGCAGGGAGGGACACCTGTTGCCCAGTCTCTGATCACGACAGCTGGAGCCAGATAAAACAGAGTGGTTGAGTCCCCTGGGATATAACCCAGAGGGGCTGGCTGGTGAGGTCTTTTCTCTCAGGGTGAGCAACATTGAAATTCTTTCCCAAATGTTTCATGTCAAGGTTCAGCTGCAGTATCTTTCAGGACAAATCCCAAGACTCCATTTCATTCACAATTTTTGTGGTTTGCCTTATTGTGTATGGTTTGGCTGCGTGTGGGAGTCTGTTATGCTGTTAGCTGCTACTGTGTCATTTAGTTGAGGCATCTTAAGCTTTTGTAATGTATTACCTTGTCTCACCTGCAGATGCCATACTTAAGGGCTCCTAATGCCAATTAAGGTAACTTTGAAGTTATTGTTCATCCTTATTGCAGCAATTTGACATGCTCTTCTAACAGGGAAAAGGTTAACCTTATGGAATAGTGGTTATGAAACTACATAATACTATACTCATATAAGTCATACTTTTGAATATATATATTAACGAATATACTTTTCTGTGCATATGTGAGTAATGCAAAAGGAGTCATAAGAAGTCATGCATTATTGACTGCAATCTGAAATTAGTTTCTCCCAAATTGATATGATCTATGAATTTCATTAGCACATAAATTATTTTCCATTAATAAAGAAAATAAACAGATAGACTAATGAAATAATATTACTTCCTGATAAGATTGTTGGTGAGAATAAATGTATTATAGATTGTGAGGGGCCATAACAGTCTATTCAGATATAAATATATGTACCTAAAATAGACGTTCCCCTAGTACGCTTGAGGTGTTAAACTTCAGACCATTACCTTTTAATATGATCCAAAGATACCTTTCACCAAAGATGTTGCTGTACACAACACTTCAAATAGTTTCATTCTGTATATAACAACTACTTTGAACTCTGCTTCATTTAAGAATATTCAAGGAATGTTATATGTAATAAAGATATGAACACATATTTCCTAATGCAAGTAACTGAATAAAATCTCTGAAACTACTATTTAAAAAGGTCACAAGTTTTTGGTGGTTTTTTTTTTTTTCGGAAGGGGGGGAAGGGGCTTTATACAGTTATTTTCATTTTTACACTTCTGGACCAACTCTTAATTTTTTATCTCCATATTTTTCTATGTAAACAAGCATCTAATATACTGATGTTACTGTGGGGAAGTTGTTCTGATTCCAGAAATATCTATAATTAGTGGATCTGGATGGTTCAAATTAGTGATATTTGTACTGAAAAAAAAGTTTTGAAATTAACCTATGCCAAGTAAAACATCTGGAAAGTCAGAATAGCAACAATCATAGTCTGAATTACAAAGGGAAATTTTAACGAAAATGTAGAAGTGTTCAGTTATAGTTTGACTAAGGTGTGTAGCCTACATACTGACTAAAAGACCATTGGAAAGTGCATGCTCATTTAGGCAACTCATTCAGCTCATATAAAAAACAAAGTTTAACAGCTCCAGATGTGCAGCTTATGTACAGGAATATTTGTATGAAAAAGTGAGCCCTGGAAATGGGTCTGCAATGGAGAACTCCTTATGTATGCTTCCTGTAAGCAAAAGTAAAGACTAAATGGCTGACATTCCAGCAATGCTTAAGCACCTTTTAACTTTCTTAGCTGAAACTTAGTCTTAATATACTTATCTGTGTAAAGAAACTCCAGACACTTTTAATAACACTTGGACAACTTGGACAACTGGCTGAACAGGCAATACATACTAAGTACATCCAAAATCAGATGGCACTGTGAAAGTTCAGAGGATTTACATTTTTTTTCTGCTAGATCAGTGAACTAAGCTGAGTTGTTCTCATGGAGGAGGGGGAATTCTTTTCATTATTCCAGGCGGATGACTTGACTCATTATTTTGTATTTAAAAAAACAGTCCCAAGCAGAGTATTTTCTTCCAGATAACTTCTGCTGGAACATCTGGACTATGGATCAACACAAAGAGCTATACAAAACATTAAAACTACTGCATCACATGTTCCTTGAGGTATACATGGACCAGGACACAAGTCTGTACTTAGAAGTCCTCAACAAAACATCTTTAATCTAGAGCTTTTTGTTAAAATACCTTCAGTTTACACACAGGAACTTCAACACAGAATAAGCCTTTGACTTCAAGGGAGCTGCCAATAAATACAAGAACATGTCTGGGAAAAGCAATCGACAGAACTTGGGGCCCAAGCACCATCCAGAGGGAGAATTCAAAGGGTGACGACATTAGATTTATGAAGAGCCTTCAGCTGGACATAAGTGTGCTGAAATTTCCTTAGATTTTTTGTAGAGAATTCTTTTCACTGCTCAGATATTAGATGTTAACAAACCTTGCCTTTCTACTTATCACCTTGTATTTGTAATCCAAGGGCAATTATATTTTGTTAATTTTAAAGCTCTTTTAGAAAAAGAAATAACTTTATTTTTATTCAGCCTAATTTGTTCAGCTCAGAATTACATGCAGATACAGATACATGATGGCCTGCAGCAAATTAAGAGCCAGTAACTCAGTTAAAAATATAGCATGGTGGAAACATACCAGTAACCACAAAAAGTCATGGGACTTTGACTGGAAAGATTAAGAAAAGTCTTTTACTCTAAAACTTTCTGTAATACCTCAGTTGTATAAATATTTAAATTTTAAACTGATTTTATTATGGGCAGATCCTCATCTGGTATAAATCAGTGTGGCTACTTTGAATTTGAAAGAGCTGTGCTGATTTACTCCGAGTAACTCCATGTCTCTCCCGTAATATTTTTTAAATCATTCTTTCAGAGAACCTCTCAAATTCATAGGTTTTTTTCAAATACATGGGAAGCTGCATTCTGCCTGTCTTTAAGCTATTTTACCCATAGACAAATCTGTGCTGTCAAAACGGGCTTTTAGAAGTTGAACAAAATCCAAAAAACCCAAGCTACATACATAGCAGAAGTTGGCACCAGTTTATCTATAAATTCTTAGCCACAATAACAACAGTAAAATCTTCTACAGATCTGAATTTTCAGGCTATCTTGTTTAGCCCAAGGGCAGTTGCTAATGTAGGCGATCTCACACCTCAGATGCTAAGGATATAAAGACATCACATTTATGCTTCATATTTATTTGTTATGACATTGCCCTGAAGAAAACTAACATTACTGTTAAAAGAGTAATACACATCGTGCAGTGAATGATAGCTTGATCTGTCATGACAGAAGGTACAAAACATGTGAAAAGTCTGTTATCTTCAAATTTGGCTCCTTGATCCTTTAGCGAAAAATGTGTTCCATTTGTGGCAAGTGTGATTAAAACCATACTGATTAATGCAAGACATAACCAAACATCCTAAATCCTGTGAATAATTTACATAGCATTCTGTAGTCTGTTACTTTATTCATTCCATTTACTACTCATGGAAAATTCAGCCTCATCTTCAGATACACAACTCCAATGCATCTTGAAAGGTTCTGGTAAGTAAAAGCCTTTCCAAAGAGGACAGAAGAAATTAATGTAATCGTAACAATTCCTTTTAGAGTAATCTCAAAAGAAGATGAATGTCAGGGCAGGATCCAGGACAAAGCTCTGCAGTGATACCGAGGTTCTGGTTGCATGATGGCATGAGCTAGATCGCAGTCTTTGACACGTATGACATAAAGAGGACCAATCAGCTCCAGATGAAAGTTTAAGTATTTTGCAATAACTACTGCATGAAGTCACAGATCTTCATGTATTTTGTGCAGTGCAATATGCATAGATTTTTCTCTAAACTCGCTATTCCAAAGCAAACGATTATGCTAAACAAACCATGAGAACCACAGTGGTTAAGGCTATGTCAACATCTCTCAGCAGTTTTTCTAGGGACTACAGTTCAATCAGAAAAAATTTACCGGAACCTGAAGTCGAGTTCAAAGATAAATCAAAGCTTACCTAATTTGGAAGAAAAACTGACAATTTATCATGCACACAAACGAAGGGAGAACATGAAATTAATGATGTTTCAGAATCTATTTTACATATACTGGATAATGAAGATATTTTTAGAAAAAGTCCCACGCAATTTCAATGCAACCTTTCCTCTAGCTATTTGAGCTATATATCTCTACTCACTGCCTTATGCATAGACATTGCCTATGAATTGCCATTGCAGAAGCTGTGTGAGTGCAGTGGTGTGGGTTTAAAAAACAAGCTAATATATTCCGCTTTGACTACAGAGGGGAAAATTATATCCCCTCCTGCAGTAATTATTTTGTGCAAACAAATGTCATGAAGATTTCAGTCAGTCCTTGGGTAGTAGCTCTACTTATATGATCATTTTGAGTGGAAGAGGCAGATAAGGATGAGTGAAGAGCAGAACTCTGTCCCCCTTGTGTTTTAGGATGTGATGAGGGACAGATCTGTTTCACTTTAGAAGAGATGAAAACACTGGTTCTGTGAAAAGCAAGAGTCTCAGAAAAAACCAAGGTGTTTAGATAAAGGGAAAGGGAATGAGAGGAAGTCAGGCACAGTAATGTGCCTCCTTTTCCCCTGTTACCTCTGCAATGCACAATATCTTCACTGTGCAGCCCCCTTCTCTTTTTGGAAGAGTGGGTCTGACTCCCTCTGCATTCTTGTCATGCTGTAAGTCTGGGGGGGGCTGGGGATATTTTTTTTTTTTAAGTGTGGAATTTGTGCAGGGCTGACAGCAAGATTAATAGGGGGGACCATAAGGATTCCTGCTGAGCACTCTATTAAGCCAATAAGCGCTGAACTAAGAAAAATTTGCACAATGGACTGTAATGGCTTCTGAACAGCTGTTCTGGTCTACTATGTCCAAACTCCACTTTTGAAATGATTTCCAAAGTTGGTTCCTCTTTACAAGCAAATTCTTCCAGTTTTCATTATAAAACAAGTAATTATAACACATTAATTCAGCAGTTGGGGTTTTATTTTCCTTGTTTACGTGCAGAAGTGGTTCTCTACCTTTATATATAATCTGCTCGCATTTATATTAATTGTAGTCTCCTTTTTTCTGCTGTATTCCATGCCTCTTCCCTTATTCATGCCCAGTTAGTATCATTTTCCTTCCTAGCCTATGTTTTACATCTTCTTCAGAATACTTGTCTTCCTTCAGCCTTATTCTTTTTTTCCACTGTTACTTCCTGATTTACAGCAGATCTTGTTACTCCCTCCCAACTTTGCCCTTACACTGTTTCTGCCTTCAGCTTAACCTCCTGTTCATGAGTCCATAAGCTCTAATTTATCTTCCACTCCAGTGCTTGCTTGAGTAAAATTTAAGAAATTTGCTTCTCCTCCACTCCAGTATTATAGAACATGGGAGTTCTGGGGCCCTTAAAAAGGCAGCTGGTCCCATTTTGTAAGGAAATCATGCACAGGTGCTGGGAATCATCCAGGACTGGTGAGTTTCCAGCCCCCAAAACTCATAGAAATTTACATATATGTATTTGTGACTGGGGAAGGTTTTAGTTTTTTTCCCCTTCCCCTGGGAGGGTGAAGGTTGAAGCGAGTTAGTGCTGATAAAGAGGACAGCAGGATGGGAGGGCCTCCCTTCCCATGACAGGGTAGCACTATCTGAACTTTGGGAAGTAGCTACCAATTATCATTAGTCTTTTATATTTAGCAGACTGCCATATCTGAAATATGGCATTCAAGACATCCTTTCTATAGCTGTATCAGCAAATTGTGTCTGTGACTGGCCTCGTTAACAATAGGCAGGAAGACAACAAAAATGAAAATAGTCTGCAAGAATCATAGAAACCATATAACACTAGAAGAGTTGCTTCTAAAAGGGCTTTAGAAGAAAATCTTGAAGGGTGGGCTATGTATCCACCTGCACATTTTAAAAAGTTAATGACTGTGGCTAGGCTAACCTTGCTGTATGAACAGATCTCCAAAGTTGGAGGTGTTAAAATGACAAGGTAGCTTTCAGATCCAAAGTTAGAGGTTAATCCTTTCTTTTGGTAAGGAAAATCCTGGACGGGGTGATATAAGACTTTTAAATGTACCTTTTGGTTTCCTGGATGTATTAGAATTTGATCTTTTACCTGATTTATGACATGTGAGATCTAACCATCTGTGGGAGTGCAGATCTGAGGAGTGGATGCTGACCCGGCTTCTGACCTGAAATCTGTTGCCCAGAATGTCAGGTGATGACCTAAACCTGCAGTCTAACATTCTAACATATAACTTATTTGAAAGGTTCAGGCAGAGCTTGCCGTTTTCTCGAAGCCACTATGAGTAGGCTCTTTTAGCTGTGTGGTATTGATTGACCCATCAGATATATTGAGCTTATGATGTAACAGTGTATTAGTGGAGGAACTCAAAAGCTCAGTAGTCCCATCTTGTCTGAAACAGAAACCCTGGCCCCAGTTAACGGATTGCCTGGTAAGATCCTCTCCTGACAGATTAGTAAAACTGCTCAGTTGTATGTGCTGGGAATGTTTTCAAAATTTACAGTTATGGAATCTTGGATGTGAGACAGTATATTACTTTGTCTCTCATTTGCAATTAAGGAGATATTACAGACATTTATTGTCTTCTAGACACTTGATTTACTTTATGGAAAGCTAAAATTCTTTCAACAGCCCCACCACAAAGAATAAACTGTGTTCTAAAGAGGACCTAATATGTCCTAGCTGTAAGGACAGACCTAGCTTTGAAGTTAGATCTCATGAACTTTGTCAAAGAGTATTTTAGCCAGCACCAGATTCCTAGGATAGGAGCAAATGCCCATGCATCTATGAATGAGAAATTACTTCAATTCACACAGAGAAATAAATAGCCAAGCGGCTGAGGTTATGAGACTGGTTTGGAGATCAGACGAGGAGGTTATCCTGATGAACTAGATCGCTGAGCCATTTTCATATTGTGCCAATTTGTTTAAAACCACAGAAGGTTCAAGAGATGTGCTTCAGCCAAGTGGTGACACTGCTGTTGCCTTCAGGTCTTCAGGGATATAACACTCTGGAGGACTCTTAAACAGTTCTGGGGACTACCTTGCTCTGAATTTTGGGAAGACACTAGATAGGCAAAGTTTTTGATGAGTTTGTTTCAACACCTCTTGATGGAAGCCTGTAAGTATGTATTGTATAGAACCATTATGGTTATGCAATTCAGTGAAACAGGGAAATAAATAATGGCAGATTTGCACGATATGGACAAATATTAGAGATGTTTTGGAAAAAAAGTGCTCAGAATATCAGACTGATGATTTGTGAAAGCCAAATGTAGTATTAATTTTTCATGTCCCTCATCACTGGCTGAGGTGGTACTACCTAAATAACCCCATTTTAAATAGGTAAAGTCTTTAGAACTGACTTCTCTTCTTCCTCTTATGAACTGCTTTTGTTTTGATATTTTCTATTTTGGTATTTTCTATGTGATGTACTCTGACTGTAGGATCATTTCAACACTAAGTCTCGGGACTAAATTGTGTTATAGGCATGCATGTACTGATAATTATCAACTTAAAAAGGGAATATTCGAAGAAGATAGGAAAAATTCAAGAGTTCCTCACTACAGTGTGTCTCACAAGTAAAAAAGTTAAGTGCTCTACTGGATATTTTAAGATAACATCTACGTTTTATTGTAGAGGGAAGGAAAATTAAAGCATGTCAATCAAATGCCCTGTTTTTTCCATTGAGTAAGAGGTAAAATCTTTCCTAACTTTTTCTTGATTTTCATTCACTGCAGCCTAGCAGTCTAGCTTCTAGCAAATCTTCTCTCCTAGAAGTTACAAACAGCGATGGTCTTTAAAAAGGATAATATAAAATACATACGTAATGGCAGACATACTACTGCAAAGCCAGCCTTCACTAGAACCTCATTTCTCAACCAGATGGAGTCCAACAGAAGTTTGGAAGTATTAGGCATCTTTGTCTGTATTTCCTAAGGAAGATATAGTGCAAGAACAGGAAAAAACTACCTATTTGCAAGTAGGAAGTAGAAGGTTTTATATATTAATTTATTGAGTGTATTTTTAATGTTATACCCTGTGAAACAAAACAGAGGCATACCATCAGATTAACTTCTGTCTGGACCCTTTGCATGCTGGAAAAGCTCTTGGAATATGCTTTAGCACAATCCAGCCTAAAGGAAGGAAAAGACGACTAGATATATATTGCTCAAAAGGCAATTCTACACTGAATTCCTTGAAAAGAGAAGGTTTAATACCTCACCTAAAGAGATTGAAGGGCAATGCTGCCTGATTCATGAGAGAAGAGTGTAGTCTTTTGCTTCCCAGAGACTTAACAACAAAGCAATTTTCCATTACAGTAGCAGGTGAGATCAATTAGCACATAAATTATAGAAAAAAATTTAGTAAAGAAACAAATTACCAACATTGTCTTTTACCCAACTCCTGACATCCTTTTTCCTTTGTATTGAGGAAAAGTGAAACTTGAATTGCCTGATTCCTTTTCTTGTAAAACAACTTTCTTGTCAAATTCTCAGTGAAAGTTCTTCGAAACTGATAAATTGCCGCTGTTAAGGTATATATTGTGATACAAACACTGAGTTTTGAAGTGTGCATTTGGTCTTTTAAAATTAAAATATTTTATTAAACATGAATTTTTGGTTGCATTACAAAATGTAACACAAATTCAGATGCAGGATAATAAAATCTGAAATAAAGTAAGGTTGCCAGAAGGCTAGTGAATTCTGTAATATCTCAGATTTCATATCATATTTCCTCCATACAACTTATCCATTCTTTTCTTTTCCTGTGTCTGAGCATACAATTGAAATTTCAACCCTAAATAGAAACTCTCAAAAGGAATAAATCTACACCTACACATCAAAACCGAAAAAAGACTGTACAATAGCACTAATAAATACTTTTTGTAGCACATGCCAAAAATTTAGCCTTTCAGCATGGAGCAGCATTTCTCAAATGGTTTCTGGGATTTCTGTAGTTAAGTATCAAAAAAGAAAGTAGTATTTCAAGCCAGTATTTCCTTTTCAAAGCCACACATATATACTCATCTCACCCGTTCGTTATTTCTCAGAGTTAGACGTGATGAATTAATTCACATGAGAAAATTAAACCAAAAGCTGTCAACAATGGTGACTTTCCCTCATCTCCCTTTCTCCTAGAGAAACAGGGGGAACCAGGCAACGAGCTTCAAATTTGCAAGAGTTCATTTCGGGGACTGAATTAATTTTCTTTAATCCCACCATGCTCCATATTTTCAATCAAAAAGCCAAGTGTTTAACAAAGACTATCCTCCTGAATAGAGGTATCCTGGAAATTGCCCATTTCCTGTGGTAGCGGCAAGATTCCCAGCCACTTGAATTATATGAGGCAGAGCCCTCGAACAGGTCTGTGTGTGGCTGCCAGTGGCGGTGTGGCAGTGTTTTTCTTAGCAGCTGGGGAACTTTAGAAGTTATAACAGAAAGATTTTCAATGACTTCCCAATTATATCTGAATATGATTGGAGTGCTGCTTTGATGTTGCCAACATCATATATGAAAGTATCTTTTTCCAGATGTTTCCTCAATAAAGTAAAGCATTTCAGCTCCCAGTGACCAAATCTTCCCTATATAATCAAAGCTCCTTTTCAGCCACAAAGAAAAACCCTAGATGAATTGAGCCAATAAAATTACAGTTAGACAACTCTGTTATCTGTGTCCAAGCTGGGCTGGAGTTCACAGCACTGAACAGTCTAAGTTTGTTAAGCTCAAACCCTTTCCCTGATGGGATCTAAACTCAAACCTGTCCCCTTCTTACCTGTTGGAATTTCAGGTATGTTCACCCCTTGGTGGCTTCTCACATCAGTCTTCAGCCTAGGGCAAGACAGTGTTTTGCCTCAAGTACAATTTCAAGCCCACAGTTAACACCACAGCATAGATATTTCCAAAGGATTTATTATCCTATTAAGTTAAATTTTAAGCTTAAAATAATGAGCTCTTAAATAAAATTCTAAAAATAATCAGGATGCTTATCCAGGAAGTACAATGATGTTGGATTAGCTCTTCAGACGTAAGGACAGGTGTCTTTTGCAAAGAATATTTCAAAAAGCAATTGAGAATGAAGAATCAATTTAGCCATGTGCTGCTTCTATGTCTTGGGAATTCTGAATTTAAGAACTGATGCCATAAAGCACCCGCTATTAAAAGGTCTTTCAGCAATGGAATTTACAGGTTGCGTCATACCCAGGACAAAATTTCTAACCTTGCTTTGGAAGAGGGCCCCTTTTAGTGCCTGATAGATTGAAACTCCATCAACCAGGGAATGACTTCAACATGATATTGAATTAAACTTGCATTACTACCAATCACAGATGGAACTTCATCTGTTGTAACAGCTACGATATTTAAGAAGCTGCATCCATTGCATTGAAAATATTTAAGCATCTCTTTATATGTTTTGTGTTTGTATTATTGTAACCACCAACCATCACTAAGACTTTACATTTGTATTCTAGTTTGAATAGCAAAATAAAATAGTTTTCAAAGTTATTTTAGACTGGTAATTTCCAGGTTTATACATGTTTCTGCTTTGCAGTAAAATTTAAAACACTTCTGTCGAGAAAGTCTGAGTAAATTATTTCTATGAAAATAGTAAACATTATTGTTTTAATGTTTTACATGAAATAATTTCTGACTTTATGTGATATTGTAATTTTAGAATAGTTTAAAATATGAATAAATTGTTTAAAGACTTAAGGACGACCTATGGTGTTGCTGAGCCTGATTGCAAAACTTCCATTGACATCTCTTCTGGTCAGGATTTCACTTGTCTGTGGTTTAGTCTTCTGGACTCTCATCCAACACTATTTGGCCTATGATACCCTTTGGGGGTGATCCTGAACTTCCTTCCAGCCACATTCAGCAACAGTTACTGACAATACCACCTCCCGTGGAAACACATTAGGGAATTTATTGTTGTGTATGCAATTGCATCAGTTGCATCTGCAAATATAGTTGAAAATTCAGCATTCATGTTTGTTTGCAGAGTTTCACTCTGAAATTTTTCAGTCTTAAAAGTGGCAATCATAGAACCAGACAGTCTGGTGCTGGGGTAACTTAGAACGTACCATAAAATACCAATAAATCATTGCATACTCCAGACTGATACAATAGACAGATTAAATACCATCCATATTTGGATTTTTGCTCTTTTTGATGAATAGTCACAGTGTTAGGAAATGGAGTTTTGGGTACTTCCTTTCAGAGGGGAATGATTTAATTTAGGCTAAAAAAAGCTTGAAAACTCAGGGAAGAACATTTAACAGTTTTGTCCTCGGCCAGGAGAGGTCACCCTTGTGTGTGGCATAACATAAATCTGAACCCTTTACCCCTTTCACTAGTTCATTGGAAATTAGCTGCTTTGGTTTGAATGAAAAATATCATATCCAAGCTTTCCTGAATTTGGATGAGTTTTGGAATCCAGATTGAACCCAGTTTCCACACCTCAATCTTTTGTTTACTGGGCAAAGTGGTTCTGCTGGTGGTACCAGTACTTATTTCTCCCTGTGACAAGATTCACATCATATCTCTAGCTCACATAGGTTTAAATGAGGAAAAATGTCTCCGACATCAACATAGTTATGTTAATTGGTAGTTGGTCAAAGGTGAAAAGTGAGCTTATATCTTTCAAGATATAGATTTATTTTACTATTTAATATTCTTTTTTTTTAAATGATTGTTTTCAACCTTACAAAAAATTTATTAAAAATAAAAATAATCCTTATAAACTTTGTTTCCTCTCCTGCTGTTGAGAATTGGAAATGCAAGAGATGTCTTCTCATGACTACTGTACATTACTCCCTAATTGGGTACAGAGGTTTCTAATGCAAATTTAGTTCATCCTTCTTCTCTCTGGGCACAAAACTATGACTGCTCATCTGGGATTTTTCTTTCTTTCTTTCCCTTCTTTAAAAGAAAAGCAGTGTCTTTTCACACATGTAACCACGATCTGGAAGTCTGCCAGCATCTGTCTGACTCATCATTTTCAAAATATACTGTGAATGCTGGGAATCAAATTCTAGCTGTGAGACCGAAGGTAGACACTTGAGTGCCAAATTCCATTGCCACTTTACCATTCGAGCCCACTTTAATGAAAGAATGCAAAGCAGAAAGCAAAACAGCTCTTTCTGTTGCTACCCTACTACCAATCATAACAGAGCCAACATGCCTCTTTATACCGAGAATATGAATAATGTACAAAAGAATTTTAGAAAAATACCTTTAGGCTAGAAAACTGAGACTAATCATGGCATTGTTTTTCATGAAACTAAAACTTGCTTTGAAGTATTTATGCTACTTCCTTACTATTCCCTTGGCTATATTTTGTTTTCATAATGTTTATTCAGTTAACTTAGTTATTTTTGTACTTATCTGGTCTTAATACCTTTTCCTTTTCCCCCTTTCTTTTGATTCATGCTTTTTTCAGTTTTCTCAGGGTGATTTATCTCTGTCAAGAATTGCTTCATAGTGCCAGGCATCGGACATAAATCCATTACTTATGGTATGTCTATCGCTGGAGAAAAATATGTTTCACATGGAGCTGATTTTTTTTTCCAGTTTTTAAACACTATTTTCTGTTCATGGAACATGGGGTCTAATCTTTAAACACAGCAAAATATAACCTAGGTGTCCAATTTTTAAATCTATACAGTCCTAACTAAATATGTATTTCCATAGAGTTCAGGAGACAGTACTACTGGAGGTGCTCAGATAACTTAAGAACCAGTCATAACATTCAGTCCATATGTAAATTAATTAAAGCTATGCCTTCAGGGACCTGCCTGTTGTTTCATATAAAGACTGTTGTGAGAAGTTGAGACTTTGGTTCACATTATTATAGTACATTTTCAATGCTGTAAAGAAAATATTAACATAGTATCAGGGCAGACAATCAACATCTACTGGAATCATAGTCATGAGATGCTAACATTCTCACTGGATCTATTTAGAAAAAAATTACTTGTATTTCTGCTGCTTGAACATGACATAAGGAATCGAAAAAATCTAAGCAAAATCATTAGTGTTTAGATTGCTGGGTCTTCCAGTTTACATATCTTGTGGTAAAGGATTTTTTTCTGTATTTAGTTGAGTCATTTTTTAGGTTTGTACATCAGAAATGGTCCCAAGTGGGAGTGAGATTTTATATTTCCGATCCCTTATTTGACACATAAACACATATAAACTGAAGCCACTGAAGTTAAAGACAAAATTCCTGTTGATCTCAGTGGGTTCAAGATTTCACCCCAGGCATCTTACGAGACAGCACTTGAACTTCATAACATTACCATGTTTCTTTTGACAGTAAGTAAAACAAAATGATATATTTTAAAACTTCTTGGTTTTAAGCTGATGTATCACCATTACCCACATTACTTATTGTAAGTCTTTCTGTATAGGTTCAGAACTATTCATTTTTTGTAATAAGGGAAAACTGCAGGCATCTATGTACTATGTATCCTGGGCTGCATCAAAAGAAACATGGCCGGCAGGTTGAGGGACGAGATTCTGCCCCTCTTCTCCTCTCTGATGAGACCTCACCTGGAGCACTGCATCCAGCTCTGGAGCACTCATGACAGGAAAGACATGGACCTGTTGGAGCAGCCCAGAGGAGGGCCACAAAATGATCAGGGGGCTGGAATATTTCTCCTGTGAAGACAAGCTGAAAGAGTTGGGTTTGTTCAGCCTGGAGAAGAGAAGGCTCCAGGGAGACCCTGCAGTAGCTTGTGATAAGGTGAGGGATAATGGCTTCAAACTGGAAAAGGGTAAATTTACATTAGATCTCATGAAGAAATTTTTCACCATGAGGGTAGCGAGGCACTGGAACATGTTGCCCAGGGAAGTTGTGGAGACCCCATCCCTAGAGGTGTTCAAGGCCAGGTTAGATTGGGCTTTGAGCAACCAGATCTAGTTGGAGGTGTCCCTGCCCATGGCAGGGGGGTTGGAACTAGATGATCTTTAAGGTCGCTTCCAACCTAAACCATTCTATGATTCTATGATATATTTAAAGATGATGTAACGTTCATTATATTCATTCATTTAAGTCTATTGAAATAATGGTTGTTTGAACAAAAAACCTATTTTTTCCCTTCAATTAACAAAAGGAACAGATTAGAAACTGCTTGAAATGTCAGGCTGAACCTTGTGATTAGCCAGAGTGAACTATCTCAACCTCTTTGTAAAATCATAGCAACTCCTTCCCTTCACGTGTTGGAATTCAAATGATATTCAGACAAAGATTCAGGTTTACTTTGATTAAATGTATTTAATAATGTATAACATAGCTCAGCTGTTGACTCAAAGGTGTGTATAGTAATAACAAACAATACTTTCACATTTATTCTTTAAGTCACTCAAACGAGGAACTAAAACTAGTTTCATTGTTATATATTGTCTGCCTAATTTCTGCAAACCTAAAAATTAACATGCATTCTCAAATTAAAAAGGAAATAAAATACCTATTTATCTTCTTGTGCTTAATTTATGCGCACATCTCTCACCATACAGAAAAGAGTTACTTTGTCAAGCCAAAAAGCCATTAACCTCAGTCTTCAAGAAAACATCCCACAATGATCTACAGAGCTATAAATCACATGCATCATATGGATGATCCTTGCAAACACTGGAAAGTTTAAATGAAAAAACCAAGTACTCTTTGCAATACTCATCACATCCTTTTCAGATTGAAAAGTAAGCTCAAATTCTACTTACTTTAAATAGACAAAAAAAGAGAATATCTTGCTTACTGGAAGCACTGGGCATTTTTCAACTAGTACTTGGTAAAAATATTGACATGGTATTGTCAGTACACATCCAAAAGAACTAAACATGAAAAAATCTAGAGACTTTGAAAAGAAGACTTTCCTTTCTCATGCTTTCAATGGGCAAATTCCATGCAATGTTATATCAGGTTTTGGTGTGAACTATGTTGATTTAAAACTGGAATAACCCTGTGGAAAAAGTCCTGGTTTGTTTTGTTTTGTTTTGTTTTTTTTTCATTTAGGCTGTTGCATGTTTCATGTACATCATAGCTGCTTTTTTTTTTTTTTTTAAATAATAACAATATTATTTGGTCTATATGGGGTATAGCAGATTTAATGCTCTCCTTTTATGTAATTCAGTTTTTCCTGAACCTCTGGTATGTAGCAAAATTTATGATCACCAAGTACCTTCTTTCCCCCATTTTTGTAACAAATATTACATGCTGAATACTGTTTGACAAAACAGATGTCTACCTGAAGTAGAACTGATCATCTTATTGATCATGTTTGGCATTAACCATCTTGCTAACTGAGAGAGGCATTATGCAGCCAATGTGTGAATGCGAATTCAAGGTCACAGCAGTTCAGTCTAAACAGCATTATTTGACAGAGAACCTTGGGTAAGATTTACAATATATCTCCCCGCTTTCCAAATGGCACATTTATTATATTCTTCCAGATGCTCTAAGGAATAATGGTCTTTAGCAATAGCTGTTGAGATTCCACTGAACATCAGTTTTTTCTGTAGACAATCTGCTTGAGGCAGAGCTCTAACAAGATGTTGACTTCCATATTGCCTCCAAATGCCCCTTGTTTCTTTCTTCCTTCCTTGCATAATCACCCTCACCTCTAGAATATTCTTTTTCAGAGAACCTTCTGACTTCTTCCTGAATGACAGAAGCAGAAAGCACAACTCTTACAGCACAGGACTGAGTTTTATTTGTTCCCATTCAGCACAAATGAACCCAAGGCACGCAATCTCTTGGTTGGCAGAAATCGCTACACCTCTATACCATTGTGGTAGCTTTTAGGAAATACCATCCATAGAGGAGTAAAAAACAGAGATAAGAGCTTGAAAGTCCAAATCCAGCTGATAGAATTTCTTTTCAAGTAAAGGCTATTGCAAACCATACTTAGAAAAAAAAAAATCCTCAACAGGTAGAAAAATACTTGGCAAGAAGACCACTTGCCAGTCTGCTCATCCACTGTATCCTTTGCATCACAGCGCTTGTTCAGGAATGGCGAATGTGTCAAGTATGTGATATGCTAGGAAGATATCTGCAGAGGCCTTGTGCATACACTGTTGTGGGTTTATCAGCCCTTACATATTAGGATTAGTTGCAAATACTAATGTTACCTCTCCACTCCCTTCTGCCTCTTCAGTGACAAGAGTCAGCCAAACTCCACTTTGCAGGCAAACAGTTTTTAGAGATTGAGCTCTTGCAGGGATCCAACAGCAGCCTGCAGACTCTATTCTTGCGTACTCAGGAAGTGAAGTACCAGTATCAGCTTTGCCTCTGCTGTAAGTAGTTAACAACAACAAACACGCCCTGCCTTCCTCACCCCCCCCCAAAAAAAAAAAACCAAACCCAGTACAATATAGAAAAATGCATGTCCCTCTCAAAAAAAAAATCAACAAAGAAAATTAACCAGTTAACATCTCCACAATCAAGTGTATTTATTTCTTTTGAAGAAATCTTGTAATTTCTTTCCATGGGTAACGGTTTTTTAGACTTTTTTTTTGGACTTTTATACTATTGGTACCCATTTGACTGAAGGGTAGATAGGCATCTGTGTAATGACACCTATGTAACTTGTAAGAAACACTTACTTTCAAGAGGGTCATGAATAACTGTCTTGTTCATACTTATTGTCCTTTCCAGTCCATATTCAGTTCCAGGTGCAACTTCATGGTAAGGGAAAGTGTACTTTGAAGGGAGGCCATTTTTCAGTAGAAGTCAAAGGAAGACAGGGAAAAGATGGATGGATGCTAATATTTTCAGTATTTGTGCCTGAGCCATTTGTCTTGTGAAGAATCAGGTACCTTGTATTACAGCTATATCTTTGACTTGACTGCCGAGCTAGTCTTAGGTCTTAGGCACATTTTTTAAAAACCAGCACATAAAGCACAAATATAGTTAAAGACTGTGGGGTAACTGGGCTTATTAAGGGAAGCAAATTTTCCAGAGAAAAAAAATTTTGGCACATCAGAAATATCAGGATTTTTTTTTTTTTACATTCCCTAATCTCAACATTTTCACAAAAATAATGAGTACCTCTATTTTTGCTATTCCTGCAAATATATATAACAACGGAAAAAGAAAATCTCATCTAGAGACATTATAGCAAAGCACAAACATGGAAAAGTTATTTTACTAATGTCTCTAAGTATTTAAAAAAGATTAAAATAAAAAGGATAAAATAAGAGAGAAAACAAGGAAAGACAAAGAAAGACAAGAAAAAGCAGACAAATATCATGCTGATGAGACAGAAGACGTTCTGGAGAATGACTGAGTCTCTGGTAGCATGTTAGTTAGTAGGTGCAGGAATATGTAAAAACATTTAAGGATTCATTTTTGCAACCACTTTTCTAAGTCTGCTACAATGAAGAGCACTTTTCATATCTTTAAATTCTAATCAGACTTCTATCAGATTTTCCATTAAGTCTTTCTCCTTGTTTTACGAACAGGATTTGAAGAACTACAGAATTCAAACAGGAAATGTTAACATTAATTTACTGATCTTTGCTGACAATTAGATTATCCTCCTACCACCAGAGCAAGCTTTTCAGTATGTTGGTCAGTAATTTGATGCCAAGTTTAGTGTAGCCAAAATGACAACAAACATGTTAATGAACAAGGCTGTAGTTATTTCAAAACTGCTGACCCAACTAATATGTAAGCAAACAGGGAGAAGGTACAATACGTTAAAGAGTGTCTTATTTTGAAACTAATCTTCTGTAGCTAAGGAAATCAAAAATAATACCAGTATACAGAATACCTGAAGTTGTACAACTGGGGTTTTTCACTAGTATTGCAAGCAATTAGATATCGAGGTAGCAGTGAAATTAAATAATTCATTGTGAGTTGGGAAGATAGGCCCATGTGGATTTGGTTTCTTTCATGATTGCAACTTAGCTCTGCTAAAACAGGCACACAAAACAAAACCAGAACAGACACTTGAATTAAACTCCAGCCCTTCCTAACAGGAAGTACTATTGCTTCACAGTTTATGCAGACAATCTCTTTAATAAGAAAAGAAATAAGAATGGAAATACACAGGGAAGTACGCAGAATACTCCAAAGAGGAAAATCTGTGCCAGTTCTTTACCAGTTTTTTACAAGAACAGGCTTTCTGCCTGCACAGGAAGTAAGGAGGGATGTGGGTCAGCCTGAGAGCTACACAGTGAGGGATCTGCCAGCCGGCAGAGAGATAATAACTGCCCCTGTGCCCTCCTCTTGCAACACTTTGAGTACGGTCAAATATGGAAAAACAGAAGGAAATTGTGCTTGGCCGTGCTAAACTTAGCTGCAGTACAAGAGTTCAGGAGTGAGTTCAGCTGGAGAATGTAGCTTGGCTTCTCTAAGGTGAAATAAACTTGACTACAGAATTATAGAACTTTTTTGGTTACAGTCGCCCACATACCCCACGTGATCTAGGTGAAGCAGAGTAGCTGGCACATTCACTCAAGGATTCAGAAAATGAAATTGAAGGATCAAGGCAGATCTAACATTTTTTTAGCTGGTGAGGTTCTTAGGAGAAAACTTATTATCAGTCTAATGTTTTCAAGTATTAGAAAAAAAAAAATTACGGAAATTTGTCCTGCACTGCCTTCATTATTGACTGTTACTCCTTACATGTTTCCAACATTGGGTTATGCTGCCACTGCAAGTTGCTATGAAGAGAGAATGACAAAGATTTTTAAGAAGTTTCTAATTTGGGGGTGGGATTAACCCCATGCCAGTGTCCATTGTATATAACTGTCATAAAAAACTTTTTTGTTTTATAAATCCCACAAACTATTACCCATAAAAATTAAAATAGATTAATTTATTCACCAGAAATTTTTACTATAATTGTCTGATTAATCTTGGATATGTCTATTTGGGGGTTAGGGAGACTTCAACATGCACTTGCAGTTCTATAATCATTTAAACTATTCCTTATTAAAAACAATAAATATGTACGGGGCCAAATATTTGGTTATGACTATAATTAGATTGAAGGGTGCTCTGTAGGTAAGTTTTGAAACTCATCATTGAGCCTTTCTAACCTTATTCTCCTCTGTAGCAGTAATTCTCCCTAGACTCAGATGGAGAAACACAAGAGCTGATTTAACGTATGCCAGGCTCTGAAGGATGCAGAGCTGTTTAAAAGCATAGCCTAAGATCAAAGTGCTGCTGTTTCAGCCGTACACCCTGTTTTTTATCTTCACTCTATTTCCCCTGTCAGCAGTAGAGACACCAAATGTATTAAGAACTTCCATTCCACCAGGAGATCACCCTTACTCTTAGATCACTCTTAGATATTTCTTCCTTTCCTGAATTATTTGGCCTTTAAACCAGATGGCACTGATAGTTCAGAGAAAAGCCAAAGTATTGGAAAATTTGGTGTGTTCTATTTCTCACTTTTATCTGACTGCACAGCTTTTATTTTTATCCCAGCTTCTAAAGGAACGTATTAAAACATTCCAACTCTTCACATGTATTAGTCACACTGCACAAAGAATGTGAATTGTGCATGACAAAAGATACTGCATTAGATTATGATTGCCATACTATAAAACTTTCCTTCTGCTTGTTTTTATACGATGTATTGAAATAGATATAATGACATACAATTAGATGGGACTGAATAAAAAAAACCCTTTTGTCAGTGTGCTTGTCAGTCTCACAGTGCCTTTTATGGGAACAAGTTTTCGGTACCTTTCTTCGACCTAAAAGCTAAAGTTCATGATCTTATGTACATAAATTGACAATAGTCTGATTTCTTCCAATACATTATGGTTTTATATTTAAAAAAGTAGTTTTGGTGCACTTTGGGGGAATGAGATGACAGAAAGTATCTGAAATCAATTTCTTTTTCAGCATTCTAAGGCTAAGATTTGTCCTCAGAATTCCCTCTTTCCTCCAAACTATGCTGAAAGTGTGGCTTCTTGCTCTTTTTCTTAGGGCTCTGACAGATGATTGCCAATGGATTTAATGGCTATATGATAAAACATGGTATTCACTTCCTATTTGTTCTACCAGACTTTACTGTCCCATGGCAGGAGAGGGAGAAGGAACCATGCTTTGTTACCTGACTCACTCAAGTTCACAGCTCAACATATTAATTCCAGTAGTGAAAAGCAGTGTATTTTATGGTAAAAAACAAGCCTGGGAAGAAAGGCTGATGAGGGGTGGGCATGCATCTGTTCCAGTATATGCAGCATGAGCAGAAAGGCAAGGCACACAGTACTAATATTGTAAACCAAGGCAACTAAATCTAGTGGAGCCTTTAGCTTCTCTGATCAGGATGTAGTTTGCTTCTCAGAACAGATAACCTTTCACAGAGGATATGAAGGCCAACATAAGCATTGAATTTGGTTGAGGGCTTTTTTTTTTGTTTTGAATAGAGACTTTGAGCAGAGAATAGCTTTCCTGGACTATAAGCAACTCATTTGGTCTAGAAGCCTTCAAACAGAGAGGAAAAAGGAGCTTAGTAACTCTTTATTACTGTGTCTCCCCATCCTCAGCTCGATCCAAGGGAGCATGGTCCAGCCAAGAACCACTACCCTCCTCAGTCCACTTCTGCAGCACCATAATTCAATTGTCTTCAGCAGAGATATTTATAATTTTACAGGCAGAAATGAGAGAAGAACCAGATACGGTGATAATTTGCCATGCTGAACTAAAAGCAGAATAAGCAGTATAATATTGTGTGTTGCTGGATTTTCCCACTTATATGGGGCATTCAGCTATGAATATTAGGAGTAATAACTATAAGTGCACCATAAAAATCAATAGGAATGTGATTCAGAATTCGTTGGGATTCCTACCCAATGGGAACATTTCTATTTAACCCAGGAAGCTGTGGACCAGACGCTAAAGGTGAGTTTTGTGCTCTCTGCTGTCAGAACAGATTTCTGTCTTCCCTGCTGCGACTCCTTCCCACCACACATGCCTATATGGCTTCTGTCAGTAAGGGCACTTCTCCTTCCCCACAGTGAACTAATTAAGTTATCAGTAAAGAAACACTATTCCCTCCCTCCACACCTCACGTGAATAAATTCTAATCATCAGCTCATCCACCATGTATCAGATGAACACCAGTGAGGAAGATGGGAGGAGCTTTTAACTGAGGATGGGAAAAAGGAGGAAAAGTGTTGTATTTTTTCGGTAGGGAATAGCTATTAAGCTTGCTAATCTCTGATGTGAAATGACAGACTAAAGCTTTAGCATGGATTTTGAAAAGTATAAACAAGGTAGGACTTGATGCAGCAGAATGGTACTGTGACTACAAACCAGCCAAAGACACTACCCTCAGTTTAGCTTTAAGGAGCACCACATTGGACTCAGTGTTTGGGAAGGAAAGGAAATAAGTCCTGTAGGGTCCTATTAAAATCCCAGACTGTATTTTTATTTTAAAAAGTATGGATTTTTTTTCAATTACAGCCAAAAGAGAGGAAAAACAAAGAGGCATTTGGCCAATTTGGCTTTAGCTTTCAGGTTTTGTACAAACTGCAAACGCTATTGAACATGAGAGCTAAAAGATGAAAAACATTTTTTAGAGAAAATATGAAACCTTAAATTAAATATAAATCTTGATGTTTCCTAATAATTCATTTATTTTAGAATCTGCAAAACACTGTTAGCTTATTTGGCTGGAAGATACTTAATGATCATCAGTATCCTGAGTCGTAATCATAGGCGAAAATAAGAGTCATACCATTTCTCAGTGCTATAACACTGTTATAACACCAGTATTAAACTATAAGTATGAATTTCTGTTCAATTTAGAGTATCACATCAACCATGATCTATGCAGTTTTACTGCTTGACACATTTTGATTCCTGATACAAAGACACTAACTTGGCGACTTGTGTCTTGTTAGAGACCTAACAGTTTTGAAAGGGGTTTTTTTGTCAATGAAGCAAAACAATTAATATAGCACTGTAAATGCAACACAATTTATCACGGTCAGCACTCTGCAGCTGCCACGCAGGGAAGCCAGCCAAGCAAGCCCACCAGCACTACTTTGGTGACCTGACCTAGTGTGATGAATGAGAGGACTCCAGTTGGTGAAAGACAGTGAACTTGGCCCTAAATGTATGGGTGTGCAATTCCAAGGTATGCGTATTTGACAGCCAAGAAGATTGTTTCACTGGATACCTGTGGAATGGCACAGGGCAAAGTGACATATTAACTATTTTGTGTTAGATCATAATGACTGATTTATGCTTGTAAAGCAGATAAATAACAGAATGGACACAACACCTATTTTTTCTCATGCTTCCAGTGGTTTTTCTCTGACAGTCCTATATTTCTTCTGAGAAATTCAATTTTAATACTATATCTCAGATAAAGATTCCGGACATACCACACACATTAGCTGAAATTCCATTCCATTGCTCATCCTCCTCTGCCTGTCTGCAAAGCCTACATATTTTCAGGATTCCTCATTTTTCTTGAGTTCGATTGTACTGTACGAATGCTGATCAAATCATGCTCTGTCATTCCACAACAACATCAACAAATTGAACTGCCCTTTTTTAGAGGGCATACAATGCTGATTTCACAGATGTGTATTGTTAGGCAACCAGACACACAAAAATGTGCACTTGAGGTCAAAGCCTGCACAATCTTTATTTTCTTTCCTTCTCCCCCATATGTGATCATTCGCGTCTCAGGATGCTACAGCTCTTTTTCATCTCATCATCTTCAAATGCAAAGCAAGCTTGATAACTGCCAAAACTTGCATGTTCTGCAGCTTCACAGCTGGGATACATATGCTTGAGTGGCAATGACAGGAGAACATCATATTAAGTCAAGCTCAAAATGAGAAGCTCTAGGCCACCTCCAACTAAGGGACTGCAAAAATGATGAAACAATCAACTAATCTGATCTTAAAGAGTCTTTAGAGACAGAGGGAATCATTCCAAATAGTCCTCAATACAATTAGAGAAGGAAGGGAAAAGCAGAGAAACGGCTACTGCAGTAAACATCATTCTAAGAAAAAGCAGGCAGAGGACAAAGAAGAACGGTTGTACTGGGAATTGGAACAGAACATTTTCTGGTTTGATATGAACACTGAATGAATAAACAAGAAGAAAAGATTACAAGGAGAAAAGTGCCCTGGGTAGGAAATTACTGGAGGGAAGATGCTGCTGCAAAACATGTTAGGTATATAGTGACCTGCATTATGTTTGGACAATGAGCTAAACAAACTGAAGTTCTTAATTATACTCTTAACTTTCTAAATAGAAAAGAAATAGGGATTAGCTTTCAAAATCATTGGCAATGTTTAGCAAACCTCAGGCTCACATCTGAATGGCATTATGTCCTGATGAGCTCATGGCTGTGTCTTTACAGCTAGCCAAAGCAATCAGTACAATTTTATTTCTCCGGGTGTCTGAGATATTATTCCCTACAGTGAGGAAACACAGAACCTAATGTAGGAATAAAAATGATGTATAACAACCGTGATTTTCTTATAATCATTGTTTTTACTGATTTTTCTGGAAATGTAAATGCCTTCAGGTACTGAGGTCCAAGGAGAGAAATTAAAATGAATTATTTAATCCAATCATCTGTAGTTTAAAACATAAAAGCATTCTTATTTATTTCTGTAAATAAATTTTCTAAAAGACTGAAATAGCTCTGTGAGGCTTTCCTGATAGGCCAAAGGGATGTAATACTTGCTCTTTTTTTATTAACAGCAATTCCTGTATTTACTCATTTTAATAGAATTCTTAATCTTTACCATTGCATAAAAATTAATAAAGGTCAAAAAGGCATACACTATCTGTACATTTGCAAATTCCAAACTTTGTATTATCACATACATTTTCATTGAGGTTAATCCAGTCACCCTCCTGCCAGACTGATCCAAGAATGAGAATGTTTAGATAACTAAAATTGTAGGAAGTCCACTGCTGGAATTCACTGAGCATTTATAGTGAATTAGAGACATCATCAGCTCATTGAAAACCCTAAAGCAAAAGCATCTTGCATCATGCCTCTGTTTACCTGTTTTGCGTACCTATTTTGCTTATCATTGATGACAGGCTCTAATTCTTAGCAAAATTTCCTGGTTTCTTTCCCAAATATCTGAGAGAAAAGAACCTCTTCCTCTGATGGAATGTCTTATTCTCTACTTTAAAGTATGGAATTAATTTGTATTCTTATTTGTATTTTTAATTATTTTTGGAGTTGTATTAATACAAGCTCTCCTGAGCTAAATTGTTATTTTCTGTCCACATTTTAAACCCCTGTTGGATGCCCTTTTATTATTTTGCAGTCTTCCCTCGGGTACATAACTTCTCTCAATTTATTAGCATCTGCAAATTCTGTTAATGAGCTGTTTGCTTCCACCTCCAGATCGCTAATGAAGATTAAATAAAGCTGGATTCTGCACTAACCCTTTGCATCCTGATTTTCCAGGATATCACACCACTGATTCAAATGAAGTGATACCACCATAAAACTGGGTGAATGCTGGAGATTCAAACCCTGTGGTAATGATCAAACTATGTCACTGTTTTTTGGCTCTGGATGTTTGTGAGTTTTTTAGTCATTTCATAATCCATAAGCTACAAAGAATTCTGGAATGAATGTTCCAAGTAATACCACATGAGAGAGTGTAGGATAGCGGAATAATAATAAATTATGATTTATTGTCTCTCAAGTGAGGCTATTTCAATGGTGGATTGTGGTACGTCTCCTGATTCTAAGTTAATAACATGCTGTAACTTATGGAGAATCAGCAAGTACAGAGAAATAAAAAAATTGATGTTAAGAATTATTATAAGTTCTAATATTAAACTTATCTTGCAAAGCCTTGGTTTAACAATTCAAGGAAGCATAATCTGAAACTTGGATAGTCACTTGAAGGGCACAAGCTGTTAAATACTGTCTTGAAGTAAATGGCAGTAACATAAAAAGAAGTAATGCTTCAGAATAGAAACCCTTGAAATACAGAAGAAAACAGATGCTATCTTTAATGCAGAGAAGTGGAAGCATGTATAATTGGTATCAAAGAGATTGAGAAATTAAAAACAAAAGGAAAGTATTCTTCTACAAAACATATTGACCTTGAAACACTAAGAAAACCCTACAATTGTCTCAAAACTCCTCTATAATTTGGGGGCACGTGCCACATGACAAAATCCTCTTTCCTGTAAATGTCTGTTTCTCTCCTCTGAAAAACATAAGTGGCATGCACCCCAGTGTACCCAGGAAAAGAACTTTTTGACTTTGTAAGCTGCATATCAAAACCTTCACATAGTCAATAATCCCAAGACACATATCACGTACCTTGGGGGTCTTTGGGAAGAGGATGTTCGTAGTTGACAGATAGCAAAAGCTTCCAAGGTGTTCCACTGCTGCAGTCTGTAAAAGATCCATTTTGCATATCGGAGACCTCTACTGGCTTACTCATCTCATGTGCCTAGGAGTTTAGATCACCCCCTAAGGACATACGCCTGCAGAGACAGTCATCGTATCCCTGCTCTAGCCTTCATATCAGAGTCCACTCAGACTTAGGAGCTTCTTTGGTCATTTAAAAGGAACGCCTCAGGCTTCCTAGCTCTCCTACTTTTCTACACATCATCACAGGGCTGTTGGATTGAGGTTGTTCCAAACTAGCAATAGAAATCTACCACAGCGACTCAAAAGCACAGTGTATGATTTTAAATTATGGCTCAAGTACAGAAACCCTGTATCAGGAGAAGACAACACCTGCTTTCATCCCAGACTTACTAGAAGCTCTCTACAGTCATTCATTTCCCCTTCCTGCTCCAATTCCCATCTTGCTATTTAATGACACATTGAAGAATTAAGAATTCCATAAAATACATTTTGCTATGCCGTATACAGTCACCACCTCCCTTAACAGCTAACAATGTTTTGTTAACAATGAATGACACAGGATATTTATTTATTTATTCATTTACTTTCTGGTACTCAGTTGTTTAAGATTTGTATTTTAAATATTTCCATGCTGGAATGTGTGACTGGAAGAACAAGCATCTAAAAATAAACATTTACAATTCAAGGAAGTCATGTTAATTCCTTAAACTTCTATAAGCAAAGAAATAGTCAAGAGCGTAGTTGCTAAGTGCCCTTCTGAGAAGCACCTGGAGGTTATGACAGACCCCAGGTGGCACGTAAGCCACTTGTGTTCTCATGGTGTATAAGACACTGTGAATCAGTCTGCACTGGTATGGATTACTTCATCTATGTTTGGGCCCCCTAGTTCAAGAGGGATATTACAAAACTGAAGAGCATCTGGCCAGAGTGCTGCCAAATGACCAGGACCCTAGAGCACAGAACCTATGAAAAGACCATGAGAGAGCTGGGCTTATATAGTCGGGTCAAGAGGCAGCTAAGGGAAGCCTAATAGCAGCCTAGAGCTGTTTGAAAGGCAATTAACAAGATGACAGATTGTTTCTCATTATCATTGCATCCTCTGAATATTTTCCCTGCAAAGTCATGTAAGAGTTGTAAATCATGGTATGATGCACAGGAAAATCTATTAGACTTATCTGACCTGTTTCCTTAATAACACATAACTGTTGCTTGTTCCCTAATCTGGTAATGTATCCTCCAGAGAAACTGAAATTGGAATCATGGTAGCCTCTGTAGAAGTTTTTAATCTTTTACTTAGTTCCATGAGAAAGGTGCATTTACAGTGACCAGATGCCTAATTTTCTAGTGTGTGATTAGAATATTTAAAGGACAATGTCTTCTCTCTATTCTACATGGTGGATAGTTTTGTTGCTAGTTAATGAGGAGGAAAGGACATTTAAAGGCATAACCATGAACTATGTATAACTGACACAACTTAAGAAAAACTGCTTTGAATTAATAAATTTAAACTTTATTCTAAAATCCTTACATTATCCAATCTCCTATAGAAATAACTTCTGAAAGGTTCCAAAAAAAATTTGAAAGTTCAATTGCTCCTAGCAAGATGGAGGGCTTAAAATCACAGTGTGATTTAAATCATAGGGTGATTTTAAGAATTTAAAGGCTGGTACTTCAATCTTATTGATTTATATATCACTGTTGCTTTCTGAGCTGTCTAATAAATCACTGAATGCTTTGCAGACTGAAGTATATCAAAACTTCAATGGCACCATGTTTTAAAGGAAGATTGCAATAAATGTATTATGAAGTATCACGAAGAAATTAATTAGGCTAAGGCCTTTCAGAAATGTTGGTATTTCCTCCCCTCTGCTGCTGGAAGTTAACATGAGCTTTAGCATTAATTTGTATGGGAGATGAGCATCACATCAAGGCATGATACTTTTTAAAAATGTATTTCAGTGGTATTGGAACATAGATTAGCCAATGAAGGGAAGCGATGAGAGACTAATTGGTAAAGACTGGGCAGAAAAACAGTACAAAGTGCATATTGGAAAAAAATCCACTGAAAAGCAAATTCCAGCAGACTCTTTCTTTCTATAAAACTGAAGACCAGCAACTGAAGACCAGCACTGTCATCAAACTGACAAATTACATTCATTGGTATAGCCAGAATGAAGAGCACTGTGTTACCATCGTAGACATAATTTGTGTGTAAAGTAACTATCAGGCCTGCTTGGTTTAGAGTAAACCCAATTCTCTGAAGTGAAGACAAATACTCCAAAGGAAAATGATTAAAAACGGAGCCAGGAGGATGATCAAAGTATTGGAAAGCATGCCTTATAGTCAAAGACTCAAAATCTATCTGTTTAGAGTATCAAAGAAAAGCTTATGGAGAGATTTGATCACAGTGAATCTTAAGGGACTGAAAAATTTCTTAATGAGAAGCTCTTCAACATTTCACCCAAAAATATAACAAAAGCCAAATGCTAGAAGTTACTGCAAGAAAAATTAACAGTGGAAATATGTTAAGAATTATAAATAGTAAAAATTATTACTCATTGGAACGGACTACTAGGAGTATTGTGAGTTTGCTGTCTCTAAAATATTTTGCTTTTAAAAGTCATACACTAGTGAAAACAGCAATTAATTCAGGGAGAACAAGGGGCCTGTATCATGAAGGAGAGTGGACTACATGTTCAGTGTTCTCTTCTGCCAAAATTTGAATCAGTGTGTTAAAAATTGCTGGATATGACACAGGTGCAAAGAAATGTTCCAATGACATTTATTTGTGAGTGTGATACAAAACTATTTTCTCAATAGCAAAAATGTTATCTGTTGGCTTCTCTCTCTAGTTAGGATAATATGTAAATTATTGCTTCTTAACCTTAAACAAAATTTTATCAAACTATCTTTGATATGTTGGACATGTAAATGTCTTTTCAAAATT
Source organism: Chionis minor (assembly GCA_013398295.1). Taxonomy (NCBI): domain Eukaryota; kingdom Metazoa; phylum Chordata; class Aves; order Charadriiformes; family Chionidae; genus Chionis; species Chionis minor. The sequence continues at coordinate 321,310 of VZSF01008379.1, forward strand.
CTCCTTTTCCATAAAACTGCACATACAGCTCAATGAAAGCTGCAGGAATGTGAACAATTTTTTAAAGTCCTGTAAGATTTGAAAGCTTAGAGAGCTTAAGTAATTTCAGAAATCCTCCTCCAATTATGTTGATACGCTAAATTAAATATACTATTTTCTAAATTCATGTAGCAAAAGTACTCTTGTAGGTTTCCCAGATAAAACAGCTGATTCAAATATATAAAGTTCAAAAGATTTTCTCCTAAAAGAACTCTTTCTCTGCAGTTCAAATCTTGCAGAAAAAGCTTAGTGCAGCTCTTGTTTCAAGATCATGTCTTACAAAGGTGCAAAAGAGCACAAAGTTGACTTTGGAAGACATTTTCTCTTAGGTTGGTTGACATGTTAGTATTGGTCTTTTGTATTTTATGAAGTTGCTTTTTCACTGAAAACTGACAAGAATGATGGATTTATCCCTCTCAGAGGATGTTAAAGTCACCAAGTTTTAGGAGGAATTGGACAATCTTAGAAGGCTGTAAATTCTATCAAATTTTAAGATTTTTTAAAAACAGAAAATTAAGACTTTTATAAATATCAAAGATTGCTTATTATTGTATTAAATACTATTACTGTATTAAAATATTGTTATTGTTATTGTTATTATTAAATCCTTTTGATTTAAGAAGAGTCTCTACTTCATACATTTCATGTAAGATGATCATGGGGAGTTGGGATTGAGGGGGTAAGGGTTTCCTGCCCATTTTACAGAATATGTAAAATGTTTTGCTTCTATTTTTTTTTTTTTTTAATGCATCTAGTAAGCTCAGATAAGGATACCTTCCTAATTTCCTTCTCTATAAGGAGGCAAAACCGGGGGGGGTTAACACAAAATATGCACTAAGTATAGCCTATTTGCAGAAAAAAATGTACTTTTTTGTATCAGATTCAGAGTTTAAATAGGGAAAATATAAATTTTTTTCTAGCCTACTCAGTCATTTATTTAAGTCACTCACTGTTCTCCGTTTGTTCATTTTCTTCTGTAATCTCACAGGCATAATTTTTATGATGTTGTATAATGTAACATTTCTTCCACACAATGTAGGTGTGCCTGTCTACATTGGCAATAAGGATAATATTGTAAGAATAAACTGTGCCTGCCTGGCAAGCTTTCATGAAAAGGTTGTTTATCTTGTTCTGTGTTTTTAAAGGCTAAGTAGCTGGGCCTAATTTTGTCAGGAGTAATCTAAATGGTTATATTTTCTTTTAAGGATTTGTATAAAATAATATTTCTGTTTCTTTTCAGATTTCAGACTAATTTCCCATTGTTACATTTTTGATAATAATAACTAATAAGTGGCTGTTGAGTAGAGACAGTACTTATATGCATTTTTTCGGAGAGAAAGTGACTGGAAAAATTGATTTTCTTGAAAGATTCTTGAAAATTCTCTTAACCTGCCAATATCCAAGTGTCGGGTATTACATGCAAGTGATGTTCAAAACAAGGAACAGTAACATTTCTCATACATTGTGATGTAGAATATATTAATTTTGTAGAAAAATTTATTCTCTCATGTGAGTTTTCTGTGATCTGACTCCTTGAGAGGAGGCTTCTAAATAACAGAGTAGAGGCTCTTACAATAATTCTCCACTCAGACTAACGACTCAAGGTCTAACACAGAATATGTTTAGAAAGGATGATGTTGCCTGCAAGAACATTTCAAAGCTCCTTTCAACTCTGATTCTGTGATACTGTGGCACTCCATCCACAGTGGACATGAAAATGATTTGTTTTCTTCCTCTTTGCAGCTTGTCTGACAACTCAAAGATTCAAACAAGGCCATCACTGTGATCTTTGATCCTTTTCTTTGCTCTCCTTTAGATTTTCCCCTGCTAGTCAAAATCTTTTTTTAACTGTTATGTCCAAGACAGGAAAAGTACTGGCCTCGTCAGCACTACATAGTTTGAAAGGGACACTTCATTTGTCTTGCAGTTGCATTATTTATACATGCTGGTATTATTTAACTTTTCTTAGAAGTGCTGCATCCAAAATTCCCATTCAGCCTTTGATCTGCTAAAAATGGTATGTCCTCTTCTGCCTAGCTGTAATTTAGACCCTTCCACTCCTGTGAGAGACTGATTATTTCTACCTCTTGAACTCTGCATTTGTCACTGCTGAACAATATCCATCTTTCTGAGGATTATTTCTCCAATGTTAGGATCACACTGAATCCCAGCACTGTACTCAAATGTGCCTGCAGTCATTCCTACTGGTGAAGCCTGCAGAAGCAGAGTCTGTATTCTATGAAACAGCTACTCATGACATTCTTGAATTGCTTCCATTCAGATCTTTGTGAAAACCCGCTTAAAACATCCAAGTTGACAATGAACTTCAGAACTTGTTTTTATCCATCTGCAAGCTCATCCTATGGCGCTTTCAACTAGCTATAAGAGATACTGTTAGAAATCATAGAATCATAGATTGTTAGTGGCTGGAAGGGACCTCTGGAGATCATCTGGTCCAATCCTCCTGTCAGAGCAAGTCCACCTACAGCACATTGCACAGCATGGCATCCAGGCAGGTTTTCAATGTCTCCAAGGTTGGAGACTCCACCACCTCTAATCTTATTGAAGTCGATATATATACGACATTACACATAAGCCCATTAAATGTCTCTAAAGACAAATAGACAACATGATTATAACAAATGTGTGGTGGTTCTTACTTATTTCCTTGTTATCTTCTAGGTAGTCAGAAATAATTAGTTTGATTAAATATTTTTTCCAGGAATTAAAATTAAGCCAGTCTGTAACTCATCAGTTTCTCCTTTTAAAAATATCCACGAGTACCTTCTTAAACATAATTGTTAAGGGACACAAGGCAGCCTGAGAAAATCCTCCAAGTGTACTAGGGTGATTAAGTTTCTAACAGTCATGCTAAACTGCAGTCTGTTGTCCTTTATCTGTGAGTTGTGTCTACAGAGTTGGCACAGTCTACTAGATAGTGTGGGAATTGATCATAGTCCAATCGTGGAATGATAGAGTTTAGCAAAACCTAATATAGTGTCCTTGTACAAAACTCTGTGCTGCCATGGCTGTAGTACTGACCTGATAGCGATCTTACACCTGGCTTATAGTTCTGGTGTTCATAGATAGTGATGCAATATAATCCTGACTCAGTAGAAGTATTCCCATGGCTGTCACAGGGACCTTTCATCTTAAACTTGAAACCCACAATGTGAAAACCAGAGGCTGACAGTTTTCATCTAATTGTCTTTAGCTTTAAAGTTAACATCACGCCAGTGAGCCTTTCCTCTCTTGAACAGTCAGGAAACAATCATGTAAGTCTCATCTTTTCACCCAAGTTATCTGAAAACCTTACTTATTGTTAGACAGTTCTTCTTGCTGAAAGGGATTAAGGGTTAGCTAATGAAGTGTGATCCTTGCTGCTACTCAGTGCTGGTAATATTAGTTGTTTCGCTACCTTAAAAATATCTGCAGTGATAATGCTTCAATAATTGTTTTAACTGAATCTTTCAGAAAGATTACATTTACAGATTTGTAGCGCTGCAAAATCACAGGTTGGCTTGAATGGCTAGCTCTGACCATCGTCTTTCTTTTCACTTCTCCTCAGGGATGTTTAATTCAGATTGCAATTATTTTTTATTGACATTGGAAAATGATTGTGCTGCCTACAAGCAAGTGGGATGATCATTTGTTAAGCTGTACTTTCATTACAGCTGTTTACATTCACACTTCCCAAAATACAGAAATCCACCTGCCCCTCTGCCCTGTCCCTCAGAGCACCCAGAAGCCTGGGAAGCTTTGGTAACAGGGACAGCTTGTTTGCTCAACAAATGATAATTGGAAGGATTGGACATAATCATTGTTGGGCAACATCATCTTTGAAAAAAAAAGCTTTTTTCCACATCTGAATTTCTTATTGGAATTATATATGATAAAGATATTTCTAGAATGATTGTCACTGGTAAAGTGAAAAAAAAACAAAAAACCAAAAAAACCCAAACAACAAAAACCTCTGCATTTCACAGTAACTGAAACACAAAGTCTACTCCATAAAGCATTACTCAGTTTTGGACTATGTTTTGTAATGTGATCTTCCAGTTCTGTATGTCAGACTCTTCACTAGTTTGATTTAGTGTCCGTCTCCTCTATTATTATGTGATAATATCTTAAAATCCCAAATCAATAATAGGAAAGATGACTAATTTAAGTAAGTTCTAATTCCCTTTTGGCACTGGCCTGAAAGCTACAAAATGAAAATAATTAAATTGACAGTGGTTAATATTATAGTTAATTTTACTTTAGATGAGATTATAAAAAGCATAGAATACGCCTTATAACACTGACAGACAAAAAAGTAGTAAAAAGTAAACCACAGGATTTTGTGTGAAGGAAATTCAAACCTATTACTTTACTTCTTTCAGTTTATTTGCTAATACTTTCTGCACTCCTTTCCATTAAACTCCATCTTCTAGTATAATTTCAGTGGTATTTTCACAAAGAAGAGGGAAAAAAAAAAGTGTAAAAATTTGTATGTTTGCAAACCCATCCAGTAGTAGCAGAGCAATTCAGTAAGACGTGACACATCAGAAATGACTACTGTCTTGACTATTTTACGGTGACTGAATTTCAAACTGACATTTGTTTTAAAACACACCTCCTGAACTCTTAGAAATCCATTGTGTTTACCTATGACATTTCAGTGAGAGCTATAGCACTGATGCTGGTCATGTTGGAACAGACTTAGAGGCCTAAATATTGCTTGTTTAAATGCTTCAGAAATGATGTGAAGTGTGATCTAAAGTATAAGGAAATCAAGATATTTCCACTCAATACATAATTTTTTGAAATACTCAAATAACACACACTGTGGGTTTACGGAACCATTACTTATTTTTATAAACTGAAGAAAATTTCAGCTCGTGCTTAGTGCCTGGGTAAGAGGTGCTGCAGTAAGGACATTGAGAGAGGGCACCTTACTAGACCTGCCTGGGTGAGGCAGGAAAGCAGTGGTAGCTAAATATGATTGCCACTCTGCTGAGTAACAAGTATCCCAAGTTCATACTCCAACAGAACCAAGTTTGTGAGACATCACGGAGTGGTTCAGAAATCCCGGCTTCTTCCAGTTGTGGTCATTTGCAGAGGACCTTGAATAACTTGGCTGAAGAGGAAAACTTCATCGCCCTCAGACAGAAAAGCGTCTCCTAATGTCAGAGATAAATCAGCTAACAGTCTTTCTCCCAGACATGCCAGGAGCTTGCTACCACTTTCAAGGCCATAAGAAAACACATAAAGTAGCTTTGATTTAACTGTTTAATCCTTATGATTTTAAAGACAGACAGACTTAGAAAAAAGTAATATTTCTGGTGTCCAACTCAAAAGAAGCATAATGGATTTTTTAAATTTAAGAGCATGGTCATAAGCTTAGAGAATTATAATGATATAGTATATGCTTCAGATATATTTTAATACAGTAAAATTGCTCTTTGTGTCAAATAATACAAGAATTGTATTAATTTATTCAAATGCCTTGTCTAATCACACCTAGTGTTCTGTCTGAGATGTGAATAGTTTTAACTTATTATAAAGGAATGAATCTTGCTGTCATATAAGTTAGTGGGCATGAACAAGAAATAAATACAAAATATTTTTGTTCTTCCCTGAGAACTTTCATATCTGTACCTTATGAAAAGCAACCTGAGGGACAGAAGGTATGAAAATGAATAGGTTATATATAATTGGCATGTTTGAACATCACTCACTGTGCTGTCTGATGGAAAAAAATCAATTGTTTTCCTTAAGGGGAGCATCTTTGAAGAACAGAGGGTCTGCACAGCTCAGTAGCTTTCAAGTCCATCTGTCTGACAGAATACACAGAGAGTAGCAGCTCCAGTCCCTGATTTGAATTGCCAGATACTTAATGTTTCCTATTCTGGTGACCCCATCTTTGAATAAGCAGGTACAAAAAAATCTCAGTGCAGAAAAGATCTTTTATGTCCATTGCTTTGTGACATTTTAAGTTAGGCAAAATGTGTGAAGCAGAGGTACCTAAAGGAAAACTCTACTATTCATATTCAGGCACCTAAACGGGTTGACTGCTTTTTTCAGCATTACCCACCATCTGCGGAAGGCAAATCAGATTGCTTTAATTTCCAGATAATATCAGACTATGAAGCAGGCACATTTTGATACAGAATGAGTAGCAACTTTATAAACTCTATACACAAAGTAGCCTTTCTAGCTGTCCTGCTGGTTTCATTTTAGTCCTATATCTGTTGTATGGATTTTCAGTTCTGAGTGAATGCTTTAGCCCTCTAAAGTTAAAGCTGACATTTTTGGTTGACCTTTTCACATGGTTCCTCCTGGTCTGCTGCCAATGGTCAAGGCTCAGCCACTAAACACTTACCTTGTATGAGCTGTGATGACATATGAGAAAACAACCAAGTATCCTATTTATTTTCCAGCATTATCTTGATGCCTAAACAATTAGAGGATCCTCATAAATATATTTGTAGTACTTTGTAATCCTTTTCCCATGAGGTTTCTTGCCAAATGTTAGATGAGTGCCTAAGCTGGAAAGATGACTCGCATGTCCCTGTACTTCAGCTGTTGTCAGGCAGCTTGCAACAGGTAAGAGCCCTAGCGACAAATGCTAAAAAGAATTGTGTGTCTGAAATGAAATCTAGCATTCCCAAACTTCAAATGTACAACCTTTTCTCACACAAGTAATTAGAGAAGGGCAAACGCTTTATCAACCTTTATCAACCTTATACACACACCATTAACCAGAACAGCTCACTTTTAGGTCCAGCGTGAGATTTCAGGAGAGTGGTTTTTACCCATCCATTCCTTTAGTTCCCTTTGGAGATTCAGGCATGGTTGTGTTCCTGTTGTTGCATTGTATATTGTACATGAGCTGTGAGTAGCTCAAATAATGACCCTCATCTAGATTTCATACATTAAAATGACTCCTTAGATTTCAAAATCCATGAGCAAAGGATTTTTACTTTTTTTTTTTCCCCCTGTCCATACAGTAACTACTGTGCTGGAAATAAAAGAGTCAGGGATACATCCATGTTAGAGGTAAATGGTAATAACATATTCTTCCCCTCACATCATGGGGGAAAAAAACCACAGTGCTGATAGATATGGTAGACAGTTTAAAACTGAGAAACTCAAGTTGCTATGCCTGCAATGCAAACACAAAAAAACCCTTCTCTTGATCATTGTATGTTGGATTTACCTGTATAAAGGTCTATCAGTTTCAGCCACTGCTCTACATTAGCTTTGCTCTTTGTATACTTACTTCAACTCTGAGTAGATCAACTTAGGTGATGCTGCATGAGCCAAGCTGCACCTGGCTGGAGAAGAAGCAATAAAACATAGAATCATAGTTTCTTAGAATAGTTAGAGCTGGAAGGGACCTTAAAGAGCATCTGGTTATAGATCTCCTGCCATGGGCAGGGACACCTTCCACTGGACCAGGTTGCTCAAAGCCCCATCCAACCTGGCCCTGAACACCTCCAGAGATGGGGCATCCACAGCTTCCTTGTGCAACCTGTTCCTGTTTCTCACCACCCTCAGAGTAAAGAATTCCTTCCTAATATCTAATCTAAATCTGTCCCCTTTCAGTTTAAAACCATTACCTCTCATCCTATTGCTACACTCCCTGATAAAGAGTCCCTCTCCACCTTTGCCCCCTTTAGGTACTGGACAGCTGCTATATGGGGCATCTACCACTTCTCTGGTCAACCTGTTCCAGTATTTCACCACCCACAGTGTGAAAAATTGCTTCCTTATATTTACTCTAAATCTTCCATCTTTTAGTTTAAAATTATAACCCCTTCACCTACCACAACAGGCCCTTCTAAAAAGTCTGCCCCCGTCTTTCTTATAAGCCCCCTTTAACTACTGAAAGGCCACCATAAGGTCTCCCTGGAGCCTTCTCTTCTACAGGCAGAATAACCCCAACTCTCTCAGCCTGTCCCCATAGGAGAGGGGCTCCAGCCCCCTGATCATCTTTGTGCCCCTGTCCTGGACCCGTTCCAACAGGTCCATATCCTTCTTTTGGTGGGAGTCGAGAGCTGGACACAGTGTTCCAGGTGGGGTCTCACAAAAGCAGAGTAAAGGGGGAGAATCACCTCCCTTGACCTGCTGGCCACTCTTCCTTTGATGCAGCCCAGCCTATTTGGAACAAAAGCAGAAAATTAATTCCTACATTGCAGGTCCTTTCAAGTTAGTTGATGCTAAGTTAACAGACGGTGGGACCAAGACTTCACACAAATTCTTTCCCAATTGCCATGCTTACCTCAATGTCACCAAATCTAGTCTCTTCCCACCACATGAAACCATGACACACTCTATACCCTATTCATAACTTCAAGTCCCGTGTGAACATATTGCTTTACTTCTAGTCATACTGGGGGGGTTTCTTCAAAACCTTTTAATTTCTCTGTTAAAGTAGGCATTTTGATTCTGGGCTTACATTTACCTTCACTGAAAACAAGCTTTTCTCCCTGTTCACGTCTGTGGTATTGGCAGATAGCAATGCAATCCCTCCCAGTCTTCTATCTACTAGACTAAATATGCTTTGTTTTTTTTAAATTGCCTTCTCATAAGGTAAATAATTTATTCACCTGATTATCTTAATGACCCTTTTCTGAATTCATTGAGGTTTGGATTTATATTTGTTATGTAGCATCCATGGCCACTGCCTGCAGAACTCCAGATGGGAATAGCACTGGTACTTCACTATGCATCCTTGAATTCTTAGGATATCATTCATCTTTTTTTCCACAGACACAGCCTGTTACTGGCTCACAATATTCTTACAATCAATTAATATTCCCAAATATTAATTCCTGTTGTCAACTTTCCATATTTTTGCATGTTTCCTATGGCTAGAACATGAAGATACAGGCTTTCATATTTTTTTCAAAGAGAAAAGTGTGATTCTTAAAATGAAAAGACAAATAACTAATAAGTAACTGGTATAAATAATTATCCCTTCATGGTATTATTTCCTTATTTAGAAATCAGGATCTAGTTTTGTGTATTCTATGGCACTTTTATGAAGTTATTGAAAAGTTACTGAAACTGAAATTGAAAACAGAATTTTATTAACATAAAATATACCCAGAGATTAAAAAACATATATTATACCAAATTTCTTATATGGATTTGCTTCTTTATTTTTATCTATGCTTACAATAATTCATATAAATTTGAATGTTCTTAATGACTCATTTATTGTAATTACGTCTTTACAAAAATGTCATTACTGGGTTTTTTTCAGCTGTTTATACAATGGCCCTATCCCGTCATTTTGTGATGTATTAATTTGCTCTTCTTCTTTGAACACTTAGGATGTTTAATCAAAATGTTCCTTATCTCTTTTTTTAATTTGTTAAAATTTCTTGTCAGTCTTCACAGTATATAAGGCAGGAAATAATGTCCACCATTAAAGCAAAACAGGGAACAGTCTTTTGAAAGAAGAAATGATTAAACAGACTTAGTTAAAAAAAAAAAAAGTGCCACTAGATGACAATTTAAAGATCAAGAGACTAAGGCATCTGGTTTTAATCTCTACAAATCCATCACCTGCGTTTGCTACACAATTAAGAACCTCATAAAGATCACTGTGTGAAGAAGAGCTTTTCAGTTTCATAATTCAGAAATAATAATCCATAAATGAGTACTTCTTGGTTTACTTCTATGGGCTGTACAAATTCATAAACACCCAAATTCACATAAACATGTGTAAAAACATGTAAAAAGTAAAACAATCTTTAATTGGGTAATGAGGAACAGAATGATTTACTAATTGGGTGTATTACAGAAGTGTGTTCACACTGCTGTACTGTAGTTAAAGACCTCGCCTGTGATTCCAGCAGAAGCCCACTAATTTAAGAGCTTACTAATTTGTGATTGTATAGCTACAGAAAATACAGTAGCTCTGATTTGAAAATTACCATTTGGTGTAATTAGACAGTAATGCAGTCTAATTGCTTCAGATATTTTGTACATTTTGTTAAAAAAGAGAGCTGATTATCACACTAGACTAAGCTTGAAAAAGAGGGTATTTACACACACACAAAAAAAAGCATAGCTAGCTGATATTCAAAAAGGTTTCCTTTACTGTTCCTGCAGACAATTGATTTTGAATTGGATTCTAATTGGAGCTATATTTCTCTGTTTTTCTCGTGAAACAGAAGGTAGTGGAACTGAGCGTGTATTTGCACATATAGCTATGTGGTTTTTTGACTTTATCTCTCAAGTCATGTTCTTTTTCTGGGACCACCAGTCTCTTGCATCCACATTTTTGGGGATGTTATTGGTGCTAGATGCTCCCAGAAGGAGAAGCGTAGAAGAATCAGTGTGTTAGTGAGCACAGCCTGATTCTGACAAGAAGCCACTCTTAAATTCTGTCTCATGCATGCCCACAGTTTTTCCACCTACCTGTAATCCTTACAAAGGACAGGGAATTTGTCAGGTTTTTTTCCCAGCAGGAAAGATAGATGCCATTAAAGGTACAAATCCAACATTTCTTGGGCTTATATGAAAACATGAGAAAGAAAAATGTCCTATAAATACAAATTTTGTTCAGAACAGACAACAATTGGTACCAAATGCTTTTCTTGTATCTTTGGAGGTATGTTGGATTGTATAAACAGTACAAGTGTATTATTCTTACAGAAGAAAATATGTAAAAAGTAGACTCAGAGCATTAATAGGTTTTTAAGGAGAGCTAAATTTAGTGGACCACAATGTTTACTAGAAAACCTGCATGATAGGTGAAAAGGACTGAGGGTCACCCGTGCTTGTATATCATTCTTCCAGTATGCAAACAGGTTAACAGACATCTTAAAAAACAGTCTAGATAGTTTGGATATGGTCAATAAGGTATGTTGCGGAAAATGTGTACATCATTTAGCTTTGGCATTTAACACTTGAGGATAAATAAAGGATTCTGGCATCCTAGTGTCAGATTTCAAGCAAAACTGTGACATCCAAAAGAAATGAAAGGGCTTCCCATGCTACCTCTTCCCGCAGCGGGTAAGTTCTGCCCTCTGTCATGTTTTGTACATGAGTAGTGTGTCCTGCTGGGATGTTATAGCTTCACCTTGTCTCTAGTGTGGGAATGAATACTCAAGTTGCATCATCTAATCTATTTTAATAGAAAGTTATCACTGTCAGTTAGTTCTTGTGTCTGTTTCTGGAAATATATATAACTGCCAGCAATTCTTAAAACAACCTCCCCCTGGTTTTGGTCACTTCTTAAAAGACGAAATAAAACCCACCCCTAAACCCTGTTTGCATTTAATCTATTTTTTCTTTTACTAGTAATGCCTCTAACTCAATATGCTGATGTAATATGGTTCAGCGTTTTCCTGCCTTTTCTGAAATAACAGTGATATAATTTAAAGTGGCACCATTAATCCACATTAAGCTGCTCAACACCCTTTCCATTCTTACCCACACAAGAACAGACCAAAAGTCCATCAGTCTGGCACCTTGCCACTACGAGCAACTCTTAACAATGGCTTCAAAGGGTGGTGTGAAATCCTCAGAGTGAATCTTGCTAGATAGGCTGTTTCATCAAGGGGACGAGAAGACAAGAATTCTGTTTCATTCCAAGTGCCAACTATTTTATCTCCTAAGTCTCCTGGTTAAAGCTGTTCTGATATTAAAGGTATTCCGATTTTTATCTACTTCTTTTTATCTGTACTTCTAAAATAGCCATCACTATAATGTTTAAAACATCATTATAGGAGAGCACCCTCACACTCTAGCAAATGTAGCACCAATTCAGAAGACAAAAATACTACTGTATCTTGTTTTACTTATTTCATAGAGGGTAATTCAAGGATTTTAGATAGTCCCTTAAAACTATTTAATCTACATTACTGACAAACTGCATGCAATATTTCGTTGTAAAAATCACTCGCACCATCACAAAGCCAGCAATCACTCAAAGACAGCCAGCATTTATTGTTTTTCACCTTTACATTTTCCAAAGGGACACCCGAGAGTTAAAAACAAAATTTTAAAAAAATTAAATTGCTTTTGAGCTAAGCACTTGTATGCCAAGTCTCAGCATGGAAGGAATTTTAGCTGCTGAGCAACCTCATACAATAGTGCTTTAGAATAGAAATGCCAAAGAACAGACCCTTAACTACAGTATTGTGGCTCTGGTATGGGTGCCACTGTGATGAAAGTACTCTGATATAAAAGTGTCTGCCATGAAAATAAAGACAGAGAGACGGCTTTGTAGGTGGAACTTGGGTTCTTTTATGTAAAGACTGACCCAGGCAGTCAGAAGGGGAGAGTAAGAGGGCAAGGACCACATTATGTGGGCACGTAGCCGCCTGAGCGGGGAGTCAGGGAAATAAGTGTTGTGCAAAAAAGGAATTATTCCAGCATCATTTCCCACACCTGTGGTAACATTAATGATTTTTCACAGCTTTTCTGGGTTTTTTCCAAAGATCAGAATAAGGTTATACACATTGTTTTAAAACCTCTTAGCCTTCATGCAAAATGTTCAGTGTGGAACTTTTAGAAATACTATAGGCCTTAGCCTAGCAAAAGACGACTGAAAGGCATGATGTTTTAATAAAGACAAGTCCTTTGTCCCTGAGCAGTGTGGATGATGTCACATCAGCCTCATGAATGTATGTAGAATTACCTACTTAAAAAAACTTATGTGGAAATACTTGTGGCTCTCATGGAAATAGGAGGTTTTAAGAAGATTACAGACCTAATGAAAAGAAACCTCAGATGTTAGATAAAACAGTGACTTTAAAGAGCAAGAGTTTAGGATTAGCTGAGCCACTTATCACTTATTTTCCAATATTTTTTCAGATGAGATCTGTTTAGTTAATAAGTTTTAAAGAGAAAGCGATAACAACCACAAAGTTATGCTCAGTTCTATTTAGCAGAATAATCATGGAAGTATATGAATTAATAATAAATATTCCAACCTTGCATATTCTAGCTTACTTATGAAACTTATTGTTTTATTCTCACATCAGATTAACTAACTACATATAGTAGTAATGCTATTCATTTCAAAACCTCTGTTGGGTTACTGGAAAAAAAGAAATTAGATTGGACAAATCTTCTGCAGTCTTTTTTAAGGGATGGGGATAGAATAAAGATTCTTATTAAGAGTTGAAAAACTTTTAAAAGACAAATTTATACCAACTGCTGAATATTTCTATTTGTTGTTGCCAGGTTTGTCATTCAGTGCAAGCCAACTTCCTATGAATTTGGAAAATGATTTGTGTAAATGTGTGCTCTATTGCCAAAGAACAGCAAACCTATAAAACATCATCTGTGATTCTTTATGAATAGATTAATGTACTTCAGTTTCGTAGGCCTTGGTGCAGTATGAATTTGAAATAGAAGGCGCATGCCTGAATTAATGCAAGTATATGAGAATTGATGCAATTACACTGTCTGTTGATAGTCCCCGTCTAGGAATACCAGAAAATATATGAAGACTTTGCTAGTTTTGTGAAAGAACTACAAGTTAGTACTGTAGGCAAGAAATTAATCATTCCACATAGTCTGAAAGCTAGACAACCTTTCATGTTTGGGAACTGATTTCTGGCCCCAATTCTTGCCCTGCAAAGGTTTTATTATATGATTTAAATTATTTTCATTGTACCATTTTAGGACTAGAAGATATTTAAGTTCATCTAGAGTGGCAGTATCTGAACCAACAGGGTGTCTTCTAGCAGGGACTGTCTATATATTAATCACTTTAATTTTTACTGGGTGGAGTTTATATTTTGCCACTTGAGGGCATCCTGTCATTATGTTCCGTTATAGAGCTGCACATCTAAATTTCCATAAAAATAATGGATTTCTGCTGAAACAGTAGTATTTGCCAAAAGTGCTGATGAAGCACTGGAAATGATAATATGCCATACTAAATAGGTGTTTCCAAGACCGTAGGTCAAACAGTGTTGTATTTCAGGAAATGCTAAGTCAACAGAGAAGGAGAAGTACCACAGATGCAAGTAGATGGAATTTGCTTGGCAAACACCGACGTAGACTTCACTGATGTGTAGAAGCTTTGGCAAAATTTGGTTACGTCAGACAGTTTGATCTGTGGTTGCAGGCACAGATAGCAAATGGCTTTACCTCCATTCTTGCTAATTCATGTATATTTTAGCTTTCAGTAGTGAGAATGATGGCAGGGATTTCAAACTGAATAAGACGCTAGGCTGCAATAAAAGGAACCACTTCAGTTAGGATGTCCAGTACTCCTTTAAGGGTAGATCTATGACAATTACATATAAAATGTCAGCTCTTAGATGGTTAGACATGTGACCAAATTCTACAGTGGCTATCTCATCTAGCTCATGTTATCTATAGTTCTACTATCCAGTGATATTATAATCGTATAATTGTACAGCTTTATACTAAAGGCATCATTGCAATTTTTTTTCCGTTTTTTTTTTTCCCTCAATTTTTGGTCACTTACATATTTAAAAGAATCAATTTTAACATACAAGATTACCTACAAAGCTTTCAGTTCTTTAGACACTTATTATATCTGGCTACAACTTTATCATAACATGTTTTTGTTGTGCTGGGCTGTAAGTTTTGAAACTTAGGGACACAGAAGTCGCAGTCATCTGGGGTATAGTCTGATAACAGATCCTAGTCATGAATTTACTAGCCTTGATGGTAAGGCAATGGAGCATGCCACATTTCTTTTTCCTCTCTGCAACAGCTTCCTCCATATTTAAATAAAGAGCACTGATTATGAGCTGTGTCGATGTAAGATTTCCTCTTTCCATACTTGGCCCGCAGTCAGACTTTTTTCTGTCCCACCTTATAACTTTTCTCCACCTAGGTCAGAAACCACATGCTGTCCCTTTATTAACCTGCCATTTAATCAGCCCTTCTCACTAGGCCCATAAACACAACCCTCACAATAAAACTTTATGTGCAAGAAATGTGCTTCTATTTAACAGTCAGTTTAACCTCTCCTGCCTTTTGTTTTTCTTTCCCCCTTCAAACGATATTCACATGGGGAAAGAGACTCATTCACACTCTTTTCCACATGTTCCTTTCGTTTCCAATCACCCTGTTCAACTGACTGAAGTCCTCCCAAGGAGGATCTCTGACTGCTGTTTTATTCTGAGTCCTCCAAACCACCCAACCACTTCCTAGTCTCCCCACTAAAACCCCGTGCCACAGCTGTAGACTAGCTGCTCTCTTTTGCTGTGGTCTGTTCCACATTGCTTGCGTTCCTACAAAAAAAGGGTTTGGGAGAGATGCCGCTAAAATCCTTCAGCTCTCCACGCAAGTGAGACCACCACAGTATTGCCAGTGCAGGGGTGAGGATAAGCCATTATCAAGTTGCCATCTCCCACTTTGAAATACCTCTCTCCTCCACCCTCTGCTGGGGTGCAGAAGCAGGCTTCCAGCTCCTTCACCTTACTGCACCGCGCCATCAGCAAACTTCTCCTTGATGTGATCACTTGTCCTCTCTGTGGAGGATGCAAATTAAGTTATGAAGTCCCAGGGTGGCCCCTATTATTTAGATTAGGCCTTGCAATCCATTTCTTTAGCCTCTTGGTCCATGAGGTCGTCCAAAAAGTCTAGTTCTTTCTTAAAGCAAATGCAGGCCCAAAGAGCTGTGGTATCTTCTGGTGAATTCTTGCACCTAGGATTTTTGAAAAGTGTATCCTTAAAGTTTGATTGAAGTGCTGCTCATATGAAAGCAATCTAACATGTTCATTCATCAGGAGTGGCCTCTTGGTGGTTCAACCACTGTAACATCACCAACAGGGGAAGAAGGCTGTGGAAGCATCCTGGGGAAGTCTCACAGACTGCTCGTCCTCTCCTCAATGATCTTCCCCAGGCATTCCTCGCTGCTCACTGTTGGAGAGATGGATGTTTAGTATGGCCTTATACAGTTGGTTTTATTTCCAATGAAAGGAGCTATTTGGGAAAAAAACAAAAAACAAACAAAAAAAAAATATGCAGGCATAAATTTCCTGATGAGCCAAGAGAAAAATAAAAATCACTTAATCTGTTTCAGAACATCCTAGCAACAGTTATCTAGAAAAACGTTGGAGGGGGGAAAATGATTTCCCTTTTTCTGATGCATTTTATTGTGCACGCAGGCAGAGCTTCAACACTGATTTCCTCTTGTTTCATAGATGTCAGCTGTAAATTACCAAACTTCAGTGTTCTCTCTGTCTCTTGTAGTGGTAGGGTTAACAACATCTCACAGGAAACCCAAACCCATGCACAAAAATGTATATTTTATCATAAACATTCTACTAATTACAGAAGGGGGGAAAAACCCATACCATTCAATGACGTCGTAATAATCTAGGCTATCATATGCTTCCTGTTGCTTTCTTAGGTTCAGAACTGTGTAACTGCACTGCCTAACCTGAGTATATATGAATAGTAAGAGACCCTGAAAAACTTTATTTATGTCAATAAATATATAAATATATCAAGTATTAAAATATAAGATAATATTTGCATTATCTACTGCGATGATAGGCTTACTCAGCTAAAGAGTAGCCATCTGCCTGGGATTCTGCTCTGCCAGTGTCCTGCTGTGTTACCTCAGGAAAGTTTGCATCAGTGATGTGCCTCAGATTCCTGTCTGTAAAGAACAGGAGCTTTACCTAAAGTGCTTGGAAATCCATCGGTACTGAACAATAAATTCAAAATTCATATTATTTCTATGCGGGATCAAGCACAATATTGGCTGAAATATGTAGTGTTAGTAAAATAGCAAATATCCTTTTTTCTTTCCCTGTTAGTTCAAGCAGAGTCTGAAGATTCTAAGTGCCAACAATATGCAGCATACTTATTGAAATTATAGATGGAGATGGTTTTGTTTTGGTACTTATTTTGCAGATATTTCTGGGAGAAAGGCTGTCAAATATACAATAAAGAGTGAGGTAACAAGCTTATTAAATGAGTTCAGAATCACCATTATTTAACATTCAACACTTTATTTTGAGCGTGGTTTTCCTGTACCCAGCCATCAGGAGGTCAACAACCTCTTGAAAATGGTGTATTCCTTCTAGAAACATATTCACTCACTTTAAATATGACCGGTAGCAAATAGCAGCTGGCTGTATTAAGGAAGGCCTATTTCAGTACTGTATTGAGCAATTTTTCAAGCTATGAGCTTTTCAATACTAGATTTATTTTCATTGCTCAATACAAGTTTTGCTAAGTCTTTTGTTTTCTATCTTTTGGATTATTAGAAGCTCTAATAACATCAGCAGAAGGTCACTTGAGGATGTACTTTGTCAAGCAGTTATTGTTTTGGCTCAGTTTCTTTTCCCTGTTATCAAGACTACTTTAACCTGTCATGACTGCAACTTCTTTCACAGTTCTGAAAGCAGATTTCTGCTCTGGGATGTCTTGGACAAGTTCCTTCAGCTACATAATGACTTACCTAGATTTTTCATTTTGTAAGTGTCAGGCTCAGAGGTGCCTGCTACATTTCTGTTCAAAATATGGAAAATGACAGAAACCATTCAAAGTTAAAAACAGGAAGATGTGCTGTTGGATGAAATCAAACCTTTTACCTTTATGTGGTTGCCACATGTCAGTGGTTGAAAGATATGCTGCTAATGATAAAGAAGAGAGATCTAGATCCAGCCTTACATGCCTCTCTGCAGCACTAGAGTCTGGTCCATGCTAAAATTTGAAGAAATATATCCAAATACTTGCAAAATATCAGGATCTCAGAGCAGAACATTTGTCAAGAAAAAAACAATAAATTAAGCACGGCTTTTACAACAGAAAAAAAAAAAGAAAACTGGAAATAATGAGTTAATGGTAAACATTTATTTTTTATTTTAGAAAAAAGTTTGTCCAGCCCATTTAAAACTCATTTAACATGTTGCATAAAAGATCTTTTCTCAGGCATCGTAAAATATTTCATAATTGGAAAGAAAAAATTGATGCATGGGAATAAATTCTATCCCATCCAAGTAACAAGCTGCTCATTCTCCATGAAATGAAATGAATGCCATGGCCTTTTTAAGTGGCACAGGGGAGCTATTTATTGTGAAAAGAGATGTAGAAATAATTCTGGAATCCAGAAAACACCTTTGGCAATAAATACCTCACTGCATATGAGCTCTCGACATACATTTCCACCTAAAAATTGTATCTCTTATGTTTAGATATGCTCTATTCTTAACAATTGTGTTTATCCTTTTTAAAAAGAAGTTACATACTCCTCTGACACTGGCATTAAACCTCTCCTGGAATTAATCAATACGTGCATATATTCAGGAACAAGTGCAGGAGCACCTGTTTCCAGCTACGTCATCTTCAGGTCCTTAAGAACAGAACAAATAATTTTAAATTATTTTAAATACTCTGAGGATAAAAGTTAGGACCATGATCATACAATGCTTGTATACGTGCTTAACTTCAAGTGCGTAAGCAGTCCCATTATCTGTAGTGTCAGAAGTCATAGATAGAAGTAAATATTTGGACTGCTAGTGGTGAGAAGTTGCTGAGAACACAACAGGATTAGATACCACGTTACTTGTCAATTTATACTGCCATGTGACTCTTCTCCAAACTTTGCTGCTGAGTGACACTGCCCTCCCCCACCCCCATTGCCTGAAATTGTTACCCAAGAAGACTGTTCTGTGATGTACCAGCTCTCACCTTGGCAATGGGATTCAACCGTGAAAAGATTAGTACATACTCAAGATCTCTTCCTGCAGAAATATAGATTTACCGGTGCACTCCGGAGAGGCCCTTAGAGTGGTATAAATTGGTTCAGGAACACAATGTGCACCTCAATAAGGCTGCCAAATATGATATAGCTATGGTCATTACATATCTTTTCACTCACTGCTGACATATGACCTCCTATTAAATTACCATGATGGCCAAGAATGAAAGAAAAATACAATGTCTGATCACAGGCGAAGTGTTTGGTTTCTGCCGTTGGTCACAGCATACAGCAGTAGGAGTACGTTGTAAATCTCATGCAAAGATGGAAATATTACTCTAGACTATGTTTGTACATGAATGTTTGCTCTCTCTACAAATTTTCTTACTCATGTTTATCTAGAAACCTAAACAAGAGGCAGATCTAAAAATGAATTTTTATTAGTCCAAGGCTATTTATTTATACTGGAGACTGGAAATAGCAGCCTATGTGTGAAAAAAGCAATTCTAACACATTTAATGCAAATATTTTTTATTTTTTTAACTCTTAGTTTTATTAGCCATATAAAAAGAAGAAATGCAGCTAGAGATTCCCTTGTTTTGTGTGCTGATACCCAAATCCATAAAGATACACAGTAAAATCTTAACGAAGAGTGCTCTCTATGTTAAATTTTAAACATTCCTTTGTAGAGTGGTTTTATATGCTGACATGTCCCAACTCTACTCTTCATATGACTTCTGAGGCCGTCAAAATATATGACTTAAAGTATTTCTTCTTAAAATGATGACTATAAAGGAAGGGCAAATTTACAGCCACCTTCTTTTCCTATATGAGTGTTTTCTGCTGCTTATGTATTGCTCATGTTAATTATGAGCTGGTGGAGTACAACGTAAAGTCAGTAGGAATCATTCTACTGATGTCAGAAATTGATTAGGAAAATTCCTAAGCTCACTTCTTTCTTCTGGAAACACACACAACTTTAAAAAAAGGTAAGGTCTGAACTCTAGAAAATTTGTCCTGGGCAGGACTGTGTGACTTGTGAACCCTGTCATATCAAGTTCTTGTGTTCTTCTGTCCAATGTTTATGGTGTCTGAAGATTAGATTAGAGAAAGACATTTAAATGATACATGGTTTGTTCTCAGAAAAGGCCACTTAACTGCAATGGCATTGATCCGTTGGGTTTCTTTAACATAATACATTCACTGTTATTAAATCACTTAATGCAGTACAATTTTTCATATCCTCTAGCTGCCAGGCATCTATTCTTTATGTTCGGATCTTTGTAAAAATTAAATAAATCCCACCCTTTGCTCCCCTACATATGTCACAGAGCTAGAAACATGAAGAGGACAAGCTTCAGTAACCCATACGAACAGGCTTGCACTACGAGTTTGTCTTTCTGTAAGGACAAAAGATCTCTTCCACGGCAGAAGTGGAGTCCTAGTCTCTCACCAGGGCACAGAAGACTTTGCTTTTGCTTTCATGCAGGTTTGTTTGATGTAACCTTTTTTGACTTCAGCATTCTCTCCAATTTTCCTCATTCATTACTGCTGTGGTAGCAGCGTTGTAACCAGAGTACAATCCCAGTGAACCCTTCTGTACAATGCCAGTACCACATAAGAGGGGAAACGAAAAGAGATGATGAATACCAATTTCAAACTGCTTTGTATGTCAGCAAAAATTCTTTGCTCTTTCAACTTTCCAAATTAACAAAAAAATATTAATGGCATGTTTAGAAGCTGTTATATTCAGAGTATTTTAAGTCACGCTTCCCCTTTTCTGAAGGTAAATATTATTTTTTGTTATTTATTTATTAAGATGAAGCAAAAAATTCAACAGAATCCATGCAGGAAGAAGAAAGCTGATACAGGTTCAGAGAGCATAGAGAACTGACATAATGTGGCCACTGGCCATGTGAAATACAGGTATCTTCTGGATCTGGATACAGGCTGTCAACACCAAACCCTGCTTTAAATCCTTAGGATTCTGCTTAGAATGTTTTCTGTCTTGGAGAATAATTACAAATTAACCATAGGGTTAGTCTTCCTATGTAAGTCTTACCTTCTAGAGTAGTCATCTTATTTGCTATTAAATAGAAATTTTTGTTGCTTATTCTATTTGTTGTGACTCGTAACTGATTTTCTGTTGAACAAAAAAAGCCAAACTCTGCTAACCATTGATTCTATGATTTTTTTTTTGCTAGAACATCCACTTAAATCTATGTATGTTAATATCAGCCAATATGTTTTGCCAAAGTATCTTCCTAGTACCTGTCTTGTTTCTAACATTTCCCCTGTTTTGCAATATTATGTAAATTTTCTTCTAAATTTTCTTTGAAACTTCAGGCAATGCTAACTGACAGTGCAACAAAGGTCAAGTTCTTGACCAATTTAAACCCCTCTCAACATGACTGATTTTGAGAAAGGTAGATTAATGACCTAAACACAGGTTATATCAGTGCAAAATTGTCACCTTCAGAAATTGTTGCCAACTACTGTCCACGTATCCCCTAAATTATTACCAAGAACATTTTGTAAATCACCCCAGTACTGTCTGTTGTGAAGAATATAAAGATTAACCTCCCTTTGGCGTAGCGAACATCATTCATATCAACTTTTTCATTGTATGTTCTAACAAGCTCTGGAAAACCTCTTGTGGAATTCCTTTAAAAATGCTAGAGAAAATCTGTTGGAATTATTTAAAACCTCTTAGAAATCACTGCCAATTATCTTAAAAATATTTTCTTCAAAATGTTCGGTGAAAAATCACAGAATGTAAATTGTTTAACATTGGGTTAGCTGAAATGTCAGATTCTCAATTATCAATAATTACATAAATTATGACTTAGCTTTTCCTAATCTCTTTTTTTTTTTTTCCTACACCACAGGTACATATCCAGCAGTAGTCTTTATATATGTTTGTAATCTCACAGTTTTCAATGCATAGTGGATTAACAGATTTCAAGAATGATCCCTCAAATTCCTTAATTTATAGGGTAATTAAGTACGTGTAATAAACAGGGTTTAAGTAGCAGGAACTTGATACATTCATACTTTCCCTTTACTCAACTGTAACTTACATAGGTTTCAAAGGTATTCAGTTTCAAGGTGCTTAATCCTTTCAGATGGAAAATGCAGAAAAAGAAAGCATTGGTTATTACTAAGGAAAAAGTGTTATTTAACAGATGTGAATAATATTAACATTTTTTCCAGATGCCTATCAAAATATAAGCAGATAATTTGGAAGATTACATACAAGCATTTTGTGACAGTATTCTGCAGTCCGTAATTGAAGCTTTGTAGTGCTCAGTGTAATGAGGTATTAAATACAGAGAATTATTAGGGATTCAATCAGATGATTTCTAGACCTTTTCTACAGAAAAACAATGGGGACATTCAATAGAACTGGAAGACAGCAGACATAAAACTGAGAAAAGAGAACTTTATATTATATATAACTTACCTCTGGGTCCTGGTTTGAGGTAAAACAGGACCAAATTTGTTCAGTAACTCTACTTTCTAATTATGCCTCGTCTAACTGCTGAGATTAACAGCCGTTCACTCAGACTGATAAGACCCATGTTTATAGTTGATGCCAAGGCATGGTATGCAGAGAAGCTCTTGCTTACACTTATTGCTATAACACCCAAGGCCAACCAACTTTGTTATTTGCCCTACTGGAGATTTGGAAGCGGAAAAGTGTAGAGGAGTCACACCTGCAGGGAGAAGCGGACAGGACAGGTGACCCAAAACTGACTAACAGGGTATTCCATCCCATCTGCATCGTGCTCAGTATAAAAGCTGAGGGACTAAAGGGTCAGCCCTCTTTCTTCTATGGCCAGTGTCCAAGGAGGACTCCGTCTGTTCGTCTGCTTTTAATCCTGATCCGTGTGTTCCTGAATCCAGATTCAGAATCCAGTTCTTGTCCATCGCTGAGTCCAGTCTGGGACCACAAGATGTTATTGAGGACAACAATGTAAGAGATTACAGGAAAAGACAAGGTATGTGTATGAATAAAAATTACATCCTCAATTGTATCTGAAAAGATTAAGAAGTTATATAAACTATTGCAGATACACTGTGAAACCACTTTGTGAAATGACTGTTTCACTCTTTCCTATAAAATCTGAAACTCTTGGGCTGTACAAGGCTTCTTTCACATGGTCAGGTGTCTCTGTATCCTCACTATACAGAATGTAGAAATTCGTGGGGTTTTCATAAAAGGAATGGTTGTGGTGTGACAGTTCTATTGTGAAAACTGCTCTTATTTTTGTGAAAAATGGAAACACCCACAAATAATGTCTTCAGCAGGTACTTACTGATCAGGAAATTGATAAAAATGCATCTGTATCTTTGTACTGTGCTCATAAAAAGGAGCTGTAGTGAGAGTACAAATGAAAAACAAACATGCAAATCCATTTAATTTACCAAATAATGTTTTCTGATTGCATTTTAAGTTAGATTTGGTTTGAGAGGAGACTGATCATTCACTTGGAATGATTTTGGGAATGAAAAGTTAATCAGATGTTGTCTCCTTTTACATCAATAGAGCAGGGCATGTTTCACATCACCAGCTTAACTGTTTGTAAGATAAAAATAATTGCAAATTAAAAGAGAAATTTTAGTGGAGATTGTTTCCTACTTTTTTTCTTGGAGATTTCAGCAATATTCCTTTCTCTACAGTCTGTGCTCCACCTGTCTCTTTGGTCTCTCCACAGTTTTCCTCTGAGGTGAGAAAGACTTTTGCAGAGCATAGTGAAACCTTGAACTGCAGATACATGTGAATTTGATATATGATACACCTCAGCTCCCCTCTGTTATTGAACTCAGTGACATGTCTTTTACCATTCCCACACGTTATGGCTATCGTGTTTCAAACCACTATCTTCAGTCTCACGCTTTTTTATCCCCATATGTTTAAGCTCCTCAGGGCAACAGCTATATCCATCTTTTTATTTGCAAGATACCTGTCCTGTCTAAAGCCCAAGCATCATTATAATGCGCATAAAAATATAACAGAACTTCCTTCCCTACGTTTTAATTTCTCAATGACACTTTCTCTCTTTCTCTGTTTCCCCTCACTTCTGTTTTCCTTCCAGAGTTTCTGTTCCTAAAGTGACCTCTCCTACAGGACCATGAGCCATCCTCCTGCCTGATTAGCCGCATGGTCAGCACCCTGTGACAGCTCCCACAGGGTGGAGAAGTCTATTCTCTGACCGTAACTCAAAACCACTATATCTTTCTAACTCCCTCCAACTCATTGCTTTTAGGAAAAAACAGACTGTAACTGTTGCTGTACTAACCACAGTTGTGGAAATTATTAGTTTAACATTAGTCTGATAAAAGGAGTACAGGCAAGAGATTTTTAAAGGACCTGAAGTGAATTCACAAAGCCAGACTCACTCTCTGGTTTCTTTTTAGCACTATTCAGAAAGTTTGGCTGCTGTAAACTGGACTGATTTGCCAGTAAGGAATCTCCAGTTGGAGCAAACATTTTACACTTATGCTTTTACGGTATAAAGTTCTGAGATATATTTTGGTTTTAAATTATATATTGCTTATTTACTAAAATAAATAAGTAAGGTGTATGCCAAGTGGCTTTGATGTAATGTTTTCAGAAATGGGACTCTGTAGGAATGACACAAAATAATAAAGAGTAAGATCAGAAGTTCTATTCTATATTTTAGCTGTCACAGGTAACCTGCGATATTCTTCTGGAGGATCAGTCTCAAAAAAGTAGTGAAGTGTAAAACTTAGTAGAGACAAATTTCACATCGAGCTTATAAAATAAAAGCTTTATTAAACTGTGGGATTTTTTAATTGATTGAAAGGTAAGAATTTAACATATATTCATAAATTTTTGCTGAAAGCCAGAAATGGTTCGAACACTTGTAATTCACTTCATCTAACTTCAGACATCCAATATAGGACCTTTAAGCAAAAGAGAAAGTTTCTAATACAAACATGGTAGAGAAAGCAAGAGTTTGCCATTGCCCTCTGAAGGAAAAGAAATCGTTAGCTCAGTTAAAGACTTAAACTTAAAAAGTGCGAATAGTCCCTGAGGATCCATTTCAGCGAAGACAAGCTTGAGCGCACTGGATGGGAACTGCAGAATGTTAGTGGGCAGAAGGACCACCATGGGGAGCAGGCATATGGTCTGTCTGGGAATGTGAGCCAGGGGGATTAGATCACAACAAGGAGAGAATAAAGGCTTGCATAGAGCCAGTGCAGTAATATGAAGCCACTCTACAAACCTCACCACACCCAGTTAAGAGAGATGGCAGCAGCAGCAATACTTAGCAGGAGCATGTTTTGTGTGTCGTCAGAAGAGTCCCTACTTTGTGGCTCAAAAGCCAATGCTAAAGGCATCTCCTTACAATGTTCAAGGATTCCAGTCTTACAGAACAATTACTTTCACAAACTGGTTTTGCCTGAACCTTTTTTTGCTTGTTTTCCTTTTTTTTTTTTTTTTCCTTGGGAATGTGGCGTAGAGTCGTTTAACTAGATTGGGTAAAGAGCTACACTAACATAACTGACCTGCTTCCAGAATTGAACTGGCCCTTTGGCAAAGCTTGTCCGTGTCTTCTGGTTCTGTATCAGAGATAATGAGACCTCCTGGGATCCACATGGTACAGGTAAAGGCTCTTCACATAAGTCATCACAGGAAGCTTAGAACAGATAAGCAGCCCATAGGTAAAGGAGACTGACCATATGTAGGAAGAACAAAACTATTTATGATTACTGCAAATTAGATTGTTTCCTAAGACATTGGTAAAAAGAACAAATTTTTACATGTAATAGATGCAACCTTTGGAAGGATCATGAAATATATAGGCAATAAAAAGAAAACTTTAAAAAAATGGAAGCCACATGTTGTTTTGTCTTTATGAAGATATACTTCATTTGCAAACTAGACAAGGTTGGTCATATCAATAGAATGTAAAATCACACGGAGGACATGAAAATTTCCTCTGTGTTAACAACAGAACTTCCTCTGTGGAGATCAGAATCTCTGCACATGTGGTAACCAGGTATTATAAGGTCGTGGTCTGCTTTGTCATTTTCAGACTATGTTTCAGACAGGACTGGGAACTGCAGCTGTGTTTAAGAAAGCAGACCTCTGAGATAATCAATTCTGTTGGATAAACTTCTCATATTATTCAGAGTTCTTTGTTGTGAAATATAGAAGAATGAAGGTCGTGTCCAAAAAAATCAGAGTTGGGGATAGCTGACGCAGTAGATTTATTGAATAGAAACTGTCCGATAAAAATAATAGTTCAAACAGTGGATCAGAGGAGGGAGTCATGGAGCAATTCCAACACCATCATCTTTTTTCCGGATCTGGAAAAACACCCCACCAAAAAACCTCAAGAAGCCAGATGTACCAGACAGATAGAAAATACAAAACATTCTACAAATCAAGCAAAGATGATGTTTATTTCTCACAGGATGTTAAAGATAACAGAGAGGTCATAAAGTGCACTGGGATGAGCGAAAATAACAACAAGACTTGAAAGCAGAAGTAAAAATAATCTTTGTTATTATACAGTACCTCTAATCAGACTCATGTGCAAATCAGGATGTCTCCAGTCCTGATTTACAAAAAATTTGATGTGCAATTTCACTGATAAGCTGTGAGTATAAATACTCAGTACAGGTATGTTCTTAAGCTAACTGGGCACTCCAATTAGATGATCAAAAATGTTCTTTATTGCTGCTGTTTATGCAAACTATAACTGAATCACTTTGTGGAAAAGAGAAAAAAGGGCTCAAAAAGGTTGCTGCTGAAAATTGTAGTTCTACAATGTTTTTTCAGTGAACAAGAGAGGGGAAATGCTTTCCTGTATCATTTACTACATGGAGTTAAAAGCTAGGCAGATAATAATATTAAAGCATTCCTGCGTCTGAGGTGTAGGAAGTAATGGAACCAAGAGATACTAACTAATATCAGATCCAAATGTTGCCTTTCTTAAAGATGCAGTAATATAGGATTAATAGCACAGTTCTGAGCTACTGGAAATAAGAAAGAGCAAGCTATGGATTTTTATCTTGTCATGAAACTTGTCTGATATACAGTGAGCAAAAGGTATTGGAATGAGAATGGTGGCATCCCTAAAGCCACCAGGCTTAATAACTTACAAAGTGCCAAATTTAAGAAAATGCTTTGCAGTATGTGTAAAAGGAAAAAGGCACTCAGAGCTTACAGATACAAGTACCAGTCTTAGAAGGGGTCTATCAAATCATTGCATAGCAAAATTGATCAAAAACTCGTTGTGAAAACCAGGTCACATTGGAAAAGATTCTTGATTAATACTTTCTATGAATCAAATCCCAGAGTAGGTTTTGGAACTGACTTCAAATTTCCTGTCCAATTATACATATAACTACCTACTTTATTTTATCATAAAAAGTAAATAGGCTCAAAGCCTTTTAAAAACAATCAAACTGACCCCAAACAATTGGGTTATTTGAATACAATTGCATGCAAAATATTGTATATAAGTATTCTGTCCTGATTTTGGATTTTCTTTATACCTTATTTTTTGGGGGGGATGAAAAACAATTTTCTAAGCCTCTCTTTTCCTTTTTGACCCTTCAGCTTCAGTAAACTGAAAAACCTACAGACAGATTTTTCATCAACCTGAATAATGCCAAGACTTTCACCAAGAAGCTGATTGCTCTTTCTTGCCACTAGGACAAACATTCTGCTCTTTATCAAAACCAGAGGCTCACAATTTGATGTTCTGGCTGATGCAGCACTAAGCTTTCTGGTTAGTATAGGCAATTTCTCTCTTTAAATTATGAAATTCACAGGAAGCCTAGATGGCCTGCCCCTCAAATGGCCAAGGAGAAAGATGAATGATGTTTCAACAACTGGGTACACAGAAGCAAAGACCTTGGTAAAATTTAAGGTCTACAATTTCAACATTGACAGATTTGGCAGATACTTTCTCACTTCCCAGATGCCTTCCCATAGTTCAAATAAATGTGTGAAACAAGAAAAAGGTGATTTTCCTTATCAGAAAGCAAGCAATGGCAAAAATTCTCTCGGCCCAAACAACGTTTGCAAGCAATTTGTTCCTGGTGCCCAAAAGGACAGAGGAAGGATTATTATTCTGTGATAAATCTGAAAAGACTGAATGCTGGAGTGCTACACCAGTACATGCGTTGCAAGATGAAGGGCTCTATCTCCTAAGAGACACTTCAACGTGGTACAACTGGATGGTGAGATTATACATGAAGGATGTCTTACTGTCCTGCTGGTGAAAAAATGTCAAAGGTTCCTCCAGGCATTGCTGGAAAGGAGAACTTTGGCAGTTCTCCAGCCTACCATTTGGCCTTTTGTCAGCTCCATGGTAGCAGCATTCTGTGAGCAAGGGTTTGGGATAAAAGTCTGTTTAGACAACATGCTGACTATGGTACAGAACAGAAAGCTGTTAGCAGCACAACTTGATTTGGTGAAAACAATTCTCAAGAGCCAGAGTTGCTGAAAAATTACCAGGAATCAAATCTGGCTGCTGCCCAAAAAATAAAGTTCCTTGAATTTGCAGTCCTGATGTCTCTGCTTCAGAGGCTTTTAGACCTTTCCAGGGTGTATCAGAGAAACTATTTGGAAAGTAAAATGGCTATGAGGAGACAGTCATCTACCTCAGGGGGACAGTTCATGTCAGACTAAATGAATTTAGAGACGCAAAAGGCATATTAGGTCATTCTATCCATCTTGTCACAGGGGAGGGATGTACTGTGATCTCAGGTTCGTTTCCTTTCTCATCTTCTTTCAACATTACAGAGTAAAGCACCCACTCATTTAGAAGGCAATTCTATAACCTTTCATGCTTTCTTACTATAACGTTTTTGTATACAAACATTTTTTCTTAATCTTTTGTGCTGCTGGTTATATTCACATATACAACAGCATACACGATGCTCCATATTGGTTAGCCACAAATTTATGATAGCGAGGAGCACTCTCCTCCCCACATACATATTTGTTTACTTTCTCCAATATGAAATAGTCAAAAGCACAGCAAAAAATTAAATTCTTACTTTATAAATTATTTTCTTCACCTTTTCAGCAAGAGTGGTAAGATTATTAAAGAAATATACAAAAGCTCTTTGCTATTTTCAATTGATTTTTTCCAGTTTTTTAAAAAAAATTACTTTTGTGATGAAAATATCAGTCTCAATGAATTCCCCTTGTCAATATGAACTTATGTTTTAATCCCCTTAAGGATTAAAAGATACGTACTTAAAAACCTGCCAGCATAAATGTAACCTATATTAGAGCAGCAAACATGTCAGTATCCTGCTTTTCCTAATTGTGTCTCATTATTACTACAGGCTAGGCAGTCTCACCTCTGTGCCCATCAAGATCAGGGAGCAGATCCTCCTGGAAACTATACTAAAGCACATGAAAAATAAGAACATGATTTGTGACACCCAACATGGCTTCACTAAAGGCAAATATGTCTGACAAATTTGCTGGCCGCCTGCAATGGGGTTATAGCGTTGGAGGGTAAGGGAAGAGCAACTGACATGATCTACCCAGACTTCTGCAAGATATTTGACACTGTCCCACACAATGTCCTTGTCTCTAAATTGGAGAGAATGGATTTAACAGATGGACCACGTGGTGGATAAGGAATTGGCTGGATGGTCACACTCAAAGGGTTGTGGTCAATGGGCCAATGTCCAAGTGGAGACCAGTGATAAGTGGCATTCCTCAGAGGTCTGTACTGGGACCAGTGCTGTTTAACATCTTTGTTGGCAACATGGACAGTCGGATAGATGCCTCTGGACCCAGCATGTTGCCTAAAACAGAGTGCCTAAAAAGATTTAAGGAGATTTAGGGAGCTGAGCTAAAGAGAAAATGGTCAGATCCTCATCTGATAAAAATTGGAAAAGCCCTGCTTTTAGCAAAATATTTAAAATTTAAAGAGTTGGGAAGAGGTGAAAAAAAGGTGAAACAAACAGGGAAGCAGAGATACACAAGCTGAGACTAACATACACACATTTAAGCATTTTTCAGTCCTGTCTAATCTAGTTCACATAAACCCAAAGTAACAATATATGAACGTTTGTGAAATGAAAAGTAGGTATTAAAAGCTGGACATCAATGGCATTGTGTAAATCCTTTTACATCCACGTAAATTCTTAAAACATTATTTTAGAACAGCAGATATGCAGTGACTTTTTTTAGGTTAAATGCACTACAGATGTGGCTACAGTAATTTCACAGTTCAGGCCTTGGGCACATAGAATTTAAAACAGAACTTTGTCACTATAACATTACACAGTTCTTTCTCCACTGAAAAAGACATGAAGTAGGTACATTAACTCCAAACAATCATTACTTCAGCACAGCACTTCCTAGTGTTAACATTTCTATTTCCCTACTGAAGCATTATGTACTTACGTGGCCCCTATTATTATAGCTCTCTCAACCATTTCTTATGTATTTAGCTGCTCAATTACCCTGTGAGACAGAAAACCCCCACTTATTCCTATTTTATGAGATGAGGAAACAGGGCTCTGAGGACTGGTGACTTATCTAAGGTCATATAGCAATAGCTTGAACTCAGCCTTCTCAAGCCATAGGCTCAGAAAGTTCCCTTCTGAATTGACCTGATATCCTGCTTGAAACAGTCTGTGCATGGTATCTCACTAAATACATTATGAGATCAGAGAACCCATTGCTAAGATTAGAGCCTTTTATCACACAATATTGATTTCAGAAATCCCAATTCTTTCAGAAAAGTAAACAAAAACTCATTGTCTGTCCAGCAGTATCCAGTTTACTTGAAATACAGCGTTACATAATTGAAAGACTATCACACCAGATAAAAGAACAATAGTTATTTACAGTGTTAATCCATAATTCATGCTATTCACTTTTGGTGTCCTTCATGGCCATACCACCAATGGGTGGACCAACAGTACCTCCACCCACAGTTCAGCCATGAATGGGAAGTACTTTGTGCACATACAATAGCACACAGGGTATTTCCCTGGATGTCCCCAAAACTGCAGAGTGTCCTACGGCTCTGCAAAAACCAGTCCTTTAGTTATGGGCCATTTTCTTCTCACCAGGAAAGGTGGTTTTGCTTCCAGTACAATCCTTGTTGCAAATACACTTCTGTTAATATCAAATGAAGCGGTAAAGAGATGATGTGCTTAAAAAATGAATCGAACACATTGAGTTACTGTGAAGGAGCCTTCTCATTAGTCACCACTGAGAGATAGTGCAATTAATGTTTTTAGGCCCAAAGCTGCATTTGTAAGAAGAAGGTACTGCATGTGCAAGGGAACATCTTGAGACACACCTGTGCTGATGTTCTAAGACAGGAACAAGAAGAATAGCTCTAGGAAGTATGGAGTCAGAGGTTGTCCCTACCATACTTGTTGGATCAGTCAGTGCTTGCAAACTGTTTGGTAGGGAAGGGCACCTTGTGAATGGCATGTATCCCCAGGCAGTCCCCTGTCATGTTCATTACCGTTGACAGTGCTGCGAGTGCCCTTGTGCTAATGAGAGGGCAGGTAGCTGGCTCCCAGGCATCAATACGTTACACTGCAGGAGGGATCCCTGCTGCCCGATGCTGAAATGCTGACAACTTCTGTGCAGGGCATTTTGTCAATGTTACTGACATCTTGCCTTTTAGGAGTGCATGTGGTGTTTGGGAGAATGTTGAAGAGTCATCACCCAATAACAACCTGGGAGGCTGCCCAATATGTAATGAATAGTAACCTAGTGTTTCCTAGGCTTTTTTTAACATGTAGACTCCATACACAATGGAGTTAATTAATTTCCAATAACAAAATCCTCAAAACAAATACGAGGATACTGTATGGTCTTGTTAATTATCAATCACTACTGCTTTGCCCTTGGAAGCCAGCCCAGCTGCAGCTGCCTTTTGCTTTCCTGGCCCCTCTGTCACAGCTTTGACTCACTTCTATTCAGCCCTTGAATTTTAACTCCCTAGACCCCCTTATGTTTTCTCATGGAAATGCTATGGCTCAGCTATAGCCTGCTGTACATCTCCGTGGTTCTTTCATAAGTTCGCAAATACTCCAAACCAGAACACACAGTGGAGTTCTGTTTGTTACTCTCAGGTGACCTCTCAAATGGGCTTTCAGAGAGAAATCTTTCACTCCAGCTTGTGTTTTTTCTTCCCTGAAGGCAAAGTCAGGGGTTGTGTAATGATGGCAACATTAGCATATCCTGCAAGTGCTATCAGCTAAGGGAGAGAGACAGAAAAAATGTAAAGAAGACCTCTGTAATCCTGAATGCATCTCTCACATGCTCCTGTTTAGGTGGGTATATGTTGAACTGTTTCACATAGGCCAAAGCGAGCCAAAGGGATTTTTGTGTTTACCAAAATAATCTGTGCCTAATTAATGCCCTGTAGGTCTTCATGTAAGTTGAATTTATGCACTATTATCAAGCTGAGATTTGCTGCTTAAAAATGGATCATTTGTGTCAAAAACAAGCATAAAAATGAACCTTTCAAAGGGGTAGAAAATTAAATCCATAAGTGTGCCTTTATATTATTTGGAGAATTAAACAACTTCTGGAAACACAGACAGTCAAATCAAAATTGACCTGAAGTTTGCAGTGGTGAGAATTATTCATAAAAGCTGTAAGCTCACATATTATTAAAATAAATACCCTGATTATTATCAAGCAAACTCAAAAAGCATTTAGCCAAATCTTCAGACATAGGAACAGAAAAATAATAACCTTGAATCCTTATGCAGACAATAAAGCAAGATTCAGATTTGGCTTATCAGTTCCTTGCCTTCAGTTGCCTTTCTCCACAGCAGGAACAGCTGGGAGTGGGATTCTTGCTCCACACAGTGTACCAGGAGATTTAGGTACCTAAGAAATATTAGCTGATGGAAAGCTGCAACTTCACTTGCATGCTATTTGGACTTCATTAACAGAGGAATTTAGGTACTTGAATTGTAGACACCAGCTTGAGAAACATTTTGAGGATCATGATGAGTGTTAACATGGTATTTAAACTGTTAATTTCCTTAATCGAGCTACTAAACAATATGGCCTTATTTGCTTATAGCCCATAGGTGTTGGACACCTTCGACTCCAAAAGACCACTTTAATTCTCCACTAAGTATCTGTTTGGGGTCGAACTTTAAACAATTTGTTCCAAAACCCAAGAATCTGGCTTGTCAGATATAAGAGTTGGATTGAAATGAAGATTATTTCCCACCACAGTAACCTATTTAATTGATATTTGGCATCTGCACTCCCAACCACTCCTCCACTCCCACATTTTTTTACCAACTCAATAAGCATAAGTTTGTTGTTCAAAAATTGTTTATCTAAGTTGTGTATTTGACCATCTTTTATAGTCTGCAAAAACTGAGTGCTTTTTTTTTTTTTTTTTCATGTATTATAGCTTTTGCTTCCTAAATAGAGGTGGAATATCTCTAAACAGACAAATTTGAAGAGTATTAGCCTGAAACTTCCTGCGGATTCATACTCATGAAACTTTCTGGACGCATCATTTTCTGTGAAAATATTGTGTCAATTTACCAGTGTCCTCTCGTCTTCCAGTGAGCTGTACTGCCCTGAAATTTGTTGCTGAAATCCCAAATGGTTTGTAAACTTAATCTTTGTTCAGAGACATGATCAGCTGCTCTCCTGTCTATTTCACATTTCTGTTGCTGTTAGTAAAGTAACAGGTACTATAAAGGTATTATGGTTCACTTCAGTCAACTTCATAGGCATGGCTAGGAAGGCTGCTCTTAACCTTGCATCTGTAGTAGATTTATGGAATGTGTTGGTCATGTCTGTTGAAAAATTATTAGGATGATGTGTTGAAATCCTTATGAAGGTCTCCAACAGAGTCACTGGAGCATAAAAATGAGAGAGGTTTATTCAGAAGGACTTAATAGGTGAATCTGGAAAGTATTGACCACAGATGGGGGAAAAAACCCATAAGAGAGATTTTCCATTCAGAGGGTGTGCTGGAAAAGCTTGCTCTGGGCACGTTGAACTGGCTCCCATCAGGGTGCAGTGAGCTCCTGTTCAAGGGAAGAGATGGGAGCCTACAGCTGGGATGCAGAGGACACCTCCATCAGGGTGTTGTGGAATCAGTCTGCTGAAGTTTCCCAGGACTGATCCTGAGAGGCTTAGGGACAAAATACTCAAATCAGCATTCCCTCCTCCCAGTATTATCCTCAGCTCTGGGTTTCATGCTCTGTGTTTAGGACGGCTGGATTTGAGAGCTAGTGACAACTTTTTCAGGGAGTACTCTTGTAGGATTCCTCAGTCCCGGTTCCTCTATTTTATTCTGGTTTCCTCCTACCTAACTGTGCAGCAACAACAAATCAGCTTGTCTGTCTTCTGAAATGGCACTTTGTATGCAAATACTCTTGATGGTTACGCTTGGAGACAGGTACCTTGGGGTCTCGTAATTTTTCATCTAATCAGTTAGTGAATATAATATATATGTAAATACATTAGAAGGATTCCTCTGTGCCTAATGCCCTAGGCAGCTAAAGTTCCTTAATCAGTCCATGGACCAACTAACCCTATCCAGTCTTATCTGTTTAATTCTGTACATATAAATTGACTGTGGAAAATTAACAAAACATATTAAACAACGCATATTCCATTTAAGCTTGGGATCCTTGTTATATTACCAACTAACTAAATGGAGATCAGGAGAAAAGACAACAATATGTATAAGCTCACTGACGATTTGCTTTCCTTTGTTATAACTAACACTTTCTCCTTCCAGTATGCTTCATTTCCTACTTTGTAGCCACCTTGATCATTTTTATGAGATTTATTTGTTTCTTTAGTACTTGCGTAATATAAACTACCATGTATGTTTAGTGGGTATGTATATAGCCACCCACCACATAGTCCCATTACAATAAATGTAGGCAAATATTGGTTCAGCAGAACCAGTAAGAATGACCAGCATGAAAACTGGTCTTTCATTATTGCACTGGACTGGAGGATCAAACTGATGTGCATACATGTGTATGAGAACATGTGTATATTAAAAACATTAGAAAATTTCTGATACAATAAAGGGATCTGTAAGAAGCTACCCAGAGATGTTAGCTATACAAAAAAATTATAAACTGTCTGTAATTCCAAGTAGTTTGAACATAAAGTATAATCACATATTTAGTTGTGATTTGTGAATAAGAGCAATATTACCCAAATACCCAAGTCAGTGGATTTCATTTTTATTTCTTAGGTTAAGATTACTTTTTTAGCCTGATTTGGCTGTGCCTGGAAGCTCAGTTTCAAATACAAAGTTTACGGAAACCTTTCAGAAGTGATAAAATAAAATCTTTTACTAATATCAACTCTATGCAAGCTTTCTAGCAATACAACTATGAAAAAAAGTATATTGAATATTTTGATGGTTTTCTTTATAATATAAATTCTACTTCATGTTTGACTACACTATTAGAGAAAGAAAGATTAGGTAGAAACATACTTTTGTTAATGGCAAAGTCTGGCTTGTGTTGAAATAAATACACACACACTTATTTAAGGAGGAGAAATCAAAAGGAGAGAGATATATGTCCTCTTAGGATTCATAATATCTAACAGCTTGGATTTAGCTCAGACTCAGCAAATGTAAAAGGATGTACAGTCTCTACAGTTTTTGCATCTGACAGTTATTTTCACTCTGGCAATGACTAGACTTCATTGGGAAGACTGTTTACACTTTTACCCAGTTTTCATACTTTTTTGTAAGAGCTCTTCCTCTGGTCTTAGCTGCTCCTCGTGAAAACAAAGGAGAAGATGCAATTGGCAACATTTTTCTAATTCTTACAAATAATAAAAAGGAGAATTTCAGAAAACTCAAAGAGTGGGATTTGAAAGCAGGCAGAGGAATTAGGAATCCCAAGAAGAATAGCAGAAAACAGAGAGAAGCGTTATTGGAAGAAGAAGATTTAGAATGTAATGGAAGGGAAGAAATGAATTGGAGTTTCATAAATAGCCATTAAAGGGAAAAAATCCATACCTAAGAGCAAACAGCAATTTGCTAACAGCCTGTTCCACTCTTAGGTTTTTATTCTACAATTCTTAGAAACTCTGAAGTAGCCCTGCCATTTTCTTTTTCTTTCTAAACCCTGAGTTGTTCTGTCTTGCTTTTCTTCAGTCCTTCAGAAAATTTCCTTTTTTACTAGTACTTAAATCATTCCGAACTGATGTGTGGAAAGAATAAAGAAAACAAGTGATTCTTCCGTGTCCATCAGATTTTGATGACTGATCTTATTACTGTTTCCTTAATCTTGTGATGAATGTGAGGAAAGAAGTCATCTAGCCAAGCAAATTACTGCACCTAGTTATGCAAAACTGTTTACAGTACACTGCTTTGCAAAGTAGGGCAGGCCAAACACTGCTGTTGTGTATGAAAGTCTAAGAAAAAAATAATTTAACTAAGTGTTTTTAATTACCCTTCCAATATTTCTGGTTTGTAAGAATAATGTCTACTATTTAGTCAAATAACTACCTGTAGCCTAGGTGTTAATAATGACCCACTATTTCTGCTCAAAAGTTTATGACTTCTTCATACACCACACTTTCAAATTATTTTGGGGGGGTTCTTGCTTTTCCAGCCACGTAGATGAGATAGTTGAATCTCAACAGACTGATGCAATATAAATAAATTTAATCAATAAACTCAGAGGACTAATTAGCTGCAGATAACTCTAGGATATTTTTGAAGTCTAGAATCATATAGCTATGATGAGAGTTTCCTACAGTAATATCGCATGATTTTTATTAAAGGAAATGTAAACCAATTTAAATAAACAATGTTTCTGGCAATTCTATACATTAGCATCTAATCCTATAATGCTATTTAACAAAATAATGTTTTTCATGTGAAATACTGAGGTCCAGAATCTCTTTAGGTCCTTATGCTCCTTTCTGGAAAACCTTGAAAAATATATTATCACTAATATATTTGTAATATAATTTGAATGACTATGTTTGATTAAAAACACAAAAAATACTTTTTTTTTGTAGACTTGAGTGTATGGGACCATATTTCTAAAATGTTTTTTAAGCTTTTGCTTGATTCAGTCTTTTTCCCTGTTAAATTTCCAGTCAACAGTAACTGTAATTTTACCCAAGTAAGGATAAATTCTGACTGTGAGAGTTCCTTCATGACTTGCCATAGACACTTTTTCTCCATCCCACAGTACATAAAAGTAGGTAACTATTCTAGCACAGAGCATACACAACTTCAGAGTTTATAATGCAGGGGTATTACAGGAAAGGAGACTATAATCCTGAAATAATCAGCTTTTAGATAAATTCGGTTTGCACATTGATAAGAACACAATTAAGGCTGAAATTCCAAAATGCTGGGAGCATTGTTGTATTTCAGTGTTGAGAGATTCATAGCTGTTATTCCCTGTGCATCTAATTAGAACATGACCAGAGAAATGATTCTGGCTGCAGCAGATCTGGGTTAAGGCAGAAGTTACTTCCCCCTCAATGCTGCAGGTTTAACTATTCATCTAGTCACTAACCCCCACGCTCTTAACATGTGGGTTGAAAACTTGCCTCTCATTCATCAGCCTTCACAGACTTGTTGCTGTTGGTGTTCGTGCTGTTCCCTCCTCTGGGTTGTCCTCTCACCTGACCACCCCAAAAGCAGCACACCATCCCCTGCATGATCATGAAACCACTGCAACATTGATTGGCAAAATGGCAAGAGCCTTACAAAATCACCTTGAGCCTGTGGCCATCCAGATCACTGCTAAGTGTTACGTGGGCTGGGGTTGAAGATTTTTAAAAAGAAAATGGCCTTTTATTCCTTCTCCTGATGTGTGAAGAATAGCCTAAATGTTCTTCTAAAACAGCCTTCTTGCTACTGGTTTTTATTAAACAGGGTCCTCTTACAACCTGTCTTGAAGCGAAATGGTATCTTCTGAAAAGCAAGCAACACTCTAGGACAAAGCAGAGCTGTATTTAGACCTTAGAAAATAATACTTGAAACAATGGAAATGAATGGCAGGTGCTTTTAGTTATAGGAAAGGATTAATCTAAGTGCACGCTGAGTCAAGATGAGTTCTGTTTTTGGGGCAGGGCAGATTGCCAGATGGAGCATGTAGTAGTTGAGATGCAGAAACGAAAAGACTGAAAAATTTCAGGAGTTAAAATAAGAATGGGATACAGAAAGCAAAGGGCGAATGTCAACACAGAGTAATAATAATGGTAGTCTTCAGTAATAGAGAAGGGTAGAGCTAGATGTCATTTCTTTCCACTGTAGTGGAGGGTCAATATCATGACCTTAGATTAATTGCTTGATTTCTTTGTGCTGCATTTCTTTGTGCAAGAAAATCACTCAGAATAACTGTGAGGATAAATAAGCTGAAGAGTATAAGGCAGACAGATGCTCTTAATAGTGGGGACAATATGAATAACTTCCATCCACAGGAAAAAGAAGATCCATCAGCAGAGCTGGAAGTGAAATCCAACTTGCAGACCTCTATTTCCAAGCCAAATTTAGCAGTGCAGCTGAATCCAGTTGGGTAATATGAGACTGAAATATATAAAAAGACAAATCTGGTCAAAAAGATCAGAAGAGGTACAGGAGTCAGATGCCAACTTAAAATTTTACTTAGAATTCTATTTAGGTTATTCAAGATTCCTCATTTGAAGGACGAGTTGAAGGAAGTATATTTAGAAGAAACATTGTATATCAAAATAATAATCTCTTAAATTGCCTAATTCATGGATATTTTATCTGCCACTAAACCTGTACACAAAGTTGGACTTTTCTGTATATAATAGAAAAAAAATCTTTCATGAAGCTAAATAAGTCACTATGTTACATGAAAAATAGACAGTAGACACAGATATTAAAGAGGTATTCTCCTCACTTTCTTGTGAGAAGCTGGAAGGTCTTTATTTCATTGTTATGGAAGCTCTCATGATGCTTTTTGTGATCGGTATATTCACAGTCCCTTTGGGACAACATTTGGTATTATGAAAAGTATCACAGCATTTGAAATCAGAAGTAAAAAATTTATTAGAGGGTTTATGATGAGAATATGAATCTCTAGTGAGTACAGTGCATAGAGAAGTGAATTTATTATAGACTGTATAAAGAAGTACTCTTTTGAATACTTAACACATTGTTATGTCTTGTAAGTAAACTTTTTGCATGAAATTCCAAAGTCCAGAGATCTAGCTGATCTCAAAGACCTAACCTTCTACTATATCTGAGAATTATGGGTTATCCATCTAGGCCTTGACTCAGCAAAGTATTTCATCATGAATTCAACTAATTTTAAATTCTTTGGGGAGCTGAAGTGATAACAGCATAATGCAGAATCCTGTTTTATTGAACAAGGTGATAAATAGTAACTTTATCTGTTTACTTCCCATATTCTTGAAGAAAGAAGTGATGATAACCAGTTTTCATGCTAAGGTTTTATTTTCAGTATTTTTATAATAGGGCCTATGGCCCTCCTTTCATAAATCCTTAATCAGTCAAAATATATACTCACATGAGTACTTTTTGCAAATCAATAAAACTATGAATTTCTATGAGTACAAGAAATTACTTGTTTAAGCATATTTGGAGGATGAAGATGTAAATCCACATAGGGAGTTAAAAATTTGACTGTACAAAAAGAGACTGGTACTGTGTTTAAGTATTATGACTAATTATATGAAGAAGGACCATTTGTTCCTGGGAGTATTCAATAGAAGAAAAATATTAATCAGAAAGGCAGAAAATAATCTCCAAGAAGATGGTATGTCCCTGACTCTTACAGATCACAATATTCACAGTTTTAAAAGAACTTTTGGATTATTATAATTTAAATTTCCTACCAGAAATATTAAGCTTGCAATGGCCATCAGATTAATTTTCTCAGTGTCTCTCAGCTCCCTGCACTGTACATCTAGGAAAAAATTCTGCCTTTATTGAAATCAATAGCAAAATGCTTATTGCTAGCAGTGGAGACAGGATTTTGCCCTGTATAAAAAACTGCATCCCCGGACAGACTAAAGTCCTGTCTCTGGGACAAGAAAATATGGAAAATATTTCTGAGACTCACATTAAGGCTATGAAGTATATCACTAATAACTCATGAGCAGATGACCCCATGCTCAGTCTTGCATATACACCCAGCCAGCTATGCTACTCTAAGGAAAATTCAGGATATATAGAGCCAGATGTGCTGATGACATGAACTAGCAGCTGCTTTTGAGTCTGTACTGCCATACAAGTTAAAGTCTGTCCCATGGAGGTTAGCACAGCTGACCTGTGTGTGTGTGTGGCTCACTGTCCTCAGTGGTGAAGCCACCAGAGAAAGCTGGTGGTGTTGCACCAAGAGTCAAACTCAGGAGAGAACATGCTGTGTATTGCCAGTCTTCTCTCAAGTTTCTGATTCCTTCCCTCTGAATGGGGCAATAAAAATTAATCTAATTTAAAGAGCAGCTTGCATAGGAAGTGCAGAAGAAAAGACCAACACAGTTTACACAGTTTTAGTATATTGCCTTTGCGTTACTCATTGGTGGGTGAAACAAGAAAACTGCTAAAAATACAGCCCTAGAAAAAATAAGGAGGCAACTCTGCTTATGTTACTGAAGAAATTCCCCCAGCCACTACCTGCTCATGCACTGAAAGGAAGAACTTTTTAACCTTGTTTTATTTCCATACATCACTAGTCATTTATTTTTACACTTGTGCCT
This sequence comes from Chionis minor, assembly GCA_013398295.1. Taxonomy (NCBI): domain Eukaryota; kingdom Metazoa; phylum Chordata; class Aves; order Charadriiformes; family Chionidae; genus Chionis; species Chionis minor. The sequence goes on from VZSF01008379.1 coordinate 361,710, forward strand.
TTATTTTTGTCCTCAGTATGAACTGGAATAATTTCAGTTCTAGTGAGGGTGAAACTTAAAAAGGTTGGCAAGTGAACTGTTTTAAGGAAAGCATTCATAAGTTCTCTTACTATGCAAACCTCTTGATTGTAAACATCTCTGGGAGATTTCTATAATTCTTTCTGGTCAGATGATAAATACCATAAAAACAGCCTCTCACAGTGTTTTTCTGGCCTTGCTTGCTTGTGGTCCCAGCAAGGTCCCAAAAGAGCAAAATGAATAAACAAGCTGACTGAAATTTTTAGACCTCAGGGAAGATTTCCATGAGATTAACTTAGAAAAGATATTTGGTGGGTGGAGGGTAGGTTGCTATTTTGGCTCTAATACTTATTAGTGGTGGAAAGGACAACTCACAGACTTCTGCAGTCCTAAGGGTGGTTATGAAGGCTTGGGGTTAGCCAGTACTCATGCATGTAAATCACGCGCATGAGTTTCTGAGGCTTTTAACAGACATCTTTACAACTAAAAATTCCCTTCCAGAAAAGTAATTTTGGGACAGTCCCTCAATGCACGTTGATAGCAGCCTCTATGCTTCCAGGCTGGTATATGGCCTCTGAGCAGTGGCCAGAATCTATATCTGGACTGATTCTTCAATTGTTTCCTCCCTCTTCTGTAATCCACAGTTTAGCCTTTTCTGTGCTGGTTTATATTTATTCTGCAGAATGGCTAAACATTCTAATTCTAAAAGAAATCTCCACATTCTCAACAAAACCCTGTGCCAGAGAGGTAAGTCATGAAATAATGTACCTTTGCACAGAAGCCAAACATGTGGCAGCCACCTGAGAAAGAAGGTTATGAAAGCAAGAGCGTGTCCTGCTACTGCAACAAGAGTAAAAAATTACTGTTGCCTTCTGGCCTGTAAAAAATAATGCAAGTTCGAGCAATACCCTACAGTAAATAGTCATTTTCCTATGGAAGTTTTATAACTTTCCTCTGTTTATGGCTTCAAAGGCTCCGTCTGCTGAGCTTCCCAGTGCTTTCGTGTGTTATAATTTGTAGAATAAAATGAGATTTTTTTGTTTAATGTGGTTAATACTGCCCTGCTAAAAAAAAAGAAAATATCTATACTTCTAGTGTAATATTTTTATTTTCAGAGCAATATGGATGAATGTTGACTTCTGGTTGATTTCACTGTGATTAAAGATTACATATTGTCTTAACATTTCTCTGTGTAAATAACCTTTAACCCAAAACTACAATTTTCTGATGCTGAGACTGTAATCTGCTTTGAAAGTAGGTTTCATTCCCTAAATCTTATGCTACCTCACTGAGTAAATTTAACAATGAGTTTTTTTAATTAGAGTTATGTATGGGAAGCAAAACATTGCCACATTACTGTTATGGTTGCTGCTATTTCTTTGTGTTGTGAAAGAAACAGAAAGCATGCATTGCGCTCACCAGGATGATGTTTTGAGGATCAGGTTACATACTTTGTATTCTGATTATGATTCTGTGTTGATTCACGAACTGTTTGACTGATAGGGCTTTCTCTACCTTCTGTTTTCCTGATTCCATTTTGAATTAAAATTCTAAGAGTATTACAAGCAGTAATACTAATAGTAATGTTAATAATATGGAAAACTGCTTTAGTACATGAAAAATTCTTTTTGGCAGTAGTCACCTAAAAGTCATCTATGAACACCAGTGGGTACTTATCAGTGAGAAATCTAATAAAGGTCCTTGGTGGAACAAGAAGAAGAAAGTTTGAAAGTTTCCATATATGAAGTTTTAATAAAATGTGGGCACTCTCTCTAATACGAATTGTCTCTGACCTGAAGGCATAGAAACACAAGACAAAGCATTAGGCAATCTATTCAAAGACTTAACTTCCATTACAATTAGGGCATTTCCTTCTACTCCTGAACAAAATCCCTTTTGCAACAATTCAACTCATTGCTTCCTCTCTTGCCCTAATGGACACAGAAGACTAATTACAGATGTTAAGATAGATATTTGCAGAGGATACTTGTGAGATCCTGCCTTGCTGATTTTATACCTACTTTCAGTGCTTATCTTTTGACTGCTTACATAGCCATTCAAAGGCCTTTCCTGCAGCATTTTAGTATATTATATTCTGTAGAGTGTATGGAAGATTTTCTTGATGGTAACGTATTTGCTTTGCAGTGTCTCCAGGACCTTTAGCACCTTTAGGTCATTGCCATGAACAAAACAGAAAAATAAAGTTTTCATTTGAATGTTTATAGCCTCAGAATGATTTCTATAAATAGCTCACCTCAAACATGTTGAGCCATTCTCCACTTTTACTATATATCAGGGCACTTTTTCCTGTTGAGTTTGGTCTTCCATTTTTTTATTAGAGAGAAGACCTGCTCTTACACAGGTAGTGTCTCATTAGGATTAAAAGGATGTTGTATGTACATGTTCTGTGGAAGATGGACCTTTTATGTTGAATTCAAGAAGATTCAGTTGACATGTGAAGAAGGTATGTGGGTCTGACTTAACATGTATTTCCAACTATGTGTATAAAGGTTTTTCTAAAGGCATGGTGAGAAAATAATTGTCGCACATGAAGCAAACTGAAGAGAACACGAGAAAGTATACAGAAAGACCACTAATTAAGTCTTCATGGAATAGTAAACAATATTTTTTTAAAAAAGCGTGATTTAAATATTATGTTTATTGGCAAGAGCTAACATGAGAGAGAAGGATTGTATACACCGCAATGTTTAGTGGTACTATGAAATTCTGTACCTTTCAGCTTTTTAGATTACCATCTCTCATCCCTCTCTCCCTCATGTCTTGCTTCTTCAATATTAAAAATCCATGCATATTTTGTTCCATCTTCACAGTTAATTGCTACTATGGAAGAAATAGATTCACTCAAAAGACATGCCTTTTTCAGCCTTTCAGTATCTGAAGGGAGCCTACAGGAGAGCTGGAGAGGGACTCTTTGTCAGGAAGTCTAGTGATAGGACAAGGGGTAATGGTTTTAAATTGGAAGAGGGAAGATTTAGATTAGATATTAGGAAGAAGTTCTTTACTGTGAGGGTGGTGAGGCACTGGAACAGGTTACCCAGGGAAGTTGTGGATGCCCCATCCCTGGAAGTGTTTAAGGCCAGGCTGGATGGGGCTTTGAGCAACCTGCTGTAGTCAGAGGTGTCCCTGCCCATAGCAGGGGGGTTGGAACTTGATGATCTTTAAGGTCCCTTCCAACTCTAACCATTCTATGATTCTATGATTCTATGCAGCCAGCAGCACAGGGATCATGTGCTTTCCTGAAGAGCTATACCAAATTAACCAGTGATACAAAAAAAATGTCAGTAGTCAAAAGGCTGAAATTAACCACGCTTAAGTAGAAAGAATAAATGAATTGCCTACATCTTTTGTAAGGAAATCAAACCCAAGACCAGCTTCAACCTCTTAGTCTAGTTGTGCAGGCTTCTTCCGAGCGGACTGGGACAATAATATCTCAAATTGAAATTCAGTTCAGAAAGTGTGTGAGTATGGGGAGGGCAGGCTTTCATATTCTTTTACTTTGTTTATATTTATGGGGGTTTTTTTCTGTCTGATTGGTAATAGGAACTTCAAGATTTCTAAATGTCCATATGAATCTCATATTCCTAGTGAGAAGATACACAGAAAATCTACACCTCTTCTGTGAAAAGAAAAATTGGAGAAACTGATTGTAAACAATAAAAGCTGCTGTCAGTATCTGCCATCCTTAGCACCCATTTAAATTTTTTCAACATTAGGATGATAGCAGCAAGTTCTATGTAGACAGAACTGTAGTCTTTTTATTTTTAATGGAGAAATTGGGGGGAAAGTATTCTCTGTTCTTCAGTATTTAATTAGCTCTTTAAAAGTGAGAAACTTCATTTATTCGACTAGTATCCAAAACCATTCGTTATGGACTAATCCCAAATCACAAGTTTCCACTTGGGACTATAGCTGAATAGTAAATCAAACACACATGACATTAACAAGTGTTCTTCATTACAAAGGCTTTCAAGTATAATTTGCATCATAAACCAAATCTAGCAAGCTGCACAATTTTGCAGGCTAAGAAAGGCAGTGTGCTGTTTATTCATTTTCCTCATTTTGAACAATGTTATTTCTAAAATTATATTAGAAAAGCACAACTATTACCTAATGAGTTCTGTTTTCCCCTAGTCTGTGGGTGTTGAATTACTCCGAATTGTCAGAATTCTAGATCTTAGATCTTTTCTTTGTGATAATGATATGATCTCGGTGTGCAACTGGGCATGAACATCCATTTGTCCTGTTGTTTTGACTATGTCCTCTGCCTATTGCTCAGTTAAACATCTCCTCTAGAGCACAGAAAATCTTAGACCTTTATACTGCTGCTGGGAACTTGCTAAAAATATACTTGTCTTATGCTGTCTTGGAGTTTCTTCCTAATCTATTCTGCAACCAAGATGAAAGACAATATTCAGCGTTTAACCTGGAAAACTAGTAAAAATTCCTTTGTTAAGCTGTCAATAAGGTTAAAAAATACCAGAGATTCAGTTCTGGAAAGAAGTGGCAAGCTGTCTCAACTTCTCTTTGGCTGTGGTAGGACTACGACAGCAGATGTATGTTGTCTGCATGCCATTAATTTTATATTTCCTTGCTTTCCAATATTTGTTTACTTAAGTAGAAACTTCCTCTTGAATGGTCAGGCTTTCCAGCATTTAAAATTTGTGAGGTCTGTGGTTTTGTATTTTATCTGTGCTGCAATGTCCTTTTAAGGCATTTTCCAAAAAGGTTAGATTCGTGTCTGTTAATAATTTTTCTTTTTGTGACTGAAGCTAAGTGAAGAACCGTCATTCCAACACAGTGTCAAATATCTAGCTATGTTTATTATTAACAAGACCATCTTACAAGATAGTCTTGTTAATAATGCAAGCCACACACTAGTGCGTAGACTTGTCTTCTTGAAAAACTTTATTTCCTCTGATGTCTTTTCATCTTATGGGACTACCTTACGACTGTCACTCCATAAATTACTGCTAAATTATGCAGAGGAGCTTGCAGACAGTTTTACTGTAAATTTTGCTTAAGAATCAGTTCTGTAACAGTTTTTATGAAAAACAGATAAAACATGTTTTGTTCATGTTAATAATGTCATATAAAAAAAAAGTTGTAGGTATTAAGGGGATACCATAGCATAGGAGAATTACAGGTTACAGGGTGCTTTACTATACTGACTCCTTTGTGTAGGATTTGCTTCTGAAATTGGGTCCAAGATTAAGGTCAGAAAAATTATTTCTGCTTATTTCAGTGGGTTTCACTTTTGTCAGAGATAGGATCTTCATACATTCACATAAGGTCACTTTCCCTGGTTCTGTATCTCAAAAAAATTCTAGTCCTTTTACTTTTTCATGGTATTGTCTTAAGTATTTTTACTAATATGGTTAATAACAATTGAAACAGAAACGTCAAACCTCTACTGAAAAAAAAAAAAAAAACCACACATGGGAAACGCTGTTAAAGTACAGTTTCTAGTGACACACACTTTAAGTTAGAAATTGCAATACATACCAGATTCACAAAGAATTACTGGAATATTTTTAGTGAATGAAAATATCATCACTGGCCTTTGAAATTACAGCCACCAGTCTTGAGCTAGCCTTCTTACTGAATTCCTTGATGATCAGCAGGAACTGTCATTCTTAGCCCACCTTGGCCGTGTTCCAGTCAACAACCACTCGGTGAATGAAAGGAGGAACATGTCCAGTGCATTTCTGCTGGTTTTATCTTTTTGTCTTGTGTTTCACATCCATATATTTTTCATTATTTGCAGGTGGAAAAACGATATGATATTTGAAGTACAGTTATTCAACAGCAAACAAAAGTGGGTTTTTTTCAGGCTTCTTGAGAAAATTCCATGAGGGGTTGGTTATTAAACTTCCATACGGCATAAATTTGTCCCAAATTAGATGAAGAGACTTGGATAAAGTAGCAGCAAGACAAGGGATGCTTAATCTGACACCTTCAGAAACTTGGGTGACAACCCAGGTTACAAGCTGCTATTACTATTTATGGTCTTTTGGACTTCATAATGATTTTCATAGAGGGCTTTGTTTTTTTTCTGTAGATACTGACTAATTATACCTGTACTACCAAACACTCTACATCTCCACATTGCAGACAGAATAGGCAAGGTAGGAGTCTAAGCAAACACTGGTGATATTACAGGATAGAAGCCATTGAGTCTGTGACCATAACCTAAAAATAATGCAGAGAATTACAGCATAGAGATTTTTTCTTACCAGTGAGAAAAGGAAAGTACAGTTACAATAAAAGGAAAAATGTAATTGAAACTTTTTGAAAAAATTAGGTAAAAAATTCCTAATTTGATGTGTGTATGGTAAAGAAATGAGGAGTCCCCTTGTGCCCCAGAGTTTGCGCAGCATGCAAGATGTGAGAAATGCTCTGTTCTCCAGGCAATGGAAATCTAGAGCTGTGGATATTCTTCCGTCAACACTGGCTTAGCATTATGCAGAGCAGTTCCAAATCAGACTGCCAAGGGTAAAAGAGAAAGATGCCTTGCTTGGCACCACTCTAGGAGTTGTAAGTTTGATATAACCAGTAAATTCATGTCTTCTTTGGCCAGTGATTCATTCCCAGCAGGAGAGATGGTAAAGGCACCTTTTGCTCCAGGCATTCTTCTACAATTTTAATTTTTTTTCATGTTAATTTTGTTTCAGTAAATTGATCCCAGTTTAATGATTCATTTATGGTACTTGCTCACCAGCAAAAGCAATATTCTGGCAAGAGAAGCCTTGGATGGATCTCCCAAATATGTCAGGTGTTAAAATACTTGCATTGCTGTCACTCCAGTGCTTGGCTTCCATCCATACACAGCAGGAAGTAACTATTCCAACTTTTCTTAAGCCTGTATTTCTTATTAATGATAGAACTAAGCTGTACTGATTTTGCATCTAGTCCAAGTCCATTCACTTTGGTTTCGCAGAAGATACAGAAAACAGCTATTGCTTATATACAGATCAAGGTGGGAAATGAATATAGCCAAAGACAAATATATCCTGAACATGCTGGAATCAGTATGAACACAACATAAAGATGATTTAATTGTGTTTACAATGGAAGAATCAAAAAGACTGCTTTCAGATTTGGTGAGCTGGTAGGCCTTTGTCTGTGTACAGCAACTTTTCCTCAAAGATGACAAAATACTTCAGAAAATATTAGACCAAATCACAGAAGTGACAAGAGAGTAGAAAAAGTTTCCTAAAGCTTTGATACTACTTAAAAAAAAAAAAAGTCTTAATATAGCTAAAAGGGAATAATATCTTGTATTCAAAAGCAAAACAATGGAATCTTACATGTCCTTCTGCTCCCACCCTTGCTCTCTGTATGTCTATATAATCAATGAATGTTGTACTATTTTTTCTTTAGTATTCTTAGTTCTCTAACAGGAAAATAGAACTAATTTTTCTTTTCATAGAATAGTTTGGGATGGAAGGGACCTTTAAAGGTCATCCAATCCAACCCCTTGCAATGAACAGGGACATCTTCAACTAGATCAGGTTGCTCAGAGCCCTGTCCAACCTGACCTGTAATTTTTCCAGGGATGGGGCATCTGCCACCTCTCTGGGCAACCCGTTCCAGTATTTCACCACCCACACCCACCCAGTGTAAAAAATTCCTTCCTTATAATTACTCTAAATCTCCTGTCTTTTAGTTTAAAACCATTCCCCCTTGACCTACCACAACAGGCCCTTCTAAAAAGTCTGTCCCCATCTTTCTTATAAGCCCCCTTTAACTACTGAAAGGCCACCATAAGGTCTCCCTGGAGCCTTCTCTTCTACAGGCAGAATAACCCCAACTCTCTCAGCCTGTCCCCATAGGAGAGGGGCTCCAGCCCTCTGATCATCTTTGTGGCCCTGTCCTGGACCTGTTCCAACAGGTCCATATCCTTCTTTTGGTGGGAGTCGAGAGCTGGACACAGTGTTCCAGGTGGGGTCTCACAAAAGCACAGTAAAGGGGGAGAATCATCTCTTTTCCGGAAAACATATTTAACTAGTAGAGATAACCATAATGCAACAGCCATTTTGCCAAGTCTAGAAGTTGCTTTTGCTGTATATCCAAGGACTGCAAGATACTTAATGTAACAAATATAAGAAAAAATGTAATTATTGGTTGAAAACATGAGCTGCATTGTAGTTCACTTTTTATACTTTGGTTCTTCTATACATTTTCATAGCAATCTCTCTTAGTAATACTTTCTTTTTATAATGCTATTGTCAAGTCCTGATCAAGACCCTTCCACTCTCCCTTTACAAACATAGAGAAAAAGAGATCGTTATTACAAAGAGGTTGATGTGACACCTACTAGCTTATTCGTGATTAAGGTTTAAGTGGACACTTCCGAAGTTAAAACTCACTCTTCTCCACAGAAATGTAACTGATTCTCACCTTAATAGGCACAAAGGAGGATAAATTGCCCATTGAGAGATTGTAATAGTTTAAGTATAAAGGTTAAAGCTGACTTCAGTTAAATCAATAGTAAAATCCATTTACTTCAGGGTCAGTGGTGAACCACTGCTTTTCCCATGCAATAACTCACTGCTAAAACTATTAGCGCGAAAAGGAGAGTAGAAAGTTTCTGATCCCACAGAAAGTTTCAATAAAAATGGAAAAAAAAACCACTAGCCAAAACTGTATTTCTTATTCTTTCAGGTAAAAAATACTAACCATCCACTATATTCTGCATCTATATAAGGCTAGATTAAAAACCCCAAAACCTAAAAAAAAGCAGTGTTTTCAACCAATACTGCACCCAAAGTCCACACAAGTCTCAAACCAAAGGGAAACTCTCAGTGTGCAGTATGAAATGGAAGGGTGAAAGAGAGAGAAAAGGAAGTGTTACATTAAAAGAAACAGCAAGGTATGTGCAGCTGCAATTTAAAAAAAAAAAATTATAGTTGACAGGCAACCTGCCATTTTGCAAATGCAGGAGAATAAAAATGGGAATTACTGGTAGAGGAGTTATAGCTTACAAATCTCTATAAAGACACTTTTCTCCCACAAAGAAAATGTACTTTACTGAACTCCTGTTTATCCTCCATATTTTCTTTTCAAAATATATTGTCAAAGAAGGGCGTTTCATATCTTCTGACAACCGTTTATGCTCCCGATACTCTTTTGTTTCTGATCGAAGGTTTTCAGCATTAAAAATTCCATTTTCTTCTCGATGCCTCGTGCATCCATGAGGTTTAAGAGTATTTTGCAATTGGTGTTGAGAAACTGGAGCTCCTGTGTCATTTTAATTGCTTCATTAAGCTATAGGAAATGTTAGTATTTTTCTTATTTTTTTTCTCCCTTCAGATTCTATTAATATTTCATTTTTAAAAAGCAACAGAAACCTTCCTGTGTTTGGAAGTTGCATTCTACTCAATATTGTTTGGAGAGAATGAAATCTCTAATTAGTAATGGAGAGGATGTTAGCCAGTATATATGCAAGGCCTGTTTTCCCCTTAGGCAGAACATACCCTTGATTTAAAGACAGAATAACTGTGAGCAACAGAAAGTAAACTTTAACAAGAAGCCTTTCCAGTCCTCTATAAAAATCACTCGAACTGAACTGTTCACAAAATGCTGTCCCTAAGCTGACCAGAGCTGAGCTAATGCTACCAATCTGTGTTTTTGCATCCCTTAGCAAGACAGATTTCTTCCTGCAAACTGATCACACAGACCGTCTGAAACAAGAAAATATGAAAAAACATGGCTGTGTCACTATAACCCCATTTGTCCCTCTGCACTGCTAGTTTCATTTACCAGGTGAATTTTTAACATTCTGATTGCCTTTTATTATATGTTTATATGGTATCTCATATAACAGTAAGTTGATAGGGTTAGGCTTTTTAGGAATCAGTATTATTAATTAGTATTTATTAGTCTTTATGATCATATATTTACAAGTGCTTCCAACTAAGCACAAGCCTTAAGATTCTGTATCCTCATAAATGAAACTGGTTTTCTCGATTCGTCTCTGAATAGATGCAACATGCTTGGGATCTATTATGCCTAACAGCATGTATCATGCTGTTGTCTCTGATGCTGTAAATTACTGACGTGTCATTAAAGCACTGCTGTCACTTCCTAAAAACAAGGTCTTTAGGGCCTGTCTGACTGTATGTGTGTGTGTAAGAACAGTGGCTAGCACATTGTGGGCGTCACTGGAATACAAATGACAGTGATTCTATTGTACATAGCACTTCTTTTCCTCAGCAGCTCAAAATGTTGCATTTATCATTATGATTAAGACTACAGATGTTCTCCATAGTGAGTATCACATAGTGGGAAGCCGTACTGAGAAAGTCTAGCAGCTATCTAACATCTTGTCGTCAGCTGATCGTAAAGGACTTTCCAGGGTTATAAATACCACAGGAGTCATTGTGCAGATGGGGAAATTGAGGCAAAGAAAGATGAAGTGTCTTGTTCTTTAGGCTACAGTTGGAAGCAGCAGGAAAAAAAAGAGGAAACTCTTTCAATAATACTTTGTTTTAACCGAGATGTTTTAAATGATTTTATACTTACTTCAGCATCAGTTTTTATTAGGTCATCCTTACTAACAAGCTATTTTAAATTTGCTAGTTTTGTTTTGTACAAATTATAGAACATGATTTTTAATTTTATTGTAAATATGTTTTTCTTAAGCATCAGATATGTAGGGCTCAAACTGACCTCCCTTTTTCCTTGTGCGAATCTTATTGCTTGCTTTAGAAAATCTCTTATCCCTAAAGTCTTTTTAATTTGGAGTATTTTCAGAATTTAGAAGTACAGAATAGAACAAATCTGTTCTTTACTAGTTTTTCTCAATGTACATTTTCACTCCTTTATTTTTTTTACTTATAAATTCTGTATAACAGCGATTATTTCTGTAGCTTTCTACTACTTGTGACATAACTGCTATCCATTTTGCTGCCCTCAGTTCAGCAAAGACATTAAATGTAAACTTATGCCTCAATGACTATAGATGTTTTAAATACATTCCTAGCTTAAAGCGTATGTATTGGCAGTTTTATAGAATATACAATAATGCTGCAGGTTTGGGGTTTACATGCAGAGTAGATTTGTGCACCAGAAATAATAATCTCATCCCCACTTTCTTCTTTCAAATTTTTCCTTTAAACATATTTTGACAGTGGAGCTACCAATTTAACGTTCTTGTAGACTAAAGCTGTGTCTGTGAACACCTTTAAAATTACTTCTAAATACTTACAGTGTCTGCAGTCTCTTGGTTTCAGACATAAGGAATTATTTTTTACTTTATTTAAATTTGTGGCGTCATAAAAGCATGACCATCTGATATAAATTTAAATAGCAGTGGTTTGTTTCTACTTTTGTTATTGTCTGTATGTTAATACTCATTGTACCATTTTCTATGCACCTTCCTTATGTAAATTTTAACTTTATCTTTTCTTCTGAACTATTTTGTGCTTCCTTGTTTGTTTCCCTCACAAGTAATATTTTCATTACATATGAATTTCAAGCCGTCATCAGACAGGCTGCTGCTTTACTCTTTGGAATGAAATAATCATATGAATTTTCATAATAATATGAAACATTATCTTAAATACTCCCATCTGTACTTTGCATGATGACAGTATTATGAAAATTATATTGGGTGATAGGCTATGGAGGGAGAAGGAGAAGAAGTTGTTACTTACTCTGTCTTTTGCTTTGAAAAAGAATCTGATTCTAATCATCATGTCTCTTAAAAATATAAGTTATATTGACTGGGTTATCATTGACATCCTAATCCAAAGCCTATTACAAACCTGTAGGAGTCTGTCCAGTAACTTTAATGGCTATTGATTAAACCTCGAGTAGACAGTGTTTTGCAGTACTATTTCTGTCTGGTATTCTGAAAATATCTTTCTCATTACACTCCCTCAAAACTGTTTCCTTCTTGGGAAATAGCATGTGATTGGCACATTCAAGATTGCGGTTTGAATTACACTTTTGTGTCGTTAAAGGCTACAGAGAAATGGGTCTATTTTTGACATTCAGGTTGTTCTGTTGCTGCATAATTTGGATATTCTTACACTAATTGCCGCGAACCACACATCTCCTTTCACCTGCAATCTTCAGTGCAGAAAAACGACCTTGAAGTAAACAGTAACCTCCAAGCTGTAAGTGGGTATAATCAAATGATATGTACATGCACATGTGCGGGAACACGCACATGCAAGAACATACCACAAGTTGGAGCCACATTTGTATTAGGGTTTGCGATGACATAGTTTCAAATAGTTACAAGCATAAAAATAGAGCTCTGCCAGTCATCACTGTGATGAACTGCTGGAGCATTTGATGAACTAGAAGCTCATGTGGTAACAGTTGGTCAAGTCATCATGTACCTTTCACTAAATTAACTCTTCTGTGAGCACTAACCTCTGAGACAAGAATTCTATTGCTTTAAATTCCTAATTATTGCTGAAGAACTACTGTTTGTAACAATTAACACTCCAAAGAAATTTTTCTTACTTTAGTTGAAATCCACAATTTTTACCATAGTACTATACTTGCTGATGGTTGGAAGATGGTCATACACAAGTGTGTTCATTTGGATACACAAAATCCTTACTCTAAAGTCCAAAAACATAAAACATTTCCATGCTAGCAGAAAAAAAAAAAAGTTTTGCTTTGTTTTTTTTTTTATGGGAAACAATAAGCTTTCCTATGTGAACCAGGACTGTATATAACTTCTGAAAAGGTCCAAGACCTCGGGTGTTTTAAATAATAGTGTTAATGAGGACAAAAAACTAGTTTGGGGTAATTTGGGAGATCTTTTATGTCACAGAGGATCTTTATTCTTCTGTTGGCCTCACTCTAATGAAAGGATGTGGCTTTGCCAGCAGAAAGATGCATCAAACAATCCTTATACTTTTTAAAGACTCTTTCAAACAGTCTAAGACAGCTATTCTGTAGCATATGTGGCACATTCTATAGCCTTACTGATGAGTTATGAAATGAAAATTACAAGCAGAATGTGGTCTTTCTGAAATGTATTTTGAAAAAGAAATAACTGCAGCATTGTGTTAGATACCCCGTGCACCAAAAGTGGTGTTGGCATTGGTGTTATCATGGCACCACAAATGCCTAAGACTTATATGCTTGCCCTTGTCCATGAGTCATGCTCTGAAAGTTCCTGCCTGGCCCTCTTCCTTACAAATTGCCACTGCCCACAGACCCTTGCTGAGGACCAAATCCGCAGATGAGTCCAAACACCTTATTTTACATTTTTTTGTGGTTTGGATTTTAAAGCATCATCTGTTTTCCCATTACTAAGAATAGCATTATTTTTGCCAGCAGCATGACCACAATGGCTTTTACACTAATTCCTGTTTAAGTCTCATTGCTGTTTAAGCACTTTGCTGCTGCTGTTTGATAGTTATAGATCCCTGTTTTCTGAAACGTTCCAGGAGTACAATGGGCCAGATCTCCAAATAAAATGCATAAAAGGATTCTGCATGAGTTATATACACTACATTGTTTTGTGTACCTTCCGAAGTTCTATAGTATAAAACAATTCTATATAGAACTGTATGTCTAAATCTCAAGTATTACAGCTTAAATCAAAAGAAAACACTTTCTGAGAGGACAAAACAGTCAAACAATTCATGTCCCAAAATAACTGACCCAGAAACAACTCCAAAACCACCAATATAGCAGCATCTGGAGATCTGTGAAGAACCAGATGCTGCTGCAAAAATATCTTCCACAGTTTGACATTTGGTGCTGTGACTGACGTCCAAAATACAGTTGTAAATATAATGGAACATACCATGTCCCTACCGCTGCTCCTTTTTTAATAGAGAAAAGCACTATATAACATGATTTAAGACTTCCAAGTAGTTTAGGAGTGGGGAAATGGCAAGCAAAATGAGCATCTGTAAACAAAATAAAGCAATAATAATGAAAGTTTCTTACTGTATGCTTGAGCTTCTAGTCATTTTCACATAGATGAACTCCCATAGAAGCTCTAGATCTGACCCAAAGATCTTGAATTAATTCTCAGGTTTTCTCTAAAACGTCCCATATTAGGATTTCAAAATACTTCCATCGCATTTCAGAATACCTTGGAAAAGGGGCAGTGCTTATTGCTATGTATTTACTGAACTTGGAACTTTTAGTTCCTGAACTAAGAGTTTACTGAACTTTTACTTTTAGTGAAAGTCAATGATTAAAATAGACTTTCATCTTAGCAGAGAATATTTATCACTGGTAATAATTTTTAAGCAATTTAAATAATCTTTGTGCTTTTACTGTGTTCCCTTGGAAATACTTGTTTTCCCTTCTCCCAAAGCAGATGTCTTGATGAGGTATACTCTCTGGTCTACTGCAGCTTTACCCATCCTGCTTGCTTTCTTCACTTTATATAAGGTTTTTATTCTTCTTCTTCTTCAATCTTGTGATCTGCTCAGAGGGACAGCAAAAGCGCTCATCAAGCTGAGAAGAAAAAGAGACTGACCTTGATCATATATTGCAAGGAGTGGTTTAGGTAGAAGAGACTCAGAGTAGGATGAGAAAAAGCAGAATAGGATGAGTAGGGTGAGATAAGCAAGTTAACAGCTGATGTTTATCAGTGAAAAATAAAGTAATGAGCACACATAAAGGAATATTGAGCCAATCTTTTCTGAACTCATTTGAAGTAAGGGTTCAAAATTAATTATTAAGTTTATGTTGTTTGCCAAATTTCCATGCATTAAGTAACCTTGGTAACCTGTGTGTTTGCTCTGTAAGCCATCAACAACTATGAAATGATTAAAATTATTTTAGTTCAGGAAAAAAAATTTACACCGAGTCATGTTATCCTGCCCTTGCTCCAGGAGAAAACTGTGCAAACAGGCTGTTCCCATGGCTCAGCCAAAGTGCTGTTACTGGTTAAGTAACAATAAATTGTGCAAATATGTAAGTACAGCTCGTGCCTGCTGTACAGACACTCACAAGGAGAAGGAAGTGGGATCTATAGTCAATGTAGGCAGATCAGGAAATCGCACTGGCACATCCTTAAATTTCTTTCTATTAATTCCTTGTTTCTTTAAACCCTTTTGGCCTCATGCACATGCTTCACTTATTCTGAATGGTTTCCTAAATAGTTAGTCCACTCTTTATTTTAGAAAGAGGACTATGGCCACTTACTGTATTTCTAGGTAGCAATGGCTGATCCATTGTACTGTGACTGAAGCTTACTACGTCAAGCTTAATTGTCCTGCTGTTACTTTGTATTTTCCCCATCTGTTAGTAGCCACCTGTTATATCCCATACTGATTCCTGATTAGGGTCTCTAGATGCTGCAGCAATAAAAAAAAAAATTAAAAAAAAAAAAAAAGCAGTCAAAATAATAGCAATGAGTTTTTCAGGATGCAATGAATAAGTACATTGCTCCTGTATTTTTTTTTTGGTGAGGAAAAACAGCAACAACCACAAGAAAAAAAAAAGAATCTATGTACATTCTTTTTCCTTTTTTTTCCCCACACCAGGAGGTGTTGACTGCCTTGCATATTCATTCCTCAGAGATGATTGAACTTGGTGAAAACAATATTAAGATCTTAAAAGGGCTAATGATCTTTAGTTTCCCACTTGAGATCCTTTATAGAGACCTAAATATGCTCTGGAAAAGGAGAAAAAATACCCTGCCTGAATTCACTAGCCATTTTTGGATAATCTTGGCCAAAGAAAATTCACAAAGTAGCAATACATCTTAAGTAAATTGTTTTTTAGCAAGATCTAAATATTTTCACTGACGAAATGAAAAACAAGATGTTTTCAGGCATTTCTGGGACACTGAGATATGAGAAAAAACTGAAATTGACCTCATAAACCCAGCAAATGTGGTTGCCTTACTCCAGGACTGAAGCTGAAGAAGTGACTTGCCTTTGTTCCCTCTGCAATGTGCTATGACTTAAATGCATAGCTGAGATATAAGTTTCCCAACCAAGTTCTCAGAAAAAAAACACAGCAGTGCCAGGAACGACTCCCTGTCTCCTGTCTGAGCCACAGAACCACATTAAAAGTTTTGTTTTGTTTGTTTGCTTGCTTATATTTTGGCCTTTTCCTTTTTTTGTTAATAATCAAATTGGTTTATCATTTGACCGTAAATTCATTTTTGCTTTATTTTTGCAATTTTCTTACAACCAAAGTAAACACACTAAAATATAGCAGAACCACAATAAGTATTTTCATAAGTACAGCAAATGCACCCTGTGATTCTTTCCTACCTATAATTTGGAAAACTCCACATAGTAGTAAAGGAAGAGAGCGCTTGGGCTGAAAATATGATGGGAATTGGATCACCTCAAAGTCACTTAGTACAGTGGCTATCCTGGAGGTGGAAATAGTAGAAACTGAGGTTGCTTTTACAGGAACATGCAGAATGGTTGAAGGCCCAGACAAAAGGGCCTTTTTGGTCACTGTGGTGCAGATGAAATTTTCACATTTGAAGATTCCACAGTGGTCACTTGAAGGGTGTGAATAGTCTGTCTCAACTGATGTTCAGCAGCCACCCACTGGGGAACAGGTCTCCCTCTGATCATCTTTGAGATCCAGGGCTTCACATGTGTTCCAGTTTTTTGTCCCTGTCTGACAGTTTTCATAGCTCTTTGGATATTCCCCTTACATACCCTTGTGGAATAGCACAAAACATAAACCTCTCTCTAACCAGAATTCACAAAATCCATACACAGTGACTCAGGGTGTGGTTTGGAAAAGTGATTGTTTTGCTAAGTTGGAATCTCCAGACGTGGCAGCTGATTGCAAATATCTGGCCAGGTCTTTCTCTCCCAATTCCACTGGAGGTCTTTGCTCATGTAGGTAGAATGCTAAGTGCGTGCAAGGACCCACTGATTACTTCCTAGTCCCTGCATCTACAAACTGAAATTTGCCTTGGCAACAAACATATTGCACCAAGCAACAAAAACTTTGACGTCCCAAGCACATTTTATGAAATCAGTATGATTAAAATCCTGATTCTATCTTACCATGGAGGAAAAAGCGTATAGATTTTGTTGTTAAGCAAGGTGTCATAATATGTTAGGGGAAAGCCAAGACTGTAGTTTACCATCCTATCCCCGGTTGCCAACATGTAGCGCATACAACATAATAACACTTATCATTTATTTATTCTCATGTGTCTTCAAGGGAGCTACAGCATGGAAAAGCTATTGCTCCCCCTATGTATTCCTGCCAGACTGCGTAATCCAAGGCACCTAACTCCATATCGCTTTGCAAAGCCAGGTTCAAATGGGTAAATAATACCCATGTCTCACATCAGCTCTACTTATCATATTTTCTAGTATCTTAATATATCATGAAATAAGCTGCAATAAAAGCTACATACGAAGGGTGAACTTGAGAAGTTTAAGCAGTGCTTCTTCATTCATCATACCCATCTGCAAATTAGAACAGTCATGCAAAATTTATTTGAACTTAGCCAAACCTATTTGGCTTGAAAACTAAGCTGGCAATACTGTGGGAACAGATATATTTTGTGGTATTTCTGACACAGTCCCTGCCAAAACCTTGTAGTTCATGAAAATCAACAAAACCAACAAAAAATCTTGAACTTGAGGAAAGGTTCAAGTAATTTCTTATTATATCCAGATGGGATTATTATTCCCTAGTCATCATCAGTGAACAATAAAAATGTGGAGTAATGAGATGAGTATAAATGAAAATCCATGTTTGGGGAAACCAGATTTTCAGTTCCTCATTGAGGATCATCTGAGTTTTGTAGGAAAACATCATAAAACTCAATATTCCAAAGGGGCCCTGACCCTCTGTTAAGAAAGCTTGCAGGGCTTTTCTTGGAAGTCAAGCTGGGTTGTGAGGTCCTGTTTGCCCATCCTCATGCAGTCAGTATGGACCATGCATCCACTTTCTTGGTAGATGTCCCAACTACCTGCTATTCCTCCCTGTAGCAGGATCTTGTATTTAGCTGTGACAAAATGTTTTCATTTTTCCTCTCCTGGAACTTGTTGGTTTACATGCCCCCAAACACATTCACAAACTTTTCGTTTTGTAGGTGAGTGCCATGAAAACAATCAACAAGATCAGTTATTTGAACAATATCTTGTCACATAAATTCATGAACAAATTTTCTCATTCACCAGTTTTGCTAATCTACTTTGTGAAAAATTCTGTGTTCAGTCAAGCAGTAGCCAAGATATTGTAACCAGGTAGCAAAGGGAATGGTTTGAAACTTTTCAATAACCTGAGGCTAATACATCACAATGATTTTGCAAATGTTTATGACTTAGCTTATATCTTTGGAGAAAGATTCAATAACAGATTGTGTTTGTGAAGAATGTTAGTAATAATTAATATCAAATTGAAAATCCTAAAATGGTCCTATATACCTAAAGCTAGGACAATACAGCAATTGATGATATAATGTTGAAGAAATAAAAAAAAAGTTTCCAGAAGGTTGACTGGTGAGAAACAGAATGGGAAAAGCCACAGAAACAAGGTAGAACATGAAGCTATGGAAAGTGAGTAAATAAAAATCCAGACAAAATACCCAGGGATACTTTAAAAATATTTTAACATTCCGTAGGAGGTCTAAGAGATAATGGGGAAGCGTATAGGATGGCAAGCTCAAGGGATGTGAGGACATTGTTAAGCAACAAGATTATTTTTTCATGTCAGCCTTCAGCAAGAAGGTGATGAGCTGGTAACAAATCCTTGAGCAATTTTTTTCAAGTATTTAGAGTGAGGCTTTGTTCAGAGATGAGGAGATGGTATGGGAACACTACAGTTACAATTGTTTATAAAATATGTTGATGCTTCAGGGATGATGAGAACACGCTGGCTGTTAATCCTTTGTGCCTTATTTTACATCGTGAATGTCAGCAAGGCTGTGTGTATCCCAGGCTGCCACACATGCGTTGTCAGAGCTGCAGGGTGGTACAACTGTCCACCTGACTAAGAATCCCTCCTGATAACAGTTTGCAGTCACCTTTTTTACCTAGTCATATTCACTCCTGAGAGTTCCTTCCTAGCAAATATTCCTGACCTGTCTTTTTATTTTTCCAGGATTTTTTGGTTCTGAGTTGGGTTTTGGTTTCCAGCCTTTACATATACATGAACAGGGTAGTTTAGTTTCTGTAGTTTCAGTGGTTTGATGGTTGAGTCCTCTGCGAGCTATTAAATGTCTTAATCTTGTAAACTGAAGACACTATTTCACCCTCAGCAACCTTACTGCTTGTTTTCATTTTGGAGGTATGTAATTTTTTGACCTTCTAACATAGTGTTTGCATCGTGTGCCAACAGAATTCTCATTAGTTTCTCTCCCTCCCTGCCCCCACAGCTTTCTTCCCTGTAACTAATTACTAGCAATGTCTTTTACAAAACCAGATAGCCTTTTTGTGTTTGTTTTGATTTTGGATCAGTATTAGAAAGAATTGTTTTAACAAAGTCTTCTGTACCAGCATGAAAGCATGCAAAGCCAGAAGTCAACAACAATGGCAAACTCAGAGACGAACGTAGATACCTTTGTCAGATATACCTACATTACAGGATTCACCCAAGAGTTCCCTTAATTTAACTCTGCAAGCTGCTGTACTGTGTAGAAAGCTTTGACCTCACACATCTTTTGGTACTACTTCACTACATTCTTAGATACTTCTATGCAACATACTCTCTTTAGGACATGAAATTGATAGTGAGTGACTTTGCTATTACATGTTAACAGAAACATGATATAACAAATGACATTGCTAAAACAACAAGCAGTAAGTTATTACAATAAGTCATCAGGACTCTTTGATACCCAGTTGAAAGTCCTGAGCCTCACTGTGCTCTCAGAATACTGTATCAAGTGCTGTATTGGAAGGTGAGAATCCCCCTTCGTTGCACGAATTTCGGAAAAATTGCACAAAGATCAATAACTGACAAGTTTTGCTTCATAACAAGGTAATTGCTGAGGAAAAAATATTCTTCAGAAGAAAATTTGCAGAACACCAAGAGATGGTGTTTCTTTCCAATGAGCTCTTTTGAGGAAATAAAAAATACAGTGCATAATTAGACCAAGTAGTTACAATGTGTTAAGGTGCTTTAAATCCTCGTGTAAAAATCACTCAAAGCTGTGTTTCTAGCTCTTTTTCACAAAAAGGAAGTTAAACTGTAGAAACTAGAAACATTAAGATCCATGAAGAATGTGGTGATAAATCACTGATTTTCAATACGAGAAGCTGTCAGGGCACCAACTGGGCAGCACTTGGGACAAGGTTGTATGTAATTAGGTATGTATATGCAAGAAATTGAGATTATGAGGTAATAAAAGTCATATCTGGGGTGCAATATTTAAGGCAAAATGACTAAAAAATTCAGAGATTTTTGCTAAATTAATTAGCAGAACTAAAGAGGATGAAATTAATGTTTTCAGTGTTCACTGGAAGGAAACACTGAGCTGCTCTGACATTGATAAAGCCTAAATTAAACTGAATATGATTAAATTTGAAATTAATAAAGAAAAAGGTTTTTTGTGAACAGCTCTGAGATATCTTCTCAATAAACAGATTCAGTGTCAAAAAAGAGAAGGAAACAAGAAAAAATGCAAATTAATTGGAAATTTGAAAATATCAAATATAAGTTATCTGCAAAAGGTAACTAGGAAAGAATAAGAAACATATTACTTAAACACATTAGATTTGTAGAAAGAGTGCCATGTGAAGAAAGGTTTGTCAAGAATAATGCTGAACTAAAAAGTAAAGTAATAAACTGGAGTCATTATTAATACCTATGGATGGAAAGATCTATTGTATGGTTCTATTTTACTTTCTCTCTTCCTCCCCCCAAAAAGAAAATGACTAATAGAATAATAATTGCTAATACTTTGGCCTACATGATCAAATTAACTGTATTTTCCTATTGTATTCTATCTGTGAAAGTAGATTTAACAGTATTTTATTGACACAAATTGCTTAGAAATAATTTTTTCGGGGGGTTTAAATTATAAATACTGTTATGTACAGAGAAAATAAATATATTAGGTATCAGTTCCTGAGTTTAGGCAAAAAGAGAGTGATAATTGTCTTAGACTGGGAAAACTGCAATCAAATAAAGTACTGTATAAATCTATATTATGGCATGTGAGGTATCACTGTAGAAAGAAAATAAGAGATCCAGACATTATTTTACTAGGATAGTATTTGTATTTCTCAGAGAACAAATAGTCAAGTAAAGGTGTGTCTCCAAGGAAGAGATTAGGCAGATTTCGCGCTTCCTGCATTTAATGTAATTGAAGGTACAGCTCTTTCTATGCTAAATACTTTTAAACATGAATTAGTTTCAGAATGAAAGGAATTATTTCTTTTCAAAAGCATTTAGATTCACCTTATATCCTTGAGTCTGGTGGGTTTATAGAATTCAGTAACAATTAGACAGCTCCACTTAGTTTTGAGTCAAAGCAATACAAAATTATGCGGCCAGATAGTTTTGATTTTAAAATGATAAATACCTTCCAGGCTTGCCTAGACCTTCACAAGTATTTGTATTACCCTTGTCTGAAAGCCAAGTTTATAATAGATCTGTTTTGTTGCAAACATTTCAGACAGTTTACATAGTCAAAATGCAAAGCTTTTCAGGTTTTCCAATCATGGGATTTATTTTTGCACTGTAATTGTTTAGCTTTAGGATTGTACAATGCCTAATTGTGTTTGAATGTATGAAGAAATGTCCCAGCAGTAACAGATACTAGGAGGATCTGACTGTTACTGCTCCTGTGAAGTCCTGATAAGACACACGAGAAGGCAACACACACGGTCCTCTGAGCAGCACAGTAGTATTTCACCTATTACAATCTCCAGCCTGGCCAGCAACTGCACAGCAATACTGAGTCATGATTACAGCTAATGCCTGCCTGGCATATTTTGTAATCTCTTATCCATATCCTTGTAAAATGGATATGAAGGTTTGTTCTGCCTAAGTAACTGAGGAGGAAGTTTTGTTCTACTTAAGCGGTTGAGGAGACATCAAAAGCCAGCGCTTGGTTAAGCAGGTGTATTTCTTACAGTAAAATATGAAGAATTGTGTTCTTAAAAAGCAAAAAAAAAACCCCCAAACTATGTTTTGGGTAAATAATTTTAAAAGACAGTTTACAGAGATCTTTATTTTCCAGTTAAAACTTTTATTTGATTTTTTTTTTAATATGCTTTGTTATTTTCCTTGTTTTCATTTTCTTTTTCTTTTGTTTTCTCTCCCTTTTTCTCTTTATTTTACCTTTTCTTTACCTTTTAATTTTTTTAATCACTTTAATTTTTCCTTTTTTCCTTTTTCTTTTTTTCCTTTCTTCCTTTTTTCCTTTTTTCCTTTTTTCTTTTCTTCCTTTTCCATTTCCTTGTTCCTTTTCCTTTTTTCTCTTCCTCTTCCTTTTTTCTTTATTTTTTTTAATGCTTTCTTTTTTCTCTTTTCTTTTGACTTTCTTTTTTTTTTTATTTCATTCTTGTCTTTTTTCATTCTTTTCTTTTTCTGCAACTAGATTTTCAATCAGGAATTCATATTTTACCATTATGCTAGGATAATCCATCACATTTTTTTTCGTATTCTGCTTTAGCTCTCTGCTATAAATACAAAAATCATTAACATGTCACTATGAACCAGTCCAAGTCCAGAAAGAATGGACCGAAAATCACTGCAACATTATATATGATCTTACATTTTCAATAAAGAGAGCATGAGAATGGTTATATTATATCTATATTATATATATTGCAGACTATCAAATAAGAATATAGACATATATTTGTTTCACATAGTAAGTTAGGTAAACTACTTTGTTGGCCTTCCTGACCAAAATCTGGTTTATTAATTTGTCATAGACTAGTTTGATTTTTCTAATAAACAGAAATATTTAGTTTTGCCAAAGTTTGTTTAAAATGAATAATTAACTGTCTGTAAAATAAATTTGTTTTGAATGAGTCCCAACAGATGTGGCTTTCTTTATTATCATCTTTAGTTTCTCTTTTCTCTATAGCAAGTCATAAATGAGTGGAATGACTACAGAATGACTTTGCCAGGTGTAGCTAAGTAAACAAATCATGTAATGTTTAAAAAAAAAAAGGATAAATATCCTTATTTTTTACTAACTTATTTACTGATCCTTTTTGTTACAAATATGTGTACAGCAGTCCGAAGTGTAATCAAAATTTCTTCACCGAAAGGGCTATCAAACATTGAAACAGGTTTCCCAAGGAAGTGGTGGAATCGCCATCCCTGGAGGTATTTAAAAGACAGGTGGATGTGGTGCTGAGGGACATGGCTTAGTGGTGCTTTTGGCAGCGGTAGATAGATGGTTGGACTTGACGATCTTAAAGGTCTGCTCCAACCTAGGTGATTCTATGATTCTATCATTCTGTGTCTTGTGTGGTTCTTGAGCTAGGAGTTTTGCATAGGAATAATCACGTCTATTACTGTTATGGCAGGACAAACTTGAACACAGTCTGCAAAGCCCTGCAGGACAAACATAGGAATTGATAACTATACTTTCACTACTCTTGATGAAAGAAGGTGAAGTTTAGTAAAGATATTTGTACTTGAGTTTCAGCGACACCCATGCTGTAAACCACACAGCTGTATCCTAAAAAAGAAAATCAAGTATTAGCACTGTCAGTGAGAATGAGTGTCTGTTCTGCAGAAGTTTTCCTAACTGCAGCATCTCTAACAGCCACTGAGAATTTAATCCTTTATATCAGTGGTCACTGAATCCTCTGACTTTGGTTGCATGTACAGGAAATTAAAAAGATAAACCTGAAGATAATAAGGAGAGCAAAGTACGACCACCTTCTATGAACAATACATTCAACATTGTTATTGACCAGCCAACAACAGTGGGTAAGTGTTATTTTGATGAGACCTGTGCTTCAGGGATTTAAAGTACTCATTTCCAAGTATAATAAAATAAATAAACCAAAATGTTTTAAAGTATCTTGTTAGAGGATAAAAATGTGAGACATTCACTGAGCACAACAAAAGTCATCTAAATAAGGACTAAAGCACATCTTAACACCATCTTTGAAAGTTTCTTGGTTTGGGGTTTTCAGTTTGTTTTTTGTTTTTCCTACCAAAGGAAACTAGACACAGCAAGTGAGAATAATTGAACAGTTGAGTAGCCCATAGAAAACACTGTAGGTGGATGTTGTCTGATCTATATATTTGAGTTATACTTAGCAAAGAGGGTATTTAGCAGATTCACAAACTTTGTGGCCAGCATGGGAGATGGGAGTTTCTTTTAAACTTTGTTGCTAAAAATTCAGGATCACCACAAACAGTTTATTTGCCATTCCTAGGATTAAACTGTTCCTTTATTCTTCTCTCAATGTAAGTGCTAAGAAATAGTACTGCCTCAAACTACAGTCTACAAAAGTGCTTGCTGATGTTTTCCCAGAATTTGTCAGACTAAACTGGATAAGTCAGATGTGTCTTTATTGCTGCTACCTTTAGGTAGTGTTTCAGCTTTGGCTCAGTTTCTCAGTGGCTGTTACTGCATAATTTACATTTATACTCACAGGAACTGGGTAGCAACATTCCAAGACCTCAGAAAAATAGCTTCCAGTGAAGATGGTCCACACTTCAATTGCTGCTGGCTTAGAGTCTTGGAGCAGGATAGTTTAGAGGAACCAGAGAATATTCACTGCAAGAATGAAGAAACGTTCCTACATTCGTCATTCCATCCTTGCTTTATCGTTTGAACTTAATTAAGCCTAACAACCAGTACTTGTTTTGCAGAGAAGCTATTTTTTACAGGTAGTATTTCTAAACATAAATTTCAGCCCATGGGTCAGGTCAAACATGGATCCACAAGATGCCTAATTGTCCTAGATGCACACGAAGAGAGCTAAGATTCAAGGCATGAGTTTAAGACATAACTTTATTAATTTAACTGCTTAGAGAACAAGCGGTAACAGTCTGTACAGTACAGATCATGATACCTTCTTTATATATTTCCACAAGTTGCTGGACTTGCATCAAAGTCATCAGCTCCACAGCTGGTCCCCAAACCTGTTGCTTTCTCCCCCATTTTGTCCTCATCATTCCTACGTGGGCTAAAGACACAGGGAATGGGGTTTTCTTGTTATCAGGAGCCCCACGCTCATTCCCTTTTTTCTTTAGGGTCTGTTTTCACCTGAGCATGTGCTACCATTTCAGATTGTCAAGGAAAAAGACAATTATGGATCAAGTGCAAATTGCACACCTGCCACTCGCAAAATGGCAACTTTGAAACTGTAATATTGAGTTCAGGCAGCTGCAAAGAAGGCTGCCCAGTGGTGTGGGAAAAAAGGTCCTTCCTTTTGCCAGGGAGAGGCAATTAATAAAGTCCAGAAAAGACCCAGAGATCCTATATTGTGGAAGAGCAGAGTGTATGAAAGAGCATGAAGCTGGGACGAGGCAGGTTATAGACCCACTCTCCCATGCGGATACATCAGTGATTTACCACCAATTTCCTCTTATCCTGTCTAAATCACCCATTTCCATCATCAAACAAAAAGGAAATGAGGCACTCCAGCACATAGACATTATCTGTTTTGGTAGGAATTAAAATGGCATTATAAAGAAAAATGTTGCCATAATCTGTCCAGTAATGAGACATGGAAATCTTGATGCATTATCATATAAAAGTCACATTGTAACACATGTAATTTTCAGACCATTCATCACTACTAAGAAATAAAGTCTTACTGTGACAAGTCCACTGACAATAAACTCTGCAGTTTGTGTCCACAATCCAGTTAATTATCCAGCCAAGTTAAAATCTGTTGTTTTATTTGACCTTCCCTGACTTATCTGCAAAAAAATATTTTGTAATTCTCACCCTTCATAAAGTCTTTTTATTTTGTTCGTTGTTCTGTGAAGAATAATAATGAATATAGTACTTACCGTTTTGGCAGAGCTAAAGAATGGCTGGGATGTGCCCACCCATTTCTGAGATCCAGAAATACAGAATGCTTGATAATATGTTAGGTCTGATTTTTATCTCAATATTGTCAAATCAAAACTGGAGTAATTACATTTTTATAATTTAATTCTTGCTCCAAAGCATAATGTAAGTGAAAACAGTCTCTTAATTGATGTCATTAGGCTTACTCTAAAGCATACTATAAAGGAAAAGAGTCTCTTAATTGATGTCATTCACTTTGGGATCAAGTCCAAAGAGCAAGCTGTAGTTTTCACCTCCAGTGTGTCATTATTCATATCTATATCTTGGGTAACATCAGAAAAAAAGATTGTGGTTACAGTTTATTCTGCTCAAGCTATTATCAATTACAATAACTGGTGATTTACCAGAACCATCAGCTTTTCTAGACAAAATCCAGGAAAAGTATTAATTAAGGTGTCTAGCTTATGTTACTCCAAAAGAATATTAATTACTCATTAAAGGTAATATTGCAGAAAGCATTAAAAAATAAAGTGAATACTTCAGGACTGAATAATAATATAAATCATATTCCTGCATTATTCATAATTGTCACATTCAGAAATGACATGTTTACACAGAATTGTAACTATGACATCAATTCATCATAGTCTAAAATGAGAACTGAAGAAGAGCTGTCAGGAGGAAGGGAATAGAGGAGGTAGGTTGGGATATTTGTTCCCCAGAAGGCAAGAAATAAACTGAGGATAAAGGCATCCTTCCTCTACAAGTGCACAGTTGTACCATAAATTTGAAGACGTCTGTTATTATGTCTTACCAGTTTGTTCTTAAAAATAAGATTAGATGAGATGTTGATGTTAGCAGAAGTTTCTATAGAGTGGTTCCATGATCTCATGAATGGATCATTGCCATATACAGAGGACCTGTATATGACACCTGACAAAAAATCAGACTTATAGATAATATTAAGTAACTACAAGAAAACCAGTAGAGTGGATGAAAAGGAGAGTTTAAGTATTATGAATTCATTCATTCACATTTCCTATCAGTTCCCCACACTTTTAAATGTCAAAGCTATTTTGTATCAGTTACACTGATGGCAGGACCTTTGCCTGACAACTAGCTGACTCCATCTCAGTCCAAGAGGTTGCTGAATTATGGCTGGGGACTAGAAAGAGAAACCTGCTGAAACACTATCAAACCCAATTCCTGTCAAAGGCCTCTCCCACAGAGCAAGCAGTTCATGGCCATTCCTGTTGAAATAGTTATCAGACCTCAACTAAAATGAAATAATTAATCAGCAATGTCTTAATTCATTTTCTATTATCAAGGCCTTAAAGGATATTATTCTTACTGGAAGTCTGGTTTTCCTCTAAGTCTACTTTTTAGCTCAGAACCCAAACTCTTCCAAAGGAACTTTCTCTCTGAAAATCTCTTTCAGGCCTCTATACTGCTCCTGGATGTACAACTGCTTGGAAAGGCTTGGAAAGCTGTCATATTTTTATTTAGGATATTTGCCATAAGTGAAATCTGATGGGATGAATCCCATGACTGGAGTGCAGCTATCAATGGCTACAGCTGTTCAGAAGGGACAGGCAAGGAAGGAGGGATGGAGGTGTTGCCCTCTACATTCAGAAACTGATAGAGCGTGAAGAGATGTCTCTGAAGAATACTCATGAGCAGGTTGAAAGGTAAGAATTTGAGACCCGGGTAACAAAGGGAACCATATGGTCGGTATCTACTACAGGCCACCCAAACAAGGGAAGTCTATTGACAAAGTTGTCTTACTGCAGCTACAGAAGGCATCACACTCACAGGCTTTTGTCCTGCTGGGGGACTGCAACCACTCCAACCGCTGCTGGAAAAATAGCATGGCGAGCTACAGGCAATCCAGGAAACTTGTGGAATGTATTGAGGATAATTGAGGGCAACCCCCAGTATCAATACAAGCTGGGAGATAAAGTGATTGAGAGCAGTCCTGTTGAGAAGGATTTGGGGGTACTGGTGGATGAGAAGCTGGACATGAGCTGACAAGGTGCACTTGCAGCCCAGAAAGCCAACTGCATCTTCAGAAGAAGCGTGGCCAGCTGGTAAAGGGAGGTGATACTCAAGATGAACGGTCAGTTCTAATGCTATAAATCTGACATGTGCCAAATATGAAACTTACTTGTCATGTAGAATAGATCCAGCATATCATGATACTCTAGGCACACAAGTATCCTTGCCTTGCTTGTATTATGCTTGCAAATGGCTGGAGATTATAGGCAAATGGATGCTTTCTTTATATTAAATCAGGACAAAACTTCTGGCTTGAAAGGAGGCATGTTCAGGTAACAAGTATGTAGTACATGGGTATATATGCATATTTGTATTGCATAGAAAACTGGGAAGCATAGGTCTTTGGGAAGATTCTCACATTTTAATGTCTGTTAGAAAGTCATTTAGAAACGAGGAGTGAATAAGAGCCCAATATTTTGGAAGAGAAATACTATATCATTGATTGTGCAGCATGACTAGATAGATATTAAAAATGCATGGTATCAATATGTTGCAGAAATTAAAGCAGCAATAAGAAAATGATTTTTTGTCAAATTTCAACTAATTCATTAGCAGATTTTTCCAGTATCAAGGTAATTAGTATTAGGGGGGAGGTTATTCCAACACAGAAATTATCCTTATGCTTTAAAATCCTTGATAAGACTTTCAGTGAACAGATACATTAAAGACAAAAAAGAAGAGAAAATAGCATAAAGAAATCATCTGCTATTATAGACAGCAAATCTTCACATCAATAAAACAAAAGCTGAAATTAACAAGTATCACATTATTCTACTTCATGGCTATAAACAGCACTAATCAGGAAAATTATCTGGAATAGTTCCTAAATACTAATGTGAAAGTAAAAATTGGTATTCAAGGGAAAACATACAGTACAAAGGAGGAAAAAAAAATAAAAAAGAGAAGAAATCTTTGGACACCTCAGTTAAAGAAAATATCATTCACACTTCCAAACTGTTTTGAATCCACCAGGCATTTACTTATCACTGTAATTTTATGTCAGGCTAGTAGACTAAAAGTTGCTCAATTTACAGGGTCTGAAACCACAGGTGAAAGAAATACAGATAACAAAATTTTCAGTTCAAGGTATTTTAGGTATTTTGTACATTGATGGAGTATTAACTAGGACACAGAGAAATGCATGTAGCAGCCTGTGATCTCTCTTAGTATGGTTAGACATGACATTAAAAAAATCAGCAGCTTTTAAGCTCTCCAAAATATACTGAGGAAAGTCCCAGTTATGGGACTTCTCTCTGAGGCTGCAGTTTTCTCCATGTCTTGGAAAACAGGTGTTTCCATATTTATATTTTCTCTGTGTCTGTGTGCAAAATTTGAAATGCATACCAGTACCAATGCATCTGAAAGAACTTCCCAGCTGGAGATCATACACACTCCGTACCTACATTTGTGTGTGGGCAAGATGCACTCTCCTCACAGAAAAAGTGTCTGAGGACCAGCAGGGCTATTGGGAGCAGCACCCAAGATTCTCCCTAAGGCTTCAGCTGTTTGTGTCCCCATTCTCTGCTGCCTTCTATCCTGCCCTTTTATCCTCCTCTTTTCTCAGCCATGGTGGCTGTAAAGTTCTCTGTGTCCTTCCCTGCATATCACACACCATTTATTGAAAAACACTGTCATTTAATTTTCATTCCA
The DNA here is from genome assembly GCA_013398295.1 of Chionis minor. Classification (NCBI taxonomy): domain Eukaryota; kingdom Metazoa; phylum Chordata; class Aves; order Charadriiformes; family Chionidae; genus Chionis; species Chionis minor. The sequence goes on from VZSF01008379.1 coordinate 391,321, forward strand.
TTCCAGTCAACCATGAGCTGAATCAAATGAGGCTGTCCTCACATAGCACTGAATAAAATTATAACTCCTGATGAGGTGGTCCTTCTTTCTCATCTGTACTATTTCAAATTATTAGACCATCTTACATCTCTTAAAACAAAAATGCATTCTTGTCTCTATTTGAGGAGTGCCATTTGAGAAGAGACCAAAGTAGAGACACAATTACAGCAAGAGTTTTTGGCCATCTGCTGGGAATAGGTCAAAGAAACTTCTACTACTTTCTACCAACAAAGGTAAAACCTACTAAAGCTTGCTTGTCTCAAATTTAAAGAAAGCTCACAAGCTTTAAGCTGTTTCTTACACATGCACTCTAATACATAGCAATGAAAGTCAGAAAATTTGGGTTAAAATTATGTTTATTAACTTTCACTTTTTCAAAACACCAGTACTCCCTGTTCTAGTTTTTAGTTTCCCTTTTGTTCATCTGAGACCATTTGTTTGCATAAGTAATATTTATTGGTGGAATAAGACCAATCTTGATATCCTAAGAATATATCAAATATATACTAACACTTCCAGTGGAAAATAGCAAAAATGTCCACAGCCTTCAATTATTCCACGTGAACAGATCACTTCAGAACACCATGCATATGACTTCCCACCGCAATCACAACTATTTAGAAACTTTCCATTCACCTCATAATTGCCATCAACAAGCAGCATTTGGTGGAGTAGATTACAGTGATTAAATTATAGACTACAGGATTAGTGTCTTTAAAACTCAGGAAATGATATTTTTTAAACACAGATTCACTTTGAAGGAACCCTCTAAGCTTACACTAAAGTCTGTATGTCACTATTATATGAACAGTGTCTTCTGGCTTGTGAAAATCTGGTTTTAGGAAAAAAAAGTGTCAGATCAAAAAATATTCCAAAATGTAGAAACATTTTCCTTTTTATGCATGTTTCAAATGAAAAAAATCTCTTGTTACTAAAGCAAACAGAAAAATTTTGAACATTTTTTATATACTTCTGAATACAAATATCTATTCAAAAAGGAAAGTAAATAATTTCACAGTCCTTTACATCTTCTTTAAAACACCAAAATTGATACAGAACATGCAACATTTGGTTTAAAAACTTCTTCAGACAGAACTATTTTGACAATTTGTTTCAAAGGGTTTGTAGTAAAATCTAAAGGAACAAGAGCACCTAAAATATCTCATTCTATGGATCTCATAAGAAAAAATCTGACGTATAGATCTGAATATTTTATTGTTAATAGAGAGTTGTCTCAGACAAGACAGCAAAATCTCTGTGAGGTTTCCCCTCCCACTGAAGACTGATTCAGTATTTCCCTGACCTAGGTAATAATGCTAGAGTTTGCAAATAACGAAAAATTGGATGGTGTATTAAATAATGAAACAGTTTACTCTTATATCATGGTCTTCATTGTTCAGATAACTAGTCACAGACCAAGAGAACAAAATTTAATATGTTCAAATACAATGGGGGATAGCAATCAAAAGCAAAAGATGCAGGTTATTGTTTACATGGTGAAAGTCTCTTCTGAAAAACACTGAGTCAGAAAAGGATTTGTAGACCATTGTGGATAAACATGACAACACAGACTCAGTCCAAAGCTGTGCCTGTAAGAGCCAACTACATTATAGAAAGTATTGTGGAAGTGGAAAGAGCAGTGGAAAAACCTCTTGATTCTGTACAAAGCACTACTAACAATTCAATCAAAGAACTATGTGCATTTCTTGTACCCATTCTCCAAAGACAGGTATAAATATAGTCTGAAGTACATCACAGAAATAATCACTAGGCTGAAAAAGAATTCTTTAGGATATGAGCTTAAGGGTCTGAGCATCCAGCTGTACATTTGGCTCAGCTCTGAGCCCAGAGTTCTGGCCTTCTGAGCCTCTGACCCATCTTTGCTATGTCCACATTGAAACATCATCAGGCCCCATTTTCACTTGGAGGTAGCAACTAAGAGCTGTACATACACCTTTTCTTAAAACAATGGTAAATTACACTAAAATGTTTGACCATACACGCAAAGAAAGCAGTAACTTGGCTCACGTTTCATTTCTTCACTAGGCACACAAGGAAAAAAAAAAAAAAGNGAGGTAGCAACTAAGAGCTGTACATACACCTTTTCTTAAAACAATGGTAAATTACACTAAAATGTTTGACCATACACGCAAAGAAAGCAGTAACTTGGCTCACGTTTCATTTCTTCACTAGGCACACAAGGAAAAAAAAAAAAAAGGAAAAGTTAAGGAGGAATGCATACACATTTCTGCTTTGAGTTCAAAACACGCTTATTTGCTTTCTGGAAATAACTATGAATAACTGTTGTGCTTCAGGGCAACAACTGACCATCCAGTAATAATCCTGCTCTCAATCTATGTTCCTCTCTCTTTAATTTTCCTCTCTGGAGCATTGGTGACTGGCTATAGATGGAAAACTGAATGGGAAAACTGGCCAAGCTAGTACTAGTAAATCTATATCTAGCCATCTAAGTCTTGTTGTCCAAATCAAACTGATCACCAGATCAAGCCAGGTCTTAGTTTGTCAAGAATCCATAAATAGTATTTTTTTACCTTCTAGTGTAACAGGGATCATGATCCATTAAGTAGCATCATCCCAGAATACTAATCAATTCCCAGGGGCAGCAGTAATGGCTGTCTATGCATGCAACAAACCATTATTCCACTGAAGATGTGAATGTTTTCTTCTTACTAATGTTGTTAGGAACAGTATATTGGTAGCTGAGTGAATGGCCTGTGATTTAGACAACATTCAGATGATTTAGATGTCCTTCTGATCTTAAGCATTGTGAAACTACTAATCCAGCTGCTGTCTATACTTTTAAAGACAGATATATTTTGGATTTCAAGTCTAGAATATCTCTTTTGAATGTCTAAGTATGAGATTTCAAAATTATCTTTTTTTCAGACATGTAAATCTTTCTTAGGCAATCTGCATTTACATTTTTGTTTAGCACCCCAGGCCGTATTTGTTATTTAATCTGCCTAATGTCAGAAGGAAGCACAGTTCTATAAAGCCATGTGGTGATGAATAACACTCCTAATGGAGTTATAAATTGAGACTAATTGGTTTACGTGATTGTTATTAAGTCCCATTTCAGCTGGTTAATGGAATTTTGTTTGGCAGGGGAACAGAGGTAATGTTATCAGATAATTTTCTTTTGAAAATGGCTTGAATTTCAGTCTTCCAGATCCACAGATTCTAAATAAGTCACGGCCATTCCCCCTAAAAATATCCTTACAATGTACCAACACAAGAAAATTACAATGTTATCAATAAAGTGTCTTTAATATTTCGGTACATTTTCACGCCCTATCACCATGTATTACGTTGCCTGCAAAAATGGCCAAAACATTCCAATCAGTGAAACATTTCAGCAGAGACTTTAATCCCATCTCACAATTGCTTGAATGGTTTCAAATGTCACATAATGAACAAATAAATTGCCTTTCATGAAAACCAGATTTGGCAGGAATGCATGAGTGCCTAGTTAAATAAGCAAACTGGGACTTAGGGGTACTTCTACCCAATTTGTTGTTTTTCAAGTGTAATAGTTGCTAAATTAGTCTCAAAACATGGATTGGTTTGAAACTTGAAATCAATATCCACATGTGATTTGAAAGCTGATGTCTTGCCTGATCATATTAAGGTTCTAAGAACTCTTTTTTTAATTATCAGTATAATCCAATGATGCAAAAACCTGTTGCCAAGTATAATACCCATACAGCAATTTGTCTGCATCACTTGCTGCTGCTACCTTTGACCCTTGTTGGTAAGACTAAGAACACAGTGTTTAAGATTACATAGAGTGCGAAGTTCATGAAAATTAACAGTATGCTGTGGTTTAGCCCGCACCACGCAGCCACTCACTCACCTCCCCTCTGTTGCGATGAGACAGAGAATCAGAAAAGTGAGGAAAAACTTGTGGGTTGAGATAAAGATAGCTTAATAGGTAGAGCAAAAGCCGTGCATGCAAGCAAAGCAAAACAAGGAATTCATTCACTACTTTCCATCAGCAGGCAGGTGTTCAGCCATCTCCAGGAAAAGAGGACTCCACCACGCATAACTGTTATTTGGGAAGACAAATGCCATCGCTCTGAATGTCTCTTCTTCCCCCAGCTTTATATACTGAGCATGACATTATATGGCATGGAATATTCCTTTCGTCTCTTGGGGTCAGCTGTCCCAGCTGTATCCTTTCCCAGCTTCTTGTGCATCCCCAGCCTGGTGGGGCAATATGAGGAGCAAATATGGCTTTGACTGTCCAGCAACAACTAAAAACATCAGTACACTATCAAAGTATTTCTCATCCCAAATCCAAACCAGAACACTATACCAGCTGCTAATAAAAATGTTTACTCTGTCACAACTGAAACCACGATACAGTACTAACATGGGTTGCCCTATTTATAAGCCTTAGTAAGTTTATACTTCATCACATTATAATGCCAACACCAGTAGGGAAGAATTTAACAATAACAGATATTTTTAAAAAGAAGAAGAAAGAAGAAATGAGAAAGAAAAAAGAAGAAAGAAAAAAGAAAAAGAAAAAAGAAAAAAGAAAAAAGAAAACAGAAAACAGAAAACAGAAAACAGAAAAAAGAAAAAAAGAAAAAAGAAAAAAGAGATTAATTTATTCCTATGACCACAAGCAAGAATTAGAATCTGCACTAGCAAAATTTGGACTTCCTAGAAATAAAGCTTTCCTAAATCACATGGGCAGGTAACCTCTAGTGAGCATGTATGGTTGTACCTGTATAAAAAGAAATTGTTTAAAGATATGTGTGGTCCCTGCTAAAGGAGAGCTGCATCAAACCACGTCCCCAAACATAGGCAGCTGTCCTTAATTGTAACAGCAGTGCAAAGGGAGAGTGAAGGTTCTCAGACACTACATACTAAAACCAAGAAGCTATTTATAGACCACAGAAACATCTTGAAAGCAAATCTGGAGCCAATGAAGTTTAATACTCTCTCTATAGCTATCATCACCAAGCAACCTGGCCTCTGCATAGCGCACCAGCTGTAGCTTCTGAACGGCCTTCAAGTGTAATCCCACATTGAATGAATTACAGTAACAGAATCTGGAGGTTACAAAGACGAGGATAACTTTGGAATGGTGTGCACTAGAGAGCTAATTATAACCGTTACAACAAATGCAAATGCGTGGTGGTGATTTTACCCATGCATGCAATGGGGGGACACCAGCATCAAAGAGGGATGGGGGAAGGAGGGCATCAAGGGAAATACTAGACAGGTACTGGCAAACCATTGGCAAATGCCACTGACCTTGGAAGAAGCTACAATTTCTCCCACATTAATACATTATGAAAATGTCAGCATCAACTCAAAAGGACTCGGGGTTAAGCCTCAACCAACATATTGCCAGCTCAACCAAACCCTTCTTTCATTATGTTTCTACCTGAGTTTTTTTAAAGCCTGTTTGTCAGTTGGTGGGCCTTTATCCACATCTAGACCCTACAGCTCAGATTCCCACAGCCTAAAGTCTCCAAAATCCTACTCTTAGTATTTCAATGGCAGGTTTTAGGGCTTAAGAGGCTCCTAGCCATGAGAAAACACTACCCATAGGGATTTATGTGTAAGTTAGGGTGCCTGAGTTGGGGCCCCAGACAATCTTTTGACTGATGAAGCTGAAGCTGTTAGAGACACAAGTTTCAGAATCAGTATTTCAAAGATACCTTCATGCATCTTGCTCATAACAGCTTTACATGACAACTCATCCCAGAAAAACAGGGAACCACCTGAGCAGTCATTTTCATACTGGATATAAAAATTCCCAATTATTTTGTTAAATTCTGCATATTTCTTTCTAAACTTCACTGAATGTTCTTTGAGAAACACTTGTCAGACAGGTAGCAATTAAAATGCAAGCTAACACATTAGAAGCTATTTGCAATACCTGGTATTATTTTAGAAAGGAGAAGAGGCATGTTCACACAGTTGCTTTCTCCAAGACACAATTAAAAAGCAGTTTCAAAACACAGTAGTAAAAAAAATAAATAAATCAAAGACATAATTTAGGTCCATTGAAAAGTTGCCTTTTAATTTTTTGCTGCTTTCAAAAGAGAATCATAATAAATTTTGAGGTTTTTAAATCAAATAATCAAAATTTCTTGAAATTACAGTGTTCTGAAATTATTTTTAAAGAAAATTGAATAAAAACTAGGAAAGATACTTAAAAAATCTTACTTAATAAAAAACATAATTTCAAATGGACACTTTTCCAACAGAAACAGCTCTCTTTTTTGAGCAAGCTAAAAATCTCTCGTATTCATAATACATATGCTTTTCTCAGGCATTTATAAAATTCATTTTTAGTTTGCATTTTAGAGTTCTTTAGCTTGAATCTCTGAACATTAAGAATGAATACTTCAAGAAATCTCATCACATTACCATACCTTATCCCAAAATTGGAAAGCAATCCATTTAAAAATTACTTGCATATTGTGTGATTTCACTCCATTTGCTTAATTTGAAATTGTAATTTTGATATCTATTATTTGATCAATTGGAATAGTTTAAAAAAATAGACAAGCTTTTGGATTTAGAGTACCTAATTAAAAGAGCGTAAGTCTGAGATTTTATTTATATAAATAAATAAACAGGTATACCAGCAGGTATATACCTGTTGGTCCCATAAATGGTTATCTCTACCTACATACTGTACTTCCTAATAACTTTAGACCACCACAGCTATGACCAATGTCCAAGAAGGATCAATGCTACATTTTTCATTCTTTTAAAAGCAGATAGTTTCATGTAGCAAAGAAGAAAGAGATTTTTTTTTACAATTTTTATAGTAGCTTTTTGAGCTTACCTACCTTTGAATGTCAGTAATTCCCAGAAAATATAAAGGTTTGTTCAGTGTTTGATTAACTGTTCTGCATCAGAAGACTGTGGTTGGGAAAACAGGTATTCCTCTAGCCAGATTTTTGTTTTTCCAATATGTTAAGTGCCTTTTGTAACCCACTGAAGGATGGTAAATATTGGCCTTTAGAAGCAGAGTCCATATGATCCCCAAATTCCTAGTTTGCCTGTTCTCCTTATAATACCTTCTCCCAAGAGGACAGTTCTACTGTTAAAATTTTAGGTAGAAATATGTTGATTTTCATGTGGTCATTTTCCATCACCACTTACTTTGACTACTCATTTTCAAAACCACATTGGAAAAGCTGATTCCTTGTAATTATCCAGGAAACAGCACAGAACTTTTGGAACTAGTGTCAGTTAAGCAATGCAATCAGAAAAGAAAATTTCTAAGAAGTTTAATTATTAAGCTCAGTATTTCAGTGAATAACCTTGGCTAGGAAATACTTAGAAAAATAATTGGGATCCTTTCACCAATGCTTGTAGAAAAGGGAGATGAGTTCACAGCACAATGTAGTCAAACTGAATATCCATTATCCATTAGCCATTTGATCCCTTATAGATTGTATTTTTCTTGCCTAGAAAAATCTAAATTGTTTAATCATATCAAAGCTTTTACTGAAAGGCCGTACATGTGACAAAATACTCCTATCACTCCTGATTTTTTCATGTCATTGTAAATGAAGATAAACACGGAGACAATATTTGAAAAAATTTCTTTGAGACCAAGGATGTTAAGTATCATTTGACTGCCTCCTTGCCCTCTCACACTACAGTAATGTGAGTTTATACAAGTAAAGACATGTTAGCAAGAAATAAGCAACATTCATCCCCTGAGTTAATTTATTCTTAAAGAAAGGCATCTTTTACAAAATACTGATTCCAAACAAATTCAAAGGAAACCAGTATCAAACCTTAATTAAAAAGTCTGTTCTGCTCTCTGCCTGGTTGTCACCTCTGTATCTGCCAGAGACTGAACAGCAAGGAAGTAGGCATAGATTATAAGAGAAGGAATTGAAGAAATTGTAACTAGAACTGGATTTTTTCTCTGTGTGTGTTACTGATTTGCACAGCAAGCTGCAATGGGGGAGGAAGAAGAAAAGAGAGACGTTCATGTTGATTCATGTTGAAATTAGACGGAAAGGTTATAGATTTTGTTAAAAAATATTTTTTGCAGTTACTCAACTTATGTTTAGCCTGCTTTTCCCCTTTTCCCTGGTCTCTTTCACTTATTTTATTTTAAATCATTTTTGGATTCTGTTACAATATCTGCTGTAACTCAGATCACCCACATCCTTCATAACTGCCTTAGGACTGAGTACAACTTCAGGCTCCTCAGGGTGGGATCAAAATTCATAGCAGGAAAAACAACAAAGGATATGCATGAAGCAAAGAGAAAAAGAGATGAGTCAGAAAAGAAACAGCTCACACAGGAAGGAATATTATTAAAAATGTTGGCCGTTTGTTTAGAGGAGGGAGGAGATAGGAAAGGAAAGGTAAGGGAAAACAGTAATTTCCACTGGGTCTTTAGGAAGTTTTTTTCTGATTTTCTTCGTTGAGGTCTCCTTTAAAAAAAAAACAACAATCAAACAAAACCCAAAAAATCAAACCCAAAACCTGAAGAGGGGCTAGAGATAACTGTGACAGTTTTTATAGTATCTCTTGGCTTCCATAGATATACTTTTGTTTGTACAGAAGTCCCAGGTAACTTTAGGGTTACTGTTAAGACCCCAATTGTTCCAGGAAGTTCAGCTACTCTAATCTTTCAGCCAGAAGCTTGTTCATTTGTGTTGGATGAGATGACTGCAACTCATTCTTTGAGATACAAATTACCCATGTCTTGATCGCCATGTAACTAGATTGTTGTAATGTGTTTTACATGCGATTACCTCTTGCTGCCATTTGGAAGCTGCAGGCTGTATTCCCACCATGACTATTTGACAAATGGACCTGCTCTGCACTGGATGCCACTCATTTTCCTAGTTGCAGTTTCGAGTACTGTCTTTAAATTCTGTAGACACAATAATTCTGAAATCTGCTTAGGTGGGAGACCTTGGGGTTTTTTGTGTGACTGTGCACTCCCATCAGAGGAGGCCAGAAGAGGAAATTCCGTTTGGTGTCCTCAAACGGAATTTGCTTCCGGTCCAAATATTTTCATTTGTTGAACACGACAAAGGTGCTGCACAGTTCAGCTTTAATTTTTTGTGGGGACTTGTGTAATGGACGAGTTTGTAAAATGCAGGGATTTTAGTATTGGAGTAATGACTGTCCTTGAGGACAACGTAAACTCTCTGCTTAATAAGTAAACAGTAATTTAAAATTTGCTTTTATTTTTAATATTTTTTGCTTAATTTCTTAAAGCACTCAATATAATTGTTGAAAAATTTTAATAAAGTGAAATAAAAAGAATAAAATATTTTCAAATACGGTGTTTGTCTCTTCCTTTCATAATAAACAGACACTTCTTCTTTATTAGTATTTGCCCTCCCTTCCTTGACTCCTGTACTGAAGGATATTTTGTATTTCTTCTCTGTGCTTCCAGATTTTTACTGTTTTTTAGTAAGGATGTCATCAATGACTCATTTGTCATTTTTCTACATTAAAACTACTAGATGAGAAAAAGCCGTATTGGATTGCTACATAAATACTGGTTTATGCCTTGCATTTCTTTCTGTTTATAGCAGACATGGAGCAAGACAAAAGCAAAGTAAGTGTGGATGGGGGAAGTGGGAATGGACAGATCCTGGGGTTTCTGTTAATTTCTATTTATTGTGTGTAATATTTTGGAAGGATAACCTCCCATTGCTAGGAAACCAGCCACCATCCATTGCTGTTTCCTCCCGTCTTGGTCACCTCTCAGCCAGCTCTGATTCCCTCCTGGTCTCCTCCCTGTGCTCTTCCCAGAGGTGAGCGCTCAGGTTTCAGCTGTGAAGTGAGGAGGTTGGCAGTGGAAAAGCAAGACATCTCCAAGTGCCTGCAAATCTCCAACTTTTCCCATTTTCCTTGCCTCGCTCTGCTCCTTGAGGCAGCACTGTGACTCCAGGAGACATCGAAACTTGTGGGTTCCATAAGTGGAGAGCAGAGGTCATTGGATTATATCTTTAAGACCCATAAAGGTTAAGTTCCAAAGAAGGGAACAGCAAGTTATCCTGAGCCTACATAACCTCACCCTCCTGCTACTTTCCCCCAGCCTTCAAAATGTCTGGCAGACCTATGAGGCATGTCTTTCATGTGTGCTCAGAGCGGCCACATGGGTGCTGCAGGACTGGGGATACCTGCCAAATGCAGGCCAGCGCCAAGCCTGGGCTGCAGCATGGCAGGGGCACCCCGAGGCCAAGGCAGCCCCTGCTTTCCCCATCACACACTTCTCCCCATGTGCAGGGCTACCGGCCGACAAACGGTTTCTTGGTGGTTTCTCTGGTCAATGTAGGGGGTGGCTGAAGTGTCACTAAGCAGCCAACTAAGAAGTCACATCAATAGCTTTCAGCTGTGGTGCAGAAACTTGAACAAACAGGCAAATCAGGGAAGCTTAGAGAGGAATGAAAGTCAATGCTACCTGGCAATGAAAATGTGCTTGGCTGGAGCTGTTATCTACATGTTTAGTTCCAGTAAGTCCATCATCAAAGGACAAGGGAGTTGTGAAAACATTAGTTAAAGGTATAAATAACTCATAAATATTGCAGCACTGCTTGGATCATCCTATTTTAATTGTTCCTCCAATTGTTCCTTCAGAGAATTTTTATATTTAAATAAAATTAGTGAAAGAGTATTTCACAATACTCATCTGTCTCCTTTTCCTCCACGTTGTTCTGCCAAATTACTGGGAGTGTCTGAGTTCTGGCTGGGAAGTGCTCTGATCTTCCTGGTAAGAAATCATGCAGCTACAGAAAATGTATATAAATAGATCACATCTTCTTTAATCTGCCTTGCACAGACAGCTTGTTGTTACCAATGTTATTGCTAGTCATGCATCCCCACGAATGGAACCAACTACTGACACTTTGACTCTAAGTAGATTCATATTATTGTCTCTTGCTAACATGCCAGAATGATATTTAATGTAGCAGGGAATCAAACAGGTTAGGTCTGCTTATTGAGGAAAGATTGGGTTAGGCTGTCTCAGTACTGAAAAGTGCAGGATCAGTTTGGGTATTTAGGAATTTGTGGGAAATAGGAGATTTTTGGAACAAAGCAGTAAACTTTTGAGAAGTGACTGACATGTCAACATTGCCAGTAATCCACACCCACCTCTCTTTTAAGGTACTTAAAATATACTGAAACTTCTCTTTTCTTTAGCCCCCAGCAAGAATAACCAAGAGAGGGTTTCCTGCAGTCTTCATAACCCTGAAGGGCACGAATGTCCTCCAGTAAATTCACTGCACCGCACCAATGCCATCAGTCTCTAGAAAGTGAAAGAGCTGGAGGTAGTTAGTGGATCAGACATCCCATGATCCCAACTGACAAGTGCAACTTAAACTTTAAAAAATGATGAATGAACAATCCCAGATTAAGCGTAGTGGTGACTTGCCTGTTCCCATATTTCCCTGCTGTCGTGATTTTACATGTTACACCATGGCAGCCATGCAAATCAATTACAACTGGAAATGACAACTCTTCCAGTAATGCATATCACAATTGTTTAAAAGATGCAAAAAGCATTCCACAAGTAACATAAAATCTCTTGCTTCATCACTGCAGTGTCCACAAAGAAATTTTTAAAAAAGCATTTCTATTATGCATACAATTAAAACCATGAGAACCAAACTTGGGTATTCATGATATAGCGTTTCACAACGTTAACTATAATGTGTGAGTCCCATGGTCGTTTACATGGTACATACAGAAATTACACTGAAGGGCAAAACAATAGGACACAAAAACTTTGGACTAATATGAGACACAAAACTGAAGAGCAAAACAGTAGGACACAAAAACTTTGTGCTAATATGAGACACAAAATACTAGTTTTAATGTGGAATAGAATCATTTTCACTTAACTGGGCAGGGAATAATAACATTTGCAAATATAAATCTCATTCTGATTGTAAGTATGAACTCAAGCCTCAGATGTGCAGTATTTTGAATGAAAGTCTGTACAGAATCAACAGGTGATCACCTGGCTTGTTGGATTTTTGAATGTATAAAATGAACCATCAGGCATACTCGTACAGTTACTAGACATGGTCTACTACATGTCTGGTTTTCAGGTCTTTTATGCATCAACTAATGAATAAAGCTGTACAATATTTTCTTTATGAAGTTTGTCTTGCAAAGGGTACCATGTGATGTTCTATGATTTGCAACTTTTTGAGTTTTTTTATTACTATGAGTTTAGGTAAAAAAGCAAATCTTCAGTTGCCAAGATATTTTTTCCCCAAAACAGGGATTATTTTTGCTCAAAATGACATACATTTCTATTTGAAAATGAATCTGTATTCTCAGGAAATTAGGGGGCTATTTTTGCGTCAAACTGTTACAACACTTAGGGAAAAAATCAGGATTAAAAAAAAAAAGTGCACTTGCAAATCACATGAAAGCACAAAATTTCCTCAAATTAAACAATTTTGTATTTAATTGCTATATTTTCTATATTCCCAATAGTCAGAGCTTATACAAATTTGTCTTATAGGCAACCTTCCCATGACATTACATAACATGACACACTGTCATCTTCAAAGGATGCCTTGTCTTCATTGTTTCCCTATTCTAAAGCCAGAGAGCTAAAAGGGGGTTACAATTTTTCAGAGTGACAGGGTTAGAATATATAATATACAATTTGCGTTTCCACTCCCACAAAAGAATCTCATGACTGCAGTGAACCCATGGAATATATAAATATTTTAAATAAATATACTTCTCTCCTTTTGGCATTTCTTCAAGCTATGGTTTCCAGCCCAGATATCCAATATAAGCCATGATGATTAAATAAATATATTGTGTCTCACCAGTGGTTTTCACCATGTGCTCTCAGAGGCACTTTCTGCTTGTGATGACTGTTTATCAAACTCTCAGATCCAGAATCCAAAAGGTCAAGTAGTCAAAACTATACTTCTCCATCTGCACAATAAACAGAAGGATTTCATCTGCTGACACTTGAGGTACCCTGCAGCTCTATTTCTATTTTACCTACCCCAAAATGACAACATTTGCGTTTTCTTGTGTAAAGTATCTGTGCCTGAGAATAAACAAACAAAAAGCTTGCTCTGACTCTTCCCCAAAACATAGTTGCAAAACAGTCGAGGGTCACAAATCTGACTACTTATGTTTCACAGACAGTTACATTTCCCTTACCTCTGTTCAGAATCAAATTTTGGGTGGGCAAAAGCTATTTTCAGTCCTTGGAAGACTAGAGAAGTGTATTTCTCAGGCAAAACCAGGGGAGACCAATGTGCCATTAATTGCCGTGGCTGCTCTAGTGCTAGGGGATTGATTAGGTGAGAGATGCCTGCTAGGATCATCTGGGCAAGCTACTTTCAAGGCTGTAGAACAAGGTAAAAAATTCCAGCCTTGGAAAAAAGCTTTTTGTGAAAGTCAGCTGCACAGAAGCAATCTCACAATCCTTAGTAAATGGGCAAATGTAGTATGCTCACTGATACCAAGTCCAAGGAAAGACCTGCCTTTAAGGCACTGCTTCTCATATAGTGCCTTTGGCGGAGATCCAACTTCTCTTTTTTCTGATGTCCTACATGTTATTTTATAATACCTCATAATTAATTGTTTTCTGTGATTGCTCTGTGACAAAAAGATTGGAAAAGTTAATGGTGTAAAAGTTTTTTCCAAGCAAATATCTATACAGAAGCTAGTTAGAATTACAGCTGACTTTTTCTCCTAAACTGAGGGCTGAAATTCCAAGTTGCATCTCCAAATACACGTGGAGAATCTGTAACCAGAGAGAAAAAAGAGGCTGAGCCTGTTGCAACACACAGGAGAGATTACATAACTGTAGAGGAAAGTTGAAATTGCAAGTTGTCATAAAGACTGAAACAATGCCCAGAATCTTCCCTGTGTTGCATCTTCTGCCCCACCACCACCATGTTGGTTATTTCACCCTTTCCAAGTTTTGCTGCAGAACAAACTCTGGGATTGTGCTGCGTTTGGCAAAGGGCTTCTCCTTTTTTGGACAGATTAATTTAGAACCAATGAATCCTATTAGGGCTTACTTGATCATATTATTTTGTGTACTTAGAAACCTTCAACTCCTTTTCTTGTTGTGGGTTAGAATCCACAGATGGGGATAGATAATGGCAAAATATGTGAAAATAATTTGAAAATCTCCTCAAGTTAATAACTTTTTTCCCTGCTGTTCATTGACCCTTTTGGGCAAGTATGATTTTCCCAACCCCTCAAAATAAACAGTGTATCGATTTGAATATATGAATACATTTTTGTACGTGTGATTTGAAAGATATCTGCAGACAGATCCACAAATAAACAAGAAATCAAAAATTGCATAACTAAGAAACTCCCCGATTAGAGGGTAAAAAGCTACAGAAAGCATGAGAACTGTTATACTAGGTCATATCAAAGATCCCTGTAGCCTAGTATCCTTTCTCATATAGTGGTCAGGAGCAAATTATTAGGGAAAATTTCTTAGAAACAGGAAACAAAACCATTCCCCGTGACTGTTGCTAGACATCCAGGTCATCACTCATTTAAGAACTTCCTCAGTCGGAGTTTGCATCCAGACCACAGTATTTAATGTCCCTGCTATGCTTTTCTACCATCATTTTCTCTACAAGCTTTTTGAGTTAATTTGTATTTTGCCCTTTATAGCATCTCATAACATCAGATTCCTCAATTTAATGACCATTCCTTCCCAGTCCTTCATGATCCCCTGTATCAGTTGTGCCCAGATTAATTCCTGAAGAGTGTACTGAATGAGGCACCGTGCTAGCTTTAGAAAATCTACCTTAGTTTCCAGAAGCAGTCTCTGTGGCAGCAAGAAGCTATAAGCCAGCTCTCCCACTCTCTTCTTCTTCCTATTTTTCACTCCTTCAGAGTTTTTCCTTGGTATTTGTCTTTTAATAAAATAATTACTGAAAAAAAGTTCTGATTTTATAAATAGTATTCCACACAACATGATTTCAGGTGAAACATGTTCCATTCACCTTGATTTTACACAGTGGGAACAAAAAGCCTTTACATTTTCATTCAAAGTCTGTTTCTTGGGTTTAATGAGTAAAATCCCTTTATTCAACCAGTGTTTTGCGAACAACCTAAATCTCAATGCATGGGATTAGTGAATATTTCTTGTAAATCCATTAATATCCAGAGATCCTTTTTCTTTTCAAAATATTTGTGAGAACTGAGTAATTTCCACAGCAAATTATGCAAATGTGCTGTACAAGCTCTCCAGCACAGCTCAGCCAGTGCAAATCCTGACCTTCCAGCACTCCTGCTGTTCCTGCTCTGGGCTTCTCTTCATCAGGCTGCCAATCTTATGTTACAATGCCAAGTTTTGCAGTGCGGATAAGTGTCCACTAGAAGCCAAGATAACATCAATGAACTTATTTATACAAGAAGACTAAACTCAGATCCGAAGACTCATATGTGGAAAGAAAATACTTGTGGACTGAATTCAGCCAAAAGTAGCTAAGCTTGATGCAAGGATTGCTACATAAAATCTGCAGTCATGTTATGCAAATGTTAGGCTGGGTAGATTGTTGGGTCAGAGGAGACCATTAGAATGATAAAATGTATAAACTTCTTCAGCTCCTTACCACCTGCAATTAAGAAAATAGCACAAAATATTAAATTTTAGTTTCAACCACCAATAAAATATGTCTGGATAGGTTGTACCCCACATAAGGTTCATACGGTAGAACTTGATCTCAAGTTGACCATTAAATGCCAAATATACATCTTCAGTATTGTTGTATTTTTAAAAACTATGCATTTTTTTCATGTATGGGTACATTTGTGCTCTCCTGGATGGATGTATTGTAATAGTTCAATGAAAAGAGTAACAGCTGCACAGAAAAAAATGCTACACTGTGATAGCCAGTGCTAAGGTAATTTGCCCTGAAAATCTTAGTCAGATCTACCATTCTGACTGGAATAATGGGAGTTTATGTTGATTTCATCTGGCTAGATGACAGGAAGACATCAACTTATTGCTGGGTTTAAATTTTCTAAAAAGAATGTGCAAAAAGATCTATAAGGACCCTCAAAGTTTAGACTTTATGTTTTTGCTTTCTTTCCATAAGACACCAAAGAAGGAACAAGTGAAAACTCTCACAAGGAGTTTTCATAGAATCATAGAAACATAGAATGGTTAGAGTTGGAAGGGACCTTAAAGATCATCAAGTTCCAACCCCCCTGCCATGGGCAGGGACACCTCTGACTACAGCAGGTTGCTCAAAGCCCCATCCAGCCTGGCCTTAAACACTTCCAGGGATGGGGCCTCCACAACTTCCCTGGGTAACCTGTTCCAGTGCCTCACCACCCTCACAGTAAAGAACTTCTTCCTAATACCTAATCTAAATCTCCCCTCTTCCAGTTTAAAACCATTACCCCTTGTCCTATCACTAGACTTCCTGACAAAGAGTCCCTCTCCAGCTCTCCTGTAGGCTCCCTTCAGATACTGAAAGGCTGCTATCAGGTCTCCCCGGAACCTTCTCTTCTCCAGGCTGAACAGCCCCAGCTCTCTCAGCCTGTCCTCATAGGAGAGGTGCTCCATCCCTCTAATCATCTTAGTGGCCCTTCGCTGGACCTGTTCCATTTTTTGTAAGGGAATTCTCTTCCCTTTTTTAAGAGATTATGCAGAGAAATGCTTTATTGCTTTACTTATTTACTGCTTACCTTACTTACTCCTAATAGGTGTTACTCTGCAGATTTTCTTACCCTGACTTCACAGATATCTTAGGAGTAGGATACTTTTGCTTTGATGGAAGGTAAATTCTCCTGTCAATGTGTGTAGATCACTGAGCACAATGGAATTCACATTCTTAAGCATCTTCTTAGTTACTTTATAGGAAACTGGACAGAGAAACTCCTGTGCACTATAATGCTATTTTACTTTAGAATACTATAGCATATAAAGTAAAGGGTATCAAAAGGATATTTGGGCCTCAGGACAGTAATAGAATCTAGTGTAAGATTGTCTCCACAGTGCATGTGGAGAGTCAATCAGTTGAGAAAAAGGACCTAAAATAGCAAGAAAGCAGGAGGGCAGCCTGCTATTAAGCAATAGAGAAGTGCTGAGGAGTCAGGTGTAAATCCACTTCCCTATGGGACTGAGATGATATACTCAGGGCTGTAGGGAAATGCTTTTGTGCTCTAATCCCACATCCACTAATATTGCCTGCTCCACTACACAGGTATGGTATCCCCAATGGAGGTGTCTGCCAAATGGGCTCAAACTGACTACAGAAGAGCAAAGTAGCTGTGTAAGAGAGATTCTCTGCCCCCTAAAATGTCCCTAATCTAGCTTTCCTACCTCTACTGGTTGCAGAAATTTCCAATGGTTCCTCACAAATTCACCCAACTTCCATCTCACCACAGCTTAAAAAACATGTATAAATTCATTAGCATTCTGTTGCTGGTATAATACTGGATGTTGCTGCAAAGCAGTGAGACTAAAATACATCACCATTCTTTTTTTTGCTTACTTTCCAGCTTGCTTTGGCTGACTCTTGTTGCAATTTATTTGCCTTTCTTCTTGAAGGACTACGACTAATCTCTGTTATGGCCTTGAAGGTATTGCCTCAGTCACATCTACAGGCAAATATGAATGCAAAATACTTTCACACTGGAGCTCTCCTGTTCTGGTAAAGCTTACACAAATTCATTATATCAGAAACAACGCAAGAACTAGTAGGACTCCTTGCAGGTAACCTAGGAGATGGATAAAGACACTAACTGAGGGAAATCTACAGCTAGTCCTTCAGTAGAATTCCTTACTTCCATTCTAGCCACATACTTTAAGCTGGAGGCTGCATAAAAGAGTATTCTCATTATTCCCTCTCAACCCACAAATTTTGAATTCCTTTCTGCACTGAACCTAAACTTTAAAAATACCCACAAGAAGTCTGTGCTTAGAATGGTTCGTTGCATGGTGAGTACCATTTTCCTCAGGAAAGTGCTGAACAGAAGTTTAATCCATTAAGACAACAAAAGGAGACATGACCTGGAACTTTCACACTTGTATAAGTGCTGAATCTAACAGCATGTGAAAGCTGTGGGCTCAGATGAAAACCAGAAAATGGTAATTTAAAAAGCTCACCTGCTGCAATGAACCTCTCAAAAGAAGCATCTGGATGAGGGATCAGGACCAGGACCAGAGCAATCGGGGTACAAGGTAAACACCGACCTGCTTGCCTCTGACAAGACTAGGGTGTTTGGGAACTTTAAAACTGTGAAAATAAAGGCGTGTAAAGCTACAATTTTTAGACCATGGTTCCTGACTAAAATACTGAACTTCAGTGCAAGTCCCAATTTAAC
The DNA here is from genome assembly GCA_013398295.1 of Chionis minor. Classification (NCBI taxonomy): domain Eukaryota; kingdom Metazoa; phylum Chordata; class Aves; order Charadriiformes; family Chionidae; genus Chionis; species Chionis minor. The sequence continues at coordinate 409,687 of VZSF01008379.1, forward strand.
CACCTGCCTTCTTTTTAGACCTTTAAAAGCCCTAGGTCTCATCAGAAATAGTATTTCTTCTGTTATAATGTGCTTTGATCATTACACATTCCTTAGAAACACAGCATTTATGTTAATAGGAAGAAAATTGTCCGTTTCATCACACCTTCTTTGCAGCTTTCAGCTGACATGTTACAAGAAGCCAAGGACCCATTTCGTTACTAAAAAAACCCACATAGATAATCTCAGTCTTTTCTCACCCACTTTTGTAAACTGGCTACAGAAAGTGGCAGTATTCCGCAAAGCACAGCACAGAATTGGCAGTAGCTATCATCAGCTCAGTCTGTACCTTTGGAGGAATTATCAGTTATGCATTGTGTTTGTCTGCTTTGCGTCAAAGTGCTTGCTAATGTGTTTGTCTGCTTTGTGTCAAAGAACTTGCAGGTTACCTTTGCATCACTTTCATAAACAGTAGTTTTATATAAAGTGAATTAGTATTTTGCTTTTTAGTAGATTCTGTTCTGAGCAACTTAATAGCCTGCAGAGGAGGAAACTAAAGAGCAAGTATAAGAGAGATCCATTACTACTATGTAAAAGGAATGAATGACTTTAATTGCCACATGGAAAGAATTTTTTTTCTGTTTAAGTAGTGGGAAAATACAGATGGTGATTACTTCTAGTGAGTTCACTTTCGGATTGTGCTTCCAAAATACTGCATTTAGCAACTAACTGGAAGAATACTTTTTATGACATGCTCCAGCTAGACAGATAAACACCTCCACAGTTCAAAACCGTCAAGAAAATTTGCAAACCAGCACATGTTGTGACTGAGCAGCTGTTCTGTACTTTAAGCTGCTAGAAATTTAAAAAGGCAATGGCTCTCCTTAAAAATGCCACGCAGTTTTCAAGAATGGTAACAGTTCTGCTTGGGTTTTCTTTACTTACGTTTAACATTTTGAAACAGTTATAATTAACATTATAACTGACTACCTGTCAGAATCAAATTGCATTTAGCGGCTAAACAACATTATCCCTGTTGATAGTATTGTCCATCACTGACTAGCATTACCTGAAGTGTTTGTACTGACACGCAAACTTGTAACTAATAATGGCCACATCACCAGTTCAAGATTTGTTCACATTTGGAAAGCCTCACTACTTGAGAAAATTTCCTAAGAGAGTTACACTGTTCGATCATTCAAAAAGTGTCAGGTATTGCAGATAAGAACATCTGTTGTGCAATACAGAATATAGGAAGAAGTATGATTACATATATACTGCTCTGTGACTTTGTTTCTGTGACAATTTCCAGCAGAGGAATCCCAGCTTGCCTCCATATCCATACTGCAGACCTCCAGCCCCTTTTGGCGTCACGCATTGCTCCCACTCTTTAGGGGGTTTGTTGGGCTCTTCTAATTCAACAACATTGTTCCTGGTCAAATAGAGAACCCCGGCCGTGACACAGGAGAGGGCTGTGACACAGTCGCAAAATTACCAGCCTGAGTGAAACCAAACTCAAACTTTTTGGTCATCAGACTCTCCCATTACTCTACAAGTGGCTCTGAGGATAGAGAGCAGGTAGGAGATAAGACAACAGTTCTTTCTTCCGGGAAAGTCCATATCCACAGTACATACATGTAACATCCTATTGTCTGTTGTTGCTCTCTCCTTAGCATTCATCTGAGGTCTCAGAGGGATGTCCCAAAATCACCTAACAAGGATGGCGGAGAATGATCTTTCTTGTATCTGAATATGATAGACAAAAAAATATTAATGTTCCTTCCTGAGGGGATCAAATCAGGAGACAAACATCAGCTACCTACAGCTCTATTTCTGGCAATAGCATTCAGAGTCATCAAGAAAGGGTGCTCTGGCAGGATCTGTGCCTTCTGGTCCTGTAGAAACAAACTCAGATGTTTGATGGAAAGGACACCATCTCTTTCATTGCTGTGGAATACTTTCCAGGGACGTTCTGAAATAAAGTTAGGCTTAGATCATCTGTGCCAATGGTAGATAGGCAATATCAACGGGAAATTCTGCACAAAATTAAGTCTGCTGAAGTGCCAACAGCTTGTGACACTAACAGAAATCTCAGAAAATCCTCAACCTTCTTCAACTGTCCATCTTAACTTTCAGGTTACTGTTGAGCATGCATGTCCAGGAGTCTACTCCTCAAGGAATACTGGCCTTGGCCTTTGCCCCCTTTCAATCTTCTTTTCCAGTCTCAGTCTCCTGGGTCATCCCAGCCCTGTTTCCATACTTGCTATGATTTTGACAATATTTCAAAGCAGCTCTGGAAATGTTCTTCGTTATCATCCCGATCATTGCTAAATGTTTTAAGGAATTTCTCTGATTTTTTTTTCAGGGACAAAGAAGCTTTGTCCCTATTTTGGGAATAGCAAGACTGCAAAGTGTGACTGAGTAACGCTACCTCCCTTGTCTTTTTCCCCAACATGGCAGCTTGATGATCAGGCCCTGGGACAGGGAAGGTGGAGAGGGAAGGGAGGAAGATCACTAACTTGGAAGTAGTCAGATTATGTCCCTAAAAAGAACAGGAGATTCAGGAAAGAGAATAGTTTTTTGGGACAAAGAAATTGCAGTGCCAGAATTGCTGCCAGCAGAGTAATTGTCATTGTTCTCTATGTGTTTAGCCCCTGAGGTCATCAGACTCAAAAAGGTTAAATTTGAGAAGGCTGAGAAAATAAGAACTGTGAGTAGCTGTTACAGCCTTTGGGTGAAATATTTGTGTGTCTACCTTTTCTTTAAAAGGGCTAGATATTTCCTGCACTCAGTTGTCCTCCAGAAGTCACTCACTTTCTAGCTGCTAGTTTGTGACTGCTGCTCTCTTTGAAGATATCTTTTCACAGTGAGAGACACTGGGTAGGCAGTAACCCTGATGCCCCTCTCAAGCTGTTAGACACGTTTTTGAAAAACCTGGAAGCAAAAGTTACATTGCTACTGCTATTGAAGCATAGACAGTGAGACCTACTCAGTACAAGATGTGTGCTGTGATCCCCTTTTCCGCCTCACACCAGGTCAGCATCACTGCCCCACCTCTTTCTTAAAAGTTTACTTTCAATGGGCTAATACACATGTAAAAGCTGGACCAGCCTATGAGTGGACCTGTTCACAGTAGAGATCAAGGATGTAACGGCGACATGAAGGTAGCAAAGCATTCTTAGAGGTAACAAGGTATTGGGGGGTTGTCCATAAGGTTGCCCATGTCTATCCTAAAACTGTGCGTTACTGGGACAACCTAGGATGCACTGAGTTGTGTTTGTTCTGTGCAAGAACAAAGCTGAACAGTGGCTGCTTGAGCTTGCAGAAGTTATCCTGCTTCTCTTCTAGCATGCCGAAACTGTAGCCAAGGTCAGGAGTATGTGCTCAGTGTTAGAGGAGAATAACCTGTAGAATATTTTGTATTCAGGATACACAAAATAGGAAGCTCGTGTAAGCTTTACTGACCTTTCCTTCCAGCTGTGGGGTTGGTTTTTTTTTGTTTTGGCTTTTGTTTTGGGTTTTTTTTTGTTTGTGTGTGTTCGGTTGGTTGGTTGGTTGGTTGCTTGGTTGGTTTTTCCCCTTCATTCTTTTTTTCTAGCATATTCTTCTATCACTCGTAGCTTGGAAGCATTGCTGCTGCCTGAAGCAGCCTGTTTTTGCTGTGACAAGAGAGGAAGTACAGGAATCAGTTGGATGAGCAAGCACAGCCACACTAGGTAGTTTTCCAAGCAGTCTGATGGCAACAGGAGCATTAATGTGTGCGAAGAAGCCAGCTGGAGCACTGTGCCTGGCAGGGCCATTCCAGGCTCTGCCTGTGGCTTATAGCTCGGAGATTTGGATCTTTTGGCAGCTCTTACCTTGAGGCTTTGCCAGTAGTGTCAGAGGAAAGACTCCATGCAAAAGAAGAAGGAAAGAAAGACTGAAAAGCCAAAGGGCTAGCAAGTTGTGAAAGCTGTAGCTGTGCTGTTCACCTTTTGGGCAGTTCTCTAGTAATCCTTGTGAAGATGAGGCAGGCTCTAACTCTGGTCATGGATGAATATCTGATAGTTTCACAGACAGTTTTGTATAGGGCTCCTCTGTGGTGGATGAGCAAACGTCCTGTTGCTGTAAGGCAGTGCACTTCGCTCTACTGAGCCTGGTGCTCTGCTGTGCCACCGTGATTTCGCAGGTGGCTTCACACAAGGTTTTGGGAGCCATATGCTATATTCCAGTTTATCAGGTAATAAAGGATATGGATTACAGTAGTGTCTGCATGAGAACAAGGTAGAACAAAATATACATTTTTATAAATTAAAACCTTTTCTATGTACTATCTCCACGTTGGGTGGGGTTTTTTTCCCATCTGGGGCATAGAAATAACTGGTCAGGTCCTTAAGTTCAGCTTGACTGAAGATTATAAAATAATAGCAAAGGTGGATTTATTCCCTGAAGCTGTAACATTTAAGGATTGCTAGACCATGGCAGAACTCATCCATTTATAAAAAACATTTGCTAACAGTTCCAGCATGCTTCCAATATTTTAGAGGGAAGCAAAAGCAAATCAGAGAAATGCTCAGATTGCCACTACAGTCATACTGTACCCAATCTCTACCTGCACATGGTGCAAAAATAGGAACAAACCCCAAACTAGCCCAGTTTTCAGAAAAAATATTTTCTTCGTGCATTTTCCTTAGCTGAATCAAAGAAAATCATTCAACAGAATCTCCTAAAAGGTGTCTAACCTAGTAAAATAATTGATCATTTTATTTACATCTGTACAGAATGAGTAACAATAGAGAAGTTCTGAAGCATCAGTTGTGGGCTGCAGTAGTCGCAGAAAGAGTGCAAAGTCTTACAAAGAGAAATTAATTAATGATACAGACAAACCAAGCTGAGCAAATCTAAGAAAAAGTATAAGACAAAAGAAACAGAAGTCTAAAATATCACTTGCAATTTCTTTTTGGTGTCTTTCTTCTTTGAAAAGATTACCTCAAGATTACTTCAATGACGTCCCTGAAGTATGATGTCTCCTGGCTCCACTGTTGCAAGCATGCAAATCCCTGGCAGTGCAAATGGTTTGCTCATCTGTAAAGTTACTTGGAAACATAAATAAAGCGGTACATATAGATAAAAGTATGCTAACCAAAGTCATGGATTAAACTTTAAGCTTTTTAGTTCCTAATCTAATTTTCATGACATAGTTTTGTGGCAGTTCATCCAGTGGAAACACATTTGGGTGGGAAAGGCTAAACAATATCCCTATAATTTGGGGTTGGTGTCTTTAAGCTTCTAAGCACATATGAATGAATGGTCTCGCATTTGTGTGTTGTCCCATGACACTGATTTGAGTAACACTTTGCAGCTTAAAGGACAGATTTTTTTCTTCTCCAATTGATCTTGGCAAGTATGTTTGGACAAAAAGCATGGAGGTGTTATTTAAATAATCTCCTGACTTGTGACACTTTGAACCTCCTCCTGAGACTTTTAGGCCACTTGTCATCTCATAGGACTTTCTGGCCAGAGGAATTTTGTCCTATTTTCTCATGAAGGTGATCAACAAGGGACTAGTGACTCCACCGGAAGTTAATGAGGACTTGGAGAACAATATAGATGAGTTACCATATTTTTTTAAAATAAATTCATTTAGTCATTTACTTCTTCAAAGTTACAAAAAATAAAATCCTCAAAAGGTTAGCCCTTGAGATGTTCTCTTGATTATTTAAAATTAAATTATTTGCTGCATGTGTGATGCAAATTGCCTGGAAAATTCTGTATTTTTCCTCTCTGCCCAGAATCTGCACTGATCCTGGGGTACCAGTAAGGTTTATCAACAGTTCAGCAACTATTAGAAACATGTTGTCAGCTGCCCACGTTGATTATTAGGACTTCAAAAAAGTCCTGACTTCACTAGTAATATGATTGAACTTCCAGAGCTTAAGAGGAAGAATACTTCAGAAACAATACCCCCTCAGCCTACAGGATGCAACTAAATAATTTGAATTCATGAGCTGCCTTTGAGAAAATTAAATCGTTTTGGACTGTAAAACTGAAAGTAGCTAAAAGTGTTTGAAATGCCAAAAAGGCAGTCCTCCAATGAAAAGTTTTGCTGGAGGGAGCCAAATAAAGACTCTAGGGGAAGCTGTCACTGCATTATTAGTATCATCAAGTTACTGCTCTGTGGACCAGAGTGACCCAGTCACCACAGAAACAATGAGGGGGAGGAAGAAACAAAGACTATAGTAGTTGGTGAAAAGATGTATGAAATTCCCTTTTCTCCTTCCCACTCATTTATTTTTCATCTCACTTCCCCATAAAGCCTGTTTTGCAAAATATTTTTAGTCATCTTCCACTGTGGAGAGCCCAGAGTCTTTTTATGGCGCCAGGGCCCAGCTCTGTCTTGGCCCAAATTCTTCCACATTCAGATTCTTATTCTCCCAAGAGTTTTTTTCTCTTCAGACATTGACTTGTTGTAGCTATTAAAACTCTCCTCACCAGAGTATTTCTTCCTGATTTATCATCCACAGAAAAATCCAGTTAAGATTATATTAAAATTCATATAAAATATGAATTCAATGTTACATTACCAGGCAGTTAGCATCCATGTAGATGCTCTCACATACTGTTACTGTTCTCATTCCAGAACCTTTGTTATTTTCAGTATCTCTCCATCATGCTACAGTCTGCCAGTGTAGACATGCCCTGAGATTGATTAGAAACGGCTGCTGCTGCTCTTAATTTTCACAGATGTTCCATTCTTTAGCTGCCTCTTTTCTTCTGCTGCAGCCCCGATATCTGGTTGTAGCTTGAAGAAAAACCTGAGTTAGTTTTAAAAGTGCTTGAGTATCAATAGCAGTATAGAGAGCAACAGCAGCTGAGTTCTCAGCAAGTATGAGTATTTGATCCAACTCTGGAAGTCAACAGTTCAGACATGTCTGTATAGGCTGCAAACACTACCCTGCTCTGGGTGATCATCAGGGTAGATATGTTCTTAGACAGAATGAAATCCTTTTGGTCTTATTTGGTTTTTAATCCAGGTGATAGCGTACTCTCTCATAGAATCCGGCAGATTTTCATTGTCTTCCCTTTCCTCACTGCATCACCTGTGAGAAGGAATAGGTTATCTGTCTGATCACTATCCTCATGCCTCTCTGATTATCTCCTCTTTACAATGGAAGTTTGTCCAATTAAAAGTTGAAGAAAATACTAAGGGCCTGTTGGGTTTTAATTTGTCTTTTTGTGAGCTCTTGCAGTGATGTAAGAGTGCCAGGGGATACGTCTCACTGGTACTCAGTAAATCTGTCTGAGTGACTGAGATGTTTGTATTAGAGTGGCAGGACGCATTTTGTTTCTTTTGCTTAAAACTCTGCATCTGTTAGAATTAAAATCCAATTTACTTGAACTGTAGGGTTGTAGTGAAATCCATTACATTAAAAATCAAGGCATTTAGCTGCTAAGAATAGGTCTTTATGAGGAAGATATTTATTTACAAAGGTATGCTTTGTGATGACATTGTACCAGGCAGCAAATAAAAAAATGTGTGATGCATAAACTTGTTTCAAAATATGTTGGAAATTATTGATTACTTTCAGGTACCGGTAAAACAAATACGAATAGAAAGATAGTAATCATATACACCATAGCAAGCATGTGCTTTCACAGACAGTAAATATTTTATTTTAACATTTTCTATTAAAGCTGCACGTTGTAGTGGCGCAGGAAGATATCTGCACTGATTTATGTCCTTAATAAGCTATTGGCTTTTCCTGACAAAGAAAGGGATAGTTGCAAAAACTATGTACTTCATTGATCAGCGCTGATTAACAGATTTAGAGCACTTTACTTGCTGAAGGTATTCTTTTTTTCTGCCCAGTGATTTTCATATGTGCTAATTAAAACTGTTTAACAAATCAATTGTGTAAACATATTGGAGGTATATTATTGGCACTGGCTAATTAAGTCACATAGATAATGATTTAAATTATTATTATTTTTTAATGCTGGGTGGTTGATGCGCTATCATTCTTTTTTTCCCATTGCTGTTCTTTAACTGAGAAAACACTGAAGCACATTTTCAAATGTATGCATATACCTGAGTCTCTCCATCATTCTCTATTATAACAGATTTAACACATCTGTCCCCAATAAGGGTGTAAACAAATCATGTAGGGCCTTTAACTTTACAAACAGCTTCTGCTTTTAACTGAAAACAACAAAAAATTGTTTTGTTTTTTTTTTATCTGAAAGCAACAAAACGATTTTCTTGATTAAATGATTCTTAACTTCAAGCCTCGAATTATCATGCCATAACTTAAAGTGCTTAAATTAACCTTAAATTGGTTACTTAAATTAACCAAACTTCAGTCATGTGGGTTGTGAACTGCGGCTGGGAACTGAGTGCAAGCACACAGATCTAAAACTCATTTATCTGTCCAGCACCTTGGCTTCTATGTCACAACTATTATCGCCAGGTATTTTATGGGAGACCATTAGAAGAACCAGATTCCCAGTCCCATTAGGCTGTCTTAATGTGCTTGTGCTGCAAATGGATGGAGAACACACATTTAGCCCCTGAGTTCAAAGGAAAATGTCATGTCACTGTCCTCAGCTTAGAAATTCCTCCTTATACGCTGATTATATTATCATAGGAGATAGGGTCACTTGATATTAGTGTGTCCTGTGCTTGTAGAGTAATCAGCTCAACTAGACTCATGTATCTGATTACCCTTGGTTTGCACAGATGTCAGGTAACTACCATAGAAACTCTTTGATTTGGGAAGTCCTTAGCTTCTTAAGGAAATAATTTCATGAGGAGTGACTCCTCAAACATTTTGTTTTCCACAAGAATATATCCAGAAGAGAAAACAATGAATCTTAATACCAATCTGGAACCTTAGGCAGTGAGATAGCATTGAAAATCTGGCCCTGAGTCAGGAAAGCAGAGGCAGGCCGTGAGGCTGCTTTATCTTCATAACATAAGCAGAGAAAAGAATCTCTAAAGTATTATGTTTTCCATCACATAGATTGGGTTTTTACTATTCTTTTTTTTTATGACATTAATACTTAAATCAGTAACAACATGAATCAGTCCTTTGTCCCAACGGTATAAGGTAACCCTTTAAAAACACTTAGATATAAAACCCCAGGCCAAACATTAGAATACCCTATGTTCTAATCAGTTGGTTATTAATTGTAATCATCCTGCCCAAGACAAATAGTATTTTCAGTTAACTAGTATCTTATTGGTTTTCAGTCAAACTTGCTCAGTTCTCAAATTGTCATTTGAGACAAAATGAGCCTTACCATTTCAGAGACATTAAAAACCAAAACAAAACAAACCTTATCAATGAAATAGATCAATTCTTAGTTTACTTCAGAGTTTTCTTTCTTATTGGAAGTGTGTATGGTTTTCTGGTTTTGTTTTGAGCTACACTTTCAGTTGGTATAAATCAAGATAGTTTTTCTGGTTTTAGTGAAACTATGCACTTTTACCTGGTTGCCACATACAAATCATCTCTTGGTTAGAAGATGCATCTTTCTATGTAAAAAAGTTGCTAAGGTTCTTCTGGCAGTATTAAAGAAAGTTTCAGGTGACCAGGAAAAGGCATTAAAATATATTGCAGCTTCCTACTATTTCACGGGTTGATTCTGTGCTATTGATAGAAAATAACTCTGAAATAACTTCGTGAAGCTGAGCCAAAATACAGTTTTAGTTAGTTATTAGTAGTATGAGACCTTTCACATTGTTAAGCAGCCATAATTCCACACAACTGTAAATAGAAGTGCTAAGAATAACCATCAAAACAAAATCAGGATAGAAAGAGAATGCTACCAAAAAATTAGCAGGGATTTTGGCTCATATATATGCTGTCTGCCTTAGAGCAGCAACCAAAATTCGTGAATTAATTTCATGTATTTCTTTTTGTCGGATAACTTGTTAACACTAGCATCTAAGCCTTGCAGTTTTGATTCAAGATTCTCATGACAGTCTTGAGGCCAGGAAATCACACAAAATTAATTTCATTCTTGTAGAAATAACTGAGAAGAAAAGACTGAATGGTAAACATCAAATTCACTCTCATGATAATTCTAATGTTATTCTGATTACTGTCATATGGTCTTTCTCAGGTGTCACACAGTTACAAAAAAAGAAGATGAATTGTTGATGGGATGTCTGATAAAATTCTTTTCACAGCATCAACATTAACCAACAATTTAAATGCATTACATCAAGAAAAAGTTAAAAGGTATCTATGAGATTATGCGTTACCTGGGATACAACGGTAATAATGGAACATTATTTTCTGAACTCCCAATTTTCAGCCATCTGCTGAAGGAGACATTCCTGAACTTTCTAGTTGTTAAATTTAGGACTTTTTTATGCATTTAAGACTTTTTACCTTCTGTCATAAGAACAGGAAGAAGATCTTGAAATTTGACATCCATTGCCCAGCAAAAGAATACTGAAGTGTTTGCTAGCTGCATGAAGCTCTTTCAGCAGAAAAGGAAGGTTGAACTAATAAGTTTTTCCAGTTGTGTTTAAAAACATTTCAATAAGAAGTAACAAAAATGTAAATTCTAAGTTGGCAAATACCAGTTAAGGAAAAAAAATGCAATTAATATTTATTTCATGGTAAAATTTCTCCATTTGATAAGCTATCTGCCCAAATCTTGAAAATGCTAAAAGACTTCTAACGTTTGTGTAGAGTGAAAAAATTACTGGTACGTTTAGTTCAGCTGTGAAACTGTGAATCTCTTCTTTTAACTCCATAGTAGGCCACATTTCATGAAATGTTAAAAACATGATCAAAAGTAGTGATCCTCACTGGATTCCATCCACTGATTTATTTATTGTTTTCTCCCACTGGGAATTATGTATCTGTTTGGTACACTAAAAAGGCAGCCATATATAATGAAATACTGTAACAGATTTATACATGTGAATATGTGAAGGTCTTTAAAAGGACTGTTTCATAGTATTTTCTCTTCTGACATCATAGGCATCACTAAGTAGGTGTGTGAATAAGAGGAATGTCTCCAGCCTGCATTTTAAGGAACTTATATCCTGGAACTACTACTATAATTGGATCATAGTCACGGTTCAGGCACTTCAGCACTAGTGAAGTTCTGTTTCATATGTCTAGCTGTCATTTTTCCTTACACTCATTTAATTAGTGCTAAATAAGATTTCATTTCGTATCTTTGAAATCACCTATACATCTTTATAGCTGATCTTTGTAATTGACTGAAAACCTACTAGTTAACGTGCATAATAGAAACACACACAAATACAAAAGAGTTTTGTTAAATAAATTACTGCAGGTAGTAGAATGATCATAACCTACGGTGTAACACTACGCTACGAATGCTGAGGCAGAAGGCCAGGGCAGAGAGATCTAAAGAACTGTAATTCATAAGTCCTTATCAGTAGACACACAATATGTGCTCCATGGCAATGCACCTGACTCCTTGATGAAAATAATGGGCCTCAACTGAAAAAGTTCTTAGTGTTATGGGAAAGCTGTAGCATTCAAAGGATCTCATGCAAGAAATGAATCTGTGGTAGCAGAAAATTATAGCTATCTCAGATCCCATTTCACAGTAGAGAAATGTGTGAAAAGTTATGGCATTTAGCACCAAGGTATGCGAGCTCTGAAAACAATTTTACTGGAAAATGAGTATGCATAAAGTTCCCCAGGTTTTTTGTAAGATCTTTTAACGTTGAATGATAATTCCAAGTTAACTCCTTCCAAAATAGAATAAATAAAATATTGGACCCTCAGGCTAACAATAACTGAAACTTCAAAGGAGCCTATCTGGATCTCCTGGAGACTAAGGGGTTTTTTACAGTCCTCTCTCCTACATGTGCAGAACCTAGCCTCTGAGTTTTCTGAGTTCAGCACCCATTTATTTTGCGTACTATCATAACACTGAAATGAACTGAGATCTATTCTGTTAAAGCATTTGTACTTACACACACACACACACACACACACTTTTCCTTGTTAGGAAACCAAGAGTGTAAGACCATCACTGTATTTACTGTGGTCCAAATCTGGCTATGCAAATATGGAGTCTTATTTGATCTGCACAAAGAACTCCATGGCAATGAGCAGGCAAATGTCAGCAACTTCAGCAGATGTTAAAAAGGGCAGACAGCATCCTTTGTTGTACCTACACAGCATGATCAGTAATGCTGAGGGCAGAAGATCCTAAGAACTACTCCAGACCTTCCATGGCTGTCTGTGATAACAAGACTTTTTTATTTGGCTTTGTAGGAGATTAAGCTACATGTGTTTGCCCTTGCTTTCCTTCAGGTGTTTGCACTGTATATAAACAGACTAAAAGTAGAAAATAATAAAAATAACTGACTGTAGACATTTCCAAATCAAACTAATGTCACTGCATGGGGCCAAACCCACTATTTGTGGCAGGATATATAGTATACCAAATCCTATGATGTCTTTCAGAATGTGTGTGTATTACTACGTGGACTGAGCAGTACTTGACAAGATGAGACCTTTTCACTGAGTCTGTATCTTATTTTGTAATCATGGATTATAAATGAAAAAAGTTATCCTTTGGAAGCAATATTATTCACGAGGTAAAAACGGACATCCTATTTATTTTTAACCTTTTCTTTGTGCTCTTTGTCTTTTCTCTGTTTTTGGTTACAAACAATCTCCTTGGTAATGCCGGTGGTGCTGTTTGCACTGACGTCAGTGGAGTGATGCTGCTGTAAATGAGACCAGAATTAGGTCTGTGACAGACCAACAGCACTGCAGAGTCCTCCAGATGAACAATAGTATTGTTTGCATTGCATATGCTTTTACTACAATCATGTACTATGGAAGACAGTTTCAAATTGTGGCTTTTGCTGATAACGTTATCAGCATTCTTTCCTTCCCAAAATAGGGCATTTGGAGGGGTGAATTAATTCCTATAACTTTTGATGCTATGAACCTTTGCAGAAACATTTAGGACAGCTATGTTTTTAAAGAGGGATCTTCAAAGGAATAAAAATCATTATCTGAATAAACAGTAAAGCTAATCACATTTTAACAAAAAGATTGCTAACAATTTTTTATAAAGAAAAAATCTTGAGTTTTTCTAAACATCTAACAAATACACAACAGAATGTCGCATATCCAGGATTTTTGCAATGAGGCAACTCAGGAGCTTAATATTAAGCAAGTGCTAAGAGCTTTACTGGACCACAGCCAAAATGCTCAGAGATGATGCAGTTTCTCTTAAAGCTTAAATAGTTTTGAGATATTTTTTATTATATTATTCATCCTCTTCCACTGATGATTGATCAATATGACAAAAAACTTTGTACTTAATACAGGAGTATGAGATTTCCCACTGTTGAATATTTTCCATGCTGGAAATTAATAATATATTCTTAGTCTGTGGACCTGATTCTCCTCTTCATTTATCAATTTTATGCCAATGGAATTATACTGAATAGCTTTTTATTCCAAAGGATTTTCTGAAAATCATAATAAATTACATTGACCTTAGCTTACAGCCTCTGATCACTACTTTTAAATACAGTTTTACTCCCTATAGCCAATATATTTTCAACCATTTACATGGTTGGTAAACAATTCTTGCTGTAATCTCTGTAATGCTAACATGCTCTATCAGCCATGAAAATTATCTAAATATAAGAACTAAAGCTAGGAGTAAAATGCACCAAAACTCCAACTCCCACCTCCCCCTGAAATCCATAGTTACAGTAGTAGCAGAGTAGGAACAGGTTAAAACAAAATCAACATGTTTGTTCATTAAAACAATCTGAATAACTAGAAGTAACCATGGCATCAAATTAGTAATTTAATGCCAATTTGTCTTATCTTCAACAGAAAAACAAAACAAAAAACGCCTACCATTTTTCATTTCTAATTTATAGTGGATCCATGTGCTAATACCATAGCAATTATTAAGGCACTGTCAAGAATAAAAAAAATTTTTTTTTTTTTTCTTTCATGGTAATCTTTAACACTTCAGAATAATGTGCTCACTCTAGCACAATTAGACACAATAAATATGAGAATGACTATTCTGATACTTTTTACAAAAAGAAAAAAGATATTTTTCAGAAGGAAAATACAATACGATATGGAATTGTCATTTCTACCTTGCATATGAAAAGAATTTCAAAAGCTTTGAGATGTAAACTATCATAGGAAAATCACTCAGAATGCAGTCGGACTTAATGGAGCTGCATCTTTGAACAAGAAATCTCATGAGGATGGGCTGTCTTTGGCATATCCCTGCATAGTACTCGCCATACAAAATCTGAGTTGCCCAAAGTTACTACTCAATAACAAGATTCCACATTTTTTTCCCGTGTTTGGAAGCAGGAGGTTGTCACCACAAAAAATTCCACAACCAACACTTTGGTATAACCTATTCCAGGTGCAGAGGAATAGCATCAAGTCTCTGATGTCTTAGTTGCCTTGAGTTCAGGGAAACAATGTCAAAAGCAAGAGTAGAGAGACTAGAAGAGTCGTGGGAATGTGATGGAAATACTGCAAATTTTGACAAAAAGATTAATATTGCCCAGCCTTGGCTGGGTGCAACTTAGGGATAGCTGCTGACAACTTCCCTGGAAAAGTGGTGGTGATAAGGCACCAAGGGCATAGAAAATTAATTGATTCGAACACTTAAAGGTATAAAAATTTGGCCCAAGCCATAGCCAAAGAGGAAATAACAGAAAAGAGCATGGCTGGAGAGCAGAAAGATTGTTCACTGGGGACTGTCCAACAAGAGCAAATCGCTGGGTAACAGTTTCAGTGCCTGATCTATCGTCCCCTGAAGTCAGTGGAAATTCTCTGAAGGGATTTAAGGTCTGGGAGACCAAATTGAAAGCACAAGTCTGGATGCAGATGTACACTGTCAATACTAAGGTCAAAGGGTGACCCTTTGAGAGAGAGTGGTGGACCTTCAAGTGGTTCCCAAAAGGAGACAATGTAGGTGTATTTTCTCCACCTTCTTCTGTGCAGATTCTTGCAAGGGGGGACAGGACACCTCAGAAACTGGTGCCTCTGGTATTTCCGCAGAAGCACTCACTGGTCTGCGGAGGTCTGCTGCTACTACATGCTGATTGTGACAGCTGCTGTCCCAGTTCTCATACAGGGGACTGGAACAGGATCTCCAGCACTCAGAGCAAAACCCGCTGAAGCTTGTAATCAAGCTTTCTGGTACGGATTAGTACAATCACATCCTGTGGAGAATAAGCACAGATGGAGACCTGTAATACACGTTCACCAGTGAGTTACACAGTCATGGACAGGATGTAACTGACCTTATGCTCTCGAATTTGTCAGGAGCCACTAAAATTATTATCAGTGAGTTTGTGTCTCTGACTTGTGCCCTGAGAAAGAGAAAATCTCTTCTCTTCAATCACTAGTTCACCATCATAAAGCGTATTCTTTAATCCCATGAGAAATAGTAGCCTGTGGGTTTAACTGTGTGCCTTAGATGTTTGTGGGAATTTAATCTTCATAAATTTATCATCAGAGCAAAGTAACGTGTTCTGGCAAAAAAAAAAAAAAAAAAAANCAAGCCACTTAAACACACAAAAGCATGACCAAAATTCAGTGCTGAGAGCAGGGCTTGCTTTTTTGCCATAGAAATGTCAGCAAGCCTTATAGGTAACAAAACTTGATTACCTGAGTAGTATGAGGTATAAATTTACAGAGAAAAGGTTGGAAAGAAGAGATGGGTGGTACTCCCTCCCTCCCTCAGAAGAAAACCTTGCACAAATGAGTTTTGTCTGAGAGAAGCTCAGTCTTGCTTGCTAATTTCCAGAGAAAGCATTTATTGTATTACAGTCTCTTTGCCTTCTGCTTAGTCTTTAAGTGGAAGTGTGGGGGAGGACAGTTTAATACAATGCTCTGCTGTGTATATGTATACATTTTTAATTGCAATACATTTTAATTTAATGTATTTTCATATATTAAATAACAGCAAGGTAGCATTTTTTCCATTCCAGGAATAAGGGCAGACTAAAAATCTAGTAATATTTTCATTTTGATGTGTTAATATGAATGAGAAGAAAGTCAATAACTTGTTTTAAACAGGTGTGATATATATGTGAGAGAACTTGTTTAGCTGATTTATACAGAAATATGTAAACACACATAAAACCACACAAACATTGATTTGAACAGCCTTGTAATTTTCCTCGGCAGTTCTGACTAGTGACACAATTCAGTTTAATATTGATCTCATGTATGTTGATGAGAGAAGAGCTGGCCTCCTGGAAGTAGGAGATCATCATATATTTACACTGCAGCAAGGCGGGAGGGCAGGGGTGAGCAGAGAAGAATAACTTTTTGAATGGGCTTCTCTGTTTGTGCCATAGGAGATACTCCAGTGCATCCCACCCAATGTCCAGCTGCTGGTGAGCTCAGGTCTTGGGTAGGCACTGTGTTGTCCCTGACAGCTGAAATGGCCCTAGATGTCCCAGTTTAAGAAACTGCTTTGTTCTCTTTGCATTTCAAACACAACTGGAGATTTAGATCTTCTCATAACCTTGGAAAGGTCACAGCTGGGCGTTGGTTCAAGGCTTATCTTCCAAAGATGGTGGAAAGCACCAGCTCTGGCCTGTAAAAACTGCAGGTTTTCAGTCCAAAGGGAATAAGGTAGCTTTCAGAAAAGCCTGCCCAAAATTTCCAAGTTAATACTCACCAGACAGAGATATATATCACTATTTTGTTCCCTTTTTTTTTTTTTTTTTTTTTTTTTTTTTTTTTCTTCCCCCCCCNTTTTTTTTTGGTCATCCTTCCCTCTCCAAATTCAGAGAAATTATCCTTTTAAGGTAATAATGGCAGGTCATATCTTGGTGAGATATTACTTCAAAAATGAGCTGTATTTCCTCTTTTTGATGGTTCTGAAGGATAGGGTGTTGAGAGAACCAGTTGGAGTTGGCCTAACTGGTCACAGGAAAGAATTGACGACCTTATGTGTCCAGCACACAGGAAAATATAAATGTCTCAGCTTCCCAAAACTCTGCTAGAAATCATGAGACATTTAAAACTCTTAACCGATACAGACATTTCTTACTTAAGACATGCATTTTTAGTTCAGATTTATTAACAAAATTTGAACAGCTTGCTTACGTTCAAAGTAAAAATATTGCCTCTGGGAGTCAAATGCTTTCTCTTCTGAGCCAAACCTGACCTGTGTGTGTGTGTTCCAGATACCATAGGCTCATTGCTTTCTGGTGGGAATTCTTTGCAACATGCAGCTTTTATTAAGGTTAGGAGTTATTGGATCAAATGTTGATGTAAATTCTTATCCTAAAAAACTAATTAAGAATGCCTATTTAAAAAAAAAAAAAACAGAAACACAACACAATTTATTTTACTGCAAACATTTGTTTCTCATTTTAGATGTTTTTAGTTTCACATTGTTCTGTGTTGTGAAGTCTATTTTCTTACTATTGATGATTGCAGCTCCCATTTTGAGTTTTGTCACTGGATTCTATTGAGAAAAACCTGTCTGTCTTTGTTTTAACCAAAACCATAGAATGTGAGAGAGCTTGCTAAAATCCATCAACAGCAACCTGTGCGGTTGTAGAACACTGCATATTAATATGCTAATCTCATCTGCGTTGAAAACCCTCAAAGTTTCTACCAGAATATCTTGAAAATAAATTTTTTTCTCAATCATGAATTTGCTTCTCAGTTTGATTCTGAGCAGAAAGCACAACCATTATGGATCTCGCTTAAATTACATCAAAATATGTTTGATGTTAATACTTATGTTCAGGAATCTTTGAGAATAATGGTGCTGACATGAAAAGAAAATAAGAATTCTGTCCAAAAGACATTTTTCAAGGATGCTTTGCAGCATTATTTCATTTTTAAACACTTCGTTCCAGTGGTTTCTCAACTTTACTTGTGATGGTAACAGGAGGGGAGATGTAATCTGCATAATGCTTGTGCAGTCACTAGGGTGGAGATACTGTAGTCTTGTTTAGTCCTTACAAAAAACGAGTGGCTTTTGGTCTAACTCTCATGCAGTCAGTGGAATTCTTCCAAATGACATGGGTGAGATACCTTCACTTACCCAGTCCTAGGAGGTTCCTTATTTGAAGCTGATAAGATGCGACGATGACAGGAAAATAGAAGGCTGTAGCAGTGACTTCCCTGGAAGCTTCCTATCCCAAAGAAACACCAGTGTCTTCCAAAGTCTCTACTGGCAGCTAACTGGTGGAATAATGGTTCTTTTATTTGCAATTGGACAGATTTGGGGGCTTTTGTATCTCTACAGACAAAATGAAACATTATAATGAAGGAATAAGTTTAGATTGTTTTATTTAACTAAATTGTCAGTTAAATGTCATATAAGCCTGCCATTAAATTTTATGTTGTGTGCAATAATGGAGGAAAGATTAATTTTATATTAGTTGGGTAACATCAATTATTTTAAAGTCTAAAAATTGCCAGATATAGGAGAACATTCCAACAGGGTTTGGCACACGAAGTTCCCGTTCAGCCCCATAAGCAGAAAGTCAGATTTTCTGAAGAGAGTTTATCTGTTTCTGACTACTATATGAAGCGGTCCAATTTAGTGCATAATACCACTGAGAATAATGAAATTGTTTCATTAGCATGCTCATCTGCAAATGCAAATAATTTTATTTTTTTTTTAAATCATAAGGAAGTGTTTCCTTTCTCCATGCACTTCTGCATGCATTTATGGATGAGAGCATAGTAGTCACATTGAATTAATCAAAAATAATTTACACTGAGAATCTTATGTCTTTCCTGTGTCATGTAATCTATTTATAAACTACTGAGGAAGTGTAAAACCAGTGGGATTATATAGCATAGAGCTACTGTGGAGAAAGCTAGTGTCTGAACAGTAGTCAGGCTTAACTTGTGTTTGAATTTGTTCGATAAAGATGCGATCAAAGGAGTAAAATTAGTAGACTGATATTCAACTCTGATTCACATTCATATATAATATCATGAAGCAGCTGTATAGGTAACATGAGTCACTAAAATACAGTTTCCTCAAAGCATCAAGGTACAATATAATTACAGTGCTATTTTGGTACATGACCAACTTTCATGTTGCTCAGAGATTTTATTACAGTAAAGGTTCCTTCTTTTGATTTAGATCCTACATACCATAAATTATAATTACCCTTTTCTCACATTAATTTGTCCATCTGTCCTTCATATCTCCTTTTATATAAGAACTTCACAGGTCACAAAAGCATCACGAAGCGCAGCAGAGGTCATTTGAAACATATTAGCCTTAATTGGTGGGTGGTTCCGACTAGTGGGAAGAAATAGACATAAATACTTTGTCTGGTTTTGTCCCATTCCTCAGAGAGATAAACGCTGATAAGATCAGTAGTAAAACACTACAAAATATGAATCTGAACATATGCTCTTTGTTTCTGATTAAGGCAGAAAGCGTAGGAAAGAGAGCAAATATCATTCATCAATAGTCTGTATTTATTTGTATATGTAAAAGCCTACCTCTGTATGGATGTATGTAAAATATATGTGAATCTTGTACTGTGACTAAGGTGAAATCCAGGAAGTACCACATCTAAATACCACTCTCCCTGCACACACAGAATTATTGTGCAGGAAATGCATATGAGAAAAGATATTAAAAAATAATATGCAACCTCAGCTATGCTTCTTATGGTCCTTCCTAGTAAGTACCTCGGTCCAAACCATCTTTAAAGTGAGTCTCTGATGTCTAAGGTGATTGAGTCCAAGGTGGATTTAAAGGTCTAGAGCTTGACTGAACCAATCCCTCATTTGTTCTGCACGATACAACAGCTTACAAAGTGCAGGTTTTTGGAGGTGCTTAATAAAAGCCCATTATTATCTCTCACATACAAGCAATAAAAGATATTAGAAGGGAAGGGCCCCTTTTTTGTGTTCATTTCCTTGGCAAATAATGGGAATGCTGTCATTTATATCCAGTCTTGAGGCAAAATTTGCAGATGCCCAGTGGGAGTTTTGCCTGTTCAAGGACTTCAGACCGGGTCTGACTTACCAAAAGTGCAGTGTGACTCACGCTGAGGAGTACAAACAAACAAGGTAAAGGGTAGCTCCTACCCCATATTTCTGAATCTGAGCATTCCCAGGGTCCCCATTGAATCTGGCAGGTAACACTTCTTATGTAGAGTTAAAAATCAAATCTGAATTTGTTCAAAGCATTTGGGTCTGATAATTTAGGTAAAACTTATCTCTATCTAATGCTAAAATGCACTGGATTTCCTATTACCTTCTTTTTTTCTTTCAAGCCTGCCAAAGCCCATGGAATCAAAATCACTATAAACAAACGAACTGAAACTAGAGACTATTAAAATTAGTTACTCTCCAGATCCCACACAAGATGTTTCCAAAAGGCCCAGTAGGTGAGGACTATTTCTCAAAAAGTAGAATATGGGGGTAGGTGAATTCCAGAAAAATCAGTTATACCAAGATTATGAAAAATTCTAAAATAAATATAAATAGCACTGGAGTGACCACCGAAAGCAAGAGACTGAGAGATAGTTTGGCAGAAGAAAATGCTCAGGCAGTTTATAAAAGTCATAGGAAAACATTTCTTAATACTTTGTAGGTCCTCTGTCAAACTACAGGATCCCTGCTCTTATCAGCACAAATCTTGTAGTGTATCATGCAAAGAGCAAGAAGTGGAATGTGGTTCTTATCTCAGCTTGTGATAGAAAATCCAATAAATCTCAGAGAAAAGGCTACAAGTGAATTATGAGGGCTTTACTGTCTTATTTATACAATGTATTTTTCTTCTTGTAAGAATGATGGTGTTGATTTAAAAGTGTGGAGAGAAAGAGAAATGGAAAATAGGAAGAGGGAAGTGGAGGATTTTTATCTCCTACCAAAAAAAAGTATGCTTACAGTTTTCACCTTTCAGGAAAAAATACAAAAGCACAATTTTGTCATTTGTGGAAATGATGACTGTGGTACAGCAGACAACGTTCTTAGTTTTTCTCAGCCTTTAGCTATGTAACCATCAAGATATGCTTTCCTATGCCTATACTGGGAGCTTTCTGAGCGCCCTGTCCTTATCACTGTGATAGACATGCTGTAGCTCAGGCCCGAGAATCCCTAAACCCTTGTCGTCCACAAGTGACTGGGTTACAAAACACTTTGATTCACACATCTTACCAGCCTAGCCAGGCAGTTTAAGTGTTTTGCACTGAGATACTACTCCCCTTGGACAATGGATGAACTTGGGGTAAGACAGTTTTTGAAATAAAGCTGAAGTTTGCTTACTGAATAATAGGTGTGTTCATGAGACAAAGCTTGAGCCTGCCTCTGTCAGTGCAGCTAAAATCTTGGATGTCCAGAGAAATCATACCTCTCCAGGGAAGCAGCTGAGTAACAGCTTTAAAACAAGCCATGCATAATTGCCCTGCATAATTGCCCTGTGTTGTGGGGAAAATACAGTAGCCATTTTGGAATTACCTGGCTTCTCTTTCATATTATTGGAATGAAGGCCACGGGAATTTCAGCTGCTTCAGATGAGGTGTCTCCTCAGTTCGATATTTTATTCTCCACTAAATAGAATCATTAAGCATATACTTCAGCTTCATGATGCTGAAGGCATAGAACCCCCAAGAACACTTTTAGCCAAGACCAATAAAAAAACAAGGGTAAAGGCATAGACAGACTTTCCTAAAAAATGAAAGCTTTAAATGAGTGATATTAGCTTATAGGAATTATATTTTTTTAATTCATACATACAGACTTACTTTCCCTTTAAAAATACCAATTTATTCTCATAATTTATTAGCAACTAAAATATGGGTATAATCATAGCTAACATAGCATGATATATTGCCACTAATACAAATTGTACTTATTGAAGTTCTGAGCAATGTAAATACCTACTGAATTCCAGAGACACCTATGCAGTATCTGACATACCTACAGCCTCGCTGCCATAAAGTTGGGTCTCCACACAGTAATGTAATCCCTTTCACCAAACTTCTTTAACAAGTTACTGTATTAATGTCTAAGCACAACTACTGTGCTTGAATGCATAGGTGGACATTCAACGTATCTCATTTACAAAACATTTACATTTATGTCAGATGTGAGTCTGTGGCTTGTTTTAGTTTAAGAAAAAGCCTGACAAATATTTTTCTAAAGGTTTCCACTCTCTTATCAACAATAAAGTACTGCAGAGATGTCCCGCAAAACCTTACTATGTTACTAAAATTGCGTACTGTAATATTGAGATTGGTTCATTTTAGCCTGTGGACTGCAGCTCCAGGATGGGTAAAAGGGTTCTGAGATCCTATTTCCATTTTTCTCCTTCCAAACTCTTGGGAAATATGCTTAGTTCGCAACTTTCAACCAACCTTTCATAGATGCCAGGAACCACAGTGGGATGTTTTTAGGGTGCATGTGAGGAAGGGCTGGTTGAATGTGAGGTCATGATATGAAATATGTAATCAACTCCTTTCCAACTAGAACTCTATCCATTTAAAACATAAAACCTGTGGTTCTTACTGTTGCTGTATTTTTTTCTTTTATTTTAAATGCATCCTTTGCAGCAAAGCCAAGCTGGCTCTGTCTCCTACTAAAACACTACCCAAGAACAAATGAGCATTTTTGTTAAAGCATGGGGATAGTGGAAGAATTATGATTCTGTTGGATAAAATCTTTTGGGTTTAAATAGTTACCATTTTTCCGTGGAGAAATCAGACACCTTGTTGGTGTTTTCTTGTAGTAAACATAAGGTCACTGAAAGGAAACAAGCTAGATGGAAGATCACCATGGTATTAAATTGCTTCCATCTGCAAACACTGTAAATCGTGTAGACATAAAAAGAGGTTATGATAAGAACTCTGAAGTGTCATGTATCTGGACTTTAAAATGTTCTTCTGCTAAGGACTTTATTCTGCTGCCAAGATTAAGAAACATGAAGTCATGACTCAGGAGCTGGGCCCTGTCAAAGGCATTCTGCTCTAGAAATGTACTCCTTCCTCTTGAATTTTCTTTTTCATTCTCTACAGGAAAGATGATCTCAGAATATTGACTGTCCATTGTAATTTCTTATACATGCATTTTCTTAGTCCCTGACTTGACACTAATTCTAAGAAAGACTGAAGCTGGGGAAAGTATTAGAAAAGTAGAAGCTTATTTTCTTTTTCTATTTGTTAATTGTCCCTAAAGAGGCATCACATTTTCTTATTTTTAGTTCAAGTATATCTCAGGCTATGAATCCAAACAGGCTGTTTTCTATATACACAGTTCTGGAAGTGGTGAGTACTCATATGTGCAACTTTAAACACCTAAATTACTCTCCATTTATAGCACTTACCTTAAAAACTTGGTTTTCTAATTTCATCACAAGTGTTTTAGTCCCTCATTTCCCATGGCATTCTATTGCTTGATGGTTACATGACTTCTAGAACCATAAAACCTTTCAAAATTGCTCTTTAAAGACTTTTACTGTATTATCTCATGAAAATATGTGCTAATTATGCCTCCATCCAAAATTTTATGACGTACAAACACATGGCGAAATGAATGCATTTCAAAAAAGTTTAATTCCTTTATATATTTCTGGGAACAATGATATACAGATCACTAAATACATTTAATCTCCAATCTTTGAGCATTGAGTACTTTCATGATTATAAAGAGAAATTCTTATCTCAGTTGAGATTTTTTTTTTCTTCTTTGTTTCCTTTGAGGGAATTTACTTAGAATTCTTCAAAGGTGCATTTTTATACAAAAGGATTAATGTATTTTGTGGATTTCTATCAATTTAGAACAGCATGTTCGTTGCAGTTCATTACATGCACTGAGAAAAGTCTACAAATGAATTACAGTTTTTTCTCAAGGAGGTCCTGCATACTTGCCTAACAAAATACATTACAAATATAACCAAAACATGTATGCACAGACCACAGATATAAACATTTTACAAGGGTAACTCCCATTCCCGTCTGTCTTCTCCTTGTGTATCAAACAAATTACTGTAATGTAACAAAGGAAAGGCTGTTCCTTAAGTTGCTTTTCAGTTGGAGCCTTGTCTTTATCTGTGCGCAGAGAGAACAAAAATGTTTATTTATACATGTGGCTCTATAGTTGCTACTCAAAAAGTGCTGCGTACAAACATCCAGGATTTCTCCAGCAGAAGGAACACAAACGCAGACCTTGAAGATAATGACTATAGGTGAAAGTTCCATTTGGCAGTTGTCCACACACCCTGAAGATATTAACAAGGGGACTTTAGAGAGAGATGCCAGATTTCTCTCCATCACTACCCAAAGCATTGTTACAGAGATGTCTGGCTCCAGGTTCAAGAATTTCTTTCCAGCTAAAAAGAACTCCAGGAGTTTTCTTTGATTCAGCCTTTGATGGGCCCCCAGTAGCCCTCCCAAGGAGAAGATGATGAAAGACAGTGATGAAGAAGGTTAGACAACTTTTAAGGAAAATCTGCCTTTCCAAAGACTTTCAATCTTGAGGACTAATCTAAGAAAAGATGTAGACCAAAAGATCCCTGAAACTGGTGACTCTGACTGTGTTGGAAGAGTATCAGAATTACACAGTAGGAACAGAACCATTCTTTTTAGTCAAACTGTTTTTCATTCAAATTCTGGCTTTTTCCTGGAATATTTTAGCAATATAGAAACTATCTTTCTTCAGTTTGAATTGTTTGATTCTGAAAACTTTACCCTGCTTTGGTCTTCCCTACAGCTGAGCAGTTAATAACACTTGAAAAAGATTTACAGGAAAGGATCATTGAATCGTAGGATTTCTATGTCATTTGAAAGAATTGGAAACAAAGAAATTTTCCTTCATTCATTTACCTGAGAGGCCCATCTACCTTCTTAGTCAATACCAGAGTGCTTTTTAGACAGCTAAAACTGTACAGTGAAAGCTAATGAAGTTTATTTCCTTTAGTTGCTGGCAGAAAAGTAAGTGCTTGCAGGAGACACATTGGAATATTTCCATGCCAAAATAGCAGGTGAGATATTCATATAAAAATTTGTAACTATTTTAAGTGAATCATGAAGGAGAAAGGCAAGGTATTTTAAAAGTGGCCATTCAGTGATCTGTTCTTCTTTTATTTATAACTTCCGAAATTTGTTCCAGCTATTGAACAGTGAAATATTTATTCCAACTGTTACACCAACTATTACAATATCTCTGTTTCTTTCCAATCCATTGATTGAAACATGTGAAAAACAAAAAGTTTTTCTTAGTATGGGAAGAGTAAGTCATCTACAGACAAATCCTGAATTTTAAGATAAACATCTCTATAGGAAATGATGGGGAAAATAACTTGCCACAGAAATATGGTGAAATGATACTCCTGTAATATTTTTACTTCTTTTAAATCAGTGGCAGACATATTACCTTACCAAAATATAGATATCCATAGCAAAAGTATTTAATCTGAACTTGGAAGCCTCAAACCCCTTTATGATCTTTGAAGACAAACTGCAATTTTTTTTGATAAAATTAATCTCAGTTTATTGAAAATGACAAAAAG
Source organism: Chionis minor (assembly GCA_013398295.1). NCBI lineage: Eukaryota > Metazoa > Chordata > Aves > Charadriiformes > Chionidae > Chionis > Chionis minor. Next base: position 435,166 of record VZSF01008379.1, read on the forward strand.
TAGTAAGAAGGTTTTCACTCTTAACGAACTATTTCTCCTTTCAGAATATTCTACTTTGAGTCTATTTTCTAGTGAAAAACTTCTGACACCACAAAATGAAGAGGTTGTCCAGATTGTTGTAGTGCTAAGTTAATATAAACATAAACTGAATGAAACTGAAAGGCAAGCTTCAGTAACAGTATAATATCTCTTGTGTTTTCCTGTGTGTTTGTCGCACCCAATGTTGTCTTTTGCCTTCCAGTATGTTAAAGCTTTACAGAGACTGACTCTTCTGAACTGTGTATCTACCATAGAACGATACTTACGTCTAGCTGTGACTTGACAAAGTCATGGTAATATGGCCCTATCTGTTGGTGGTAATGAAGGGTTAGTTGACAGTTTGGAATAAGCAATTGAAAGATACATGTTTTTGTACTTAGCAATATCTAAGGATTTACAGAAAACATTTTAAGGTAGACCTTAAAATGCAGAGCACTGCAAGCAAGAGCGAAGTGTAGAGCAGACATGAGAATGCATGTCATTAGAAAACTAATATAATGATTTCTGTGATAAGAATAATATTGTAGATAGACTACCACTGGTTTGAATTGGAAAAGAATATCAGTAATAAGAGATAGACAATAAAGATATAAAGATATGAGGTGGATTTTAGGAAAGACTGTATTAAAACTGAACAAAAGCTTTGTTTGTTTAGGGCTGATTTCACTCTAAAGGGGCAAATAGAGACTGCAGTGGTTTTTGTGTGTGTGTATACACACACCTATACTTATATATACATACACATGTATGTATCTCTCGACACGTTTTTGCAGAAGAAGATGAGTCCATTTTCTGGGGATTTTTGGTTTAGAATTATTATTTTTCTCAGTGAAAAACCATATTTCAGCAACATTCTTCTAAACGATAGTCCTTTCCCTAACTCCAGATCTTAGGATTCAAAACTATACGTTACAAAATCTCAAGTTCTCCTCACTGCTTGCCATTCAGACTGTAATGCCCTCTTCTCTGACTTCCTTACTTTCCTGATTCTTGAGGGTCTTAATTCCCTGTCATTCCTTGTTCTCTAAATTTCTTCCTTGTTTTTTCATTCTTCTCAACACCCTCCACAAATTTGACTTTTCCTTTAAAGCTGCTCAAAGCTTAATTCCATTAATTACAAGTCTGAATTTAATACTTATACACCTATCAACTTTACGTGCATAATTAACATCTGCTTAGAGCAGTGGTCTCTGTCTTTCTTTCATCTTTGTTTCCAGTATTTCATTAATTAATCCAGCTTTTAACTTTACACAACTTCATATTTTCTCTCACACACAAAGATACGGAGAAGTATCTCACTCTCTTATACTCTCCTTCAAATATTTCCTAAAGACTTTGCCTTAAGACTAACCTAATTACTGATTGTTACTCAGCAAATGGTAAGTATCAGTTATCAATCTGCCTTTGCTGTGTTTGTCTCACCTACTCTCTCACTCTTACAGTTATTAAGTCTCTTGAATCTTCTTCAAATTAAAAAAAAAATACATAAACAATAACTAAAATGTATAAACAAAACCCTAAAAATACAAGGAACTGTTCCTGGGTTTCCTAATATCTGTTTTCTTCTTCATATCCTCATTCTCTAGCCTTTATTTCATTTTCATTGGTATCTTCTGAACTTCTTACTGCACAAGGCAGAGGACATTTTGTCATCCAACTCTTTAGAGTTACCTAGCTTTTACTGCGGTCCTCACTCACTATCATGATACAAGCATTTAATATTAGCATTTCTTTAATGACTGAACAGCAATTTAATCTGCCATCAAATAGAGAACACTGTTTTCCAGAGGTCTCCATACAGTACCCTAAGTAAAAAGTTAATAATCAGTAAATTAATCAATTAATAACAAGTAATCAGCACCTTAAATAAACAATTAAAACAAATATTTTCTTTCTCCCTTACTCTCTTAGGCCCATGAATTCCATAGGGAAGGCATATAAAGGCAATAAAAGTTTATTATTAATATATATGGGTTAAAGGGGATTAGAAAGAAAACGAATCAAAGACATGAAGTGTTTTCATTGTGCCTGCTCCAAGTCACTGCAGAATTTCACTTTCTGTCTTATTTATTAAGCAAAAGACAAATTACCTTGATGTCAAAGAAATATAGCAGGGAGAAAAATGAAACAAGTGGCCAGTGTACTTAAATATTTCATGTTGTTTCCTTGTATTTTCTTTTAAGTTTTGCTTTCACATTTCTTTAAAAAAAAAAGCAGACTTCGTAGAAGCACTTCAGCAATTAAAATTCCTCTTTTTCCTGTCAGCTTTAACAATCAAGTTTGCAGCAGCACTGACATCAGTTCAGACTTGTCACCCCTTTGGCAACTAGTGCTTCCCGATATCAGAGAAAAGTTGTAATAAAGTGGATTGTTATTATATTTCCCTCACTTTTTTCATAGATTCATAGAGATTAACACTAGTAGGAATCAAAAGATCATCTTTTCTTACCTGTTTTATATCATAAGCTATTACTTTTCATACAGTTACCCTATTTTGAACCCTGCTACTTCTCTTTAACTGAAGTTTTAAGTGTATTTTCATAAAGCATCTCATCTAGAAACACATCCTGCCTCAATCTGAAGACAATAAAGAAGTCCAGTGCAGAATCCACTGTCTTCTTTTGACAATTTGTTTTTCAAAGTGCTAGTAATTTCAAGCAATTTTTTCTACATTTTTCTCGAAAGTTTGGGTGCCAGTTTTATTTTCCAAGGTAAGACCCACACACACATTAGTGTAAAATCTAGGCTGATTACTGCTTATTTTTCCTAATGCATTCTTCCAAGGCTTCTATTATCCTTTATTATCACAAGCATCCCAAGACATCCCAGCCTGCTGTGACCCCAAGTGTTTTCCGAATTAATATTCCCTACATCCGCAGTTAGGACTATATTCCTTATTCTTATCTAATTTTTTTTGTATAACCAAAGTTGTCTTTTTTCTTTATTATGGATTTACAGCTTTTCATTCATCTAGTAAACTCATCTTGAAAAATTCTTACTTCTTATTTGCGCTTTTCTATTCAAGTATTCCTCTGTAACAACTATATTCCTAATTTTTATCAGATGTGACAAACTGCCTCCTTTAAATCAAGGCCTGTTTCTATTATTTCTGCAGATTTTCCTTACTTTACTTACATTGAATAGAAGTTATGATCACTAGCCAACCATCAATTTCTAGCCCAGTGATTATTACCTTGTCTTTCTCTCTTGTGATGAAATTCAAAATACCTTTGTGTTACAAAATTATCCTGCATGATTCCTTAAATCCTTTAATGTTGTTTTACTACTGCCTGCCTGAAACCTTCAACATTTATCTGAAAGTGAGTCCTCCGTTGCATGTTTTTATTCTTTCTGCACAATAAGGACAGACAGTATCGTAGTTTTGGTGTGAGTCTGTGATCTGTCACAAACTCCTACAGCTCTCCCTCTCTGGACAATGTCCACGAGCGTGCTTATCTGCAACTATTTCAGGACCCAAACTATTACTAATTTTACAATAGTCAGTACCTGTCATAAAGAATGCCAACTGTTATGCCCTCTGTCGGCTCTGGGTTTTCTGTAAATCTTACAGCCCATGATTTAGGATACAATCATATGAGTCACCCCAAATGGCTCAGCTGATTCCATCCGTATAACATTTTTCTCACCAACAAGAATTTCCAGTTTGTCTCACTTGTTACCCGGATTCATAGTATCTTGAGGCTAGAAAACACCCTTTTCTTTATGTTCTTCATTGTTCACGATGCTCCAAGTCTTAGTTTGTATGTTTCTTGCCTTCCTCAATTTCATAGTGTGTAGTTAGGTCTTCGTGGAGATTAAAGAGAGTTTACAGCATAATTCTGCTTGAATGCCACAGTAGCCACAGCAAAAGCTGTGAGATTAATGAGGATGCCCTGAAAAAAATCTTTGTCTATGCTCTGGTAGCAATGCCCACCTTTAGGATATGAAGACTACCAGCTGGCCTCTGCTAGGCAGGAGAATGAGGCTGTTCTACTAAAGTCAAAAATCTTGCAGAGCATCTCAAACGAGTAAAGCCATTTGTCAGCTCAAGACCAAAAAAAGAAAGAATTTGCCTGACATACAAAAAGAAAGAATTTTTAAAGCTCTCCTGATGTGGAGGGGGGAAACTAGTACTCTGAAGACCAATCATAGATGTCAGGACTAACATATGCCAGTACTTTAATGAAGAACAAATGCTGCTGAATGGGGTTTGGTGCCTGAGGGCGCCTCCCAGATTGCTGTATGGTCTAGCGTATTTCTGTGAAAAGCATTACATTATTGCCTCCTGCATTAGAAGATTTCTTATCCTGCTAAACACCTTGTGTGCTTTTGCCTGTTGCTTACAGGGGGACGGGGGCATGGGGAGGACGAGAAGGTGGAAGTGAAAAGGGCGACAGGGTGTTTGCTCATGAACTGCTTACCAGAGAACTTGCCTTTCAGTAGCCACTGTCAGAACCTGGTAAAAACATGCCTTTGATTTTTCTTTTCTATCATGAAACATGAAATGCTGCCAACATATATTTTTCTCTGCCAAATATCCAACATATTTTGCCTTTTGTGGAATGACTGAAACTGAAATCATCTCCCTGTACAACTAGGGTGATGTTCTCTACATTTTCGAATCATATTTGGACTTCTTCCATAAAGATGTTATCTGACTTATGGCAGTACCTACTGCGATGCCTGTTAGGCACTGACTTCCCACCTGACCATCGCCAACAGCTGCAGAGGAGTAACAAAACTGGCAACATAATTCCAGCGAGTGGGAGGTCAATGCAACATCTGTCTTTCTTATCTTCTGCTTATTTGCACATGACTGCACTTTTTTTCCTCTTCTGCTGCTCAAAGAGTCTTTCAAGCATTTCAGTAATGCTTGCTTCACTGCATGTTTTGTTAGGTTGTCAGATTTCTGTAACTCATTTAGAACTTGTTTTATTTCAAACGGAGTGGGCAAAGTGGATGCAGATTTTTCAGCTTATGCATTTCTAATATATCTCCTAGAGTTTAGCTTATGATAATCAAATCAGTAGGAAGCAGGTTTATGCAATTTATGCGTATGAAAAAATAAGTATATGTAGTTGCTACTTCTGCAGAGGTACATAGCTGAAAACGTCTAATACGGCAATAGCAACACTAAGAAAGAGAAGAATATATAAGTTAAGCTTCATTGATACTTGTCCAGTATATCTTTTTCCCTAAAGCCTTATACTCTGCCAGTGCCAGGTACTGATAAAGTAGCGTTTTGGAAATAACATTAAATAAGAGGAATCTGGGTAAAATTGTTTTCAACTCACCATTAAACACAACAGGAAGCCTCAGTATCCAGTGTTAGAGCACTCAAATACCTTTAAAGATGACTTCTGGATTATCCATGTTTATTCAAAAAACAGTTGAAATTACTGAAGTTTAAATAGTAGCAAGTTTAATTGTGATTGTTGGTGCTTTAAGCTGTGAAAAAATGCTACCATTCTCTACCATTCTCTTATATTGCTGGAAAGCACAGTTGCAAAGATGTGGCAAGTGCCAGACTTACCTCCATATCTGTGAAGCATTCCATGTAACTACTCCTTGGCTGCTCCTCAAAGCAGGCTGGGATGTGGGTACTTGGGTGCATCACCCACCACATGCACCAGGCAGCAACCTGAGCAGAAGCAGGCATTGAGGACATGCTGAGGACTCAGTCCTTCTAGGACAGACATTTCCATTGCAGTGCAAAAGTACATGGTGATACTGATCATTCAAAGAATTATGGTTAGACCTTGATCTTAAACTCCTCTGTTTGTGGGGGATAGGAAGCTGTGAGATGAAGTCGTAAAGAAAAAGTAGAATAAAATATCTTTTTTTTTTTAAATGTCAAACTCATAAGATACTTTGCATTACATTAGCAAATCAGCACAAATTAAAATTAAATAAACTGTATTATATTTTTAAAAATAGTTACTATATTAAACTTAATTTTATATAACTAAAACATTTTACGTATGCCAAAGTTTCTTCAGTGAGCTTCAAGTGACGAGCATTACCTAAAACAAGAGTGAGGGAAAATACTAAGGCAAAGACTATGGGTAAAAGTAAATGGGATTGGAATAAAAATACAAAGTTCTTAGAAAAAAATAAGATAGACTGTGAACAGAAGAATGAAAGAGTAAGGAATGGAATTTACCAAAACTACAAGACAGTATTTGAAATTATTTTGACTGAAAAATAAAAAGAGAGGTATTATATTGAGGCTCCTTAACGAAAGAAACCAAAGCAGAGTAGAAAAAAAAAGAAACCAAAAGCCAGAGTAGATAGGAATTTCTCTACTAAGCATTATCCAGCTATTTCTGCATCTAATTTTTGAAAACAAGTCAATACTGGCAGTCGAGGGAATCCACGAGCTGCACAGTACAAGTCATGTTAGAAATATCTTCCTGATGGTAGTGGATGGTGTCCAGAACTGATTTTTCCAATGAGAAAAAAGAAGGCAAATGCAGAAACCAAAAATTTATTCTCAATGCCTGGGAAACATAGAAGTATGACAGTTTTTATTAGTTGTGGAAAACAGTCCACCTGAGCAAGGATTTCAAAATTCAATTGAAAATAAGAACAGAGGAGTTTTGAGCAAGCATACATGGATATAAATAAAGAGGAGTAAGGAAGAAAGAAAAGTGAAAATTAATAACACATCCATAGACCTGTGCAGAAAGTATCCGTCTATGTACCTAATAGACCTGTACAGGAAGCTGTAGCCTAACAAAGTCAAGCAGAAACAAGGTGAAAAGCATAGAAAGAAGTAGAAGAGGCATACACTTATAGATCTGAATAGTCTGTAATAGCACAGAAATTGTTAAAACTAACAAAATTCTCTCATTGGGGAAATATTTGCTAAAGTAAGTGGTTTAACAAGGCTGGCTAAAAGATAGCAGAAAAATTCTGGAAAGCATATGGAATGAAACCAAAAGATGGTGCTACTCGAGAACTAAGTTTGGCTGTCTTGAGCTATTTGTGATTGAAAAACTGAGACAGATGAAACAAAGAGGAAGTTATTTATTAATTCTAATGAGTTTTGGATATGTTTTAATAAGCAGGTAGAAATTTGCGTGAGCCAAAACTGAAAAAGATGTCCAACACAAAATAAGAGAAAGAGACTAAATCCAAAGAAAATTAAGGAGTATAGGAACGGAAAAATGTCTTGTGCAATTGCCTGCATGAGAGGGGCAAAGAAGGGAGAAACAATTCTTTCAATAATCACATAAGATGTAGAACACAGACCAAGCACACTTTAGTCCTTACAATTTGTTTTAAGTTTGCAAGTTTCCAGGGTTGTGTGTAAGACTGATAGAAGCGAATGATGAGAATTTTTCTTTAATCTGCTCTGCAGGAACATCAGTGTTAAATTTTGTTTAACCACATCTAATAAAGACTTGTGGAAACTAATCAACTGTGAGGAGAATGTTGTAAGATTTTACTGAGGTGCCAGGATATAGCTTTGATTAATAGGATATTAAATAACACTCAGTAATTTGACTGGTCATGAATTAATCTCTTTTCTTCCTGTTGATAGATCTCATACCTCACTTATCACTATGTCAGACATTTGATATAAGGTATTAAATCATTTTGAACATTTTTTAGATTACTCAATTATAAACCTTGTGACTGTTTTATCTCATATCATTTGTTTGATGACAGCCCTTTACATTAAAAAGTCTAGAGGAATCTAATGACTCAGTTATGAAATTTTGCAGTTAGTAGTAATTAGCATGAACACCTGGTTATAAGTAAAAGTCAGAAAAATAGCTTCTTAAGAGAGATGCCCTCACTATACAACAGAAGAAACACGAGGTTTTGCTGTTGGCAAAAAAAAAAAGTGCAAATCCAGAGAGACCACTGAAAAAGGTGGTATGACACTTTGGAGGACACATCATATTTTATCCTGTAGTGCTTTGTAATGACAAACCACAAACAGAAATAATAAAATGACAAAAATATGTGTCCATGGAAATGTCCAGAATGTGCCAGAGTGGATACATTCCTATTCAAGGACCAGACCAAAATAAAGGTATTTAATGGAGAAGTAAAAATTGCAGTGAGCATGTTATTTTTTAAATAATGCATGCATTCATATCACACAGGTTATGTGAGTGGGTACACTAATTTTTCAAGTGAGTAGGAAATTTTCAGCTGTATTAAGGTCCACAGAATTTTGCTTCAGTTTGGGGACAGCTTTCTTAAGCACAGATTTAAAATGTAGCCTATAATCTTGCATTTTAATTGACTTAAACTAATTAGATTTATCCTAATAGGTCACCACTGAAATCAGCTGGGCCCGCAAATATTTATGTAGAATGAATTGAAGGTGATGGCTTTTCTGCCCCAAGATGAAAGGCAGGAGAGGGAAAAGACAGGAGAACCATGATGTGTCCTCATTACTTATATTGCACTGAACTGTTTGTGCAAGGACATCCACAAGGGATCTAGCACTGGTCCCAGAAAGAGAAATGAGAGACCAGGAGACCCACACTCATCTTTTTTCCCTGTGGACCCAGGATCAAGACCTCATGGTAATACTTGCCACTAAAGAGAACAAAAACTTTTAAGAACATAATTAAATAGCAGAAGTAAAATAGTATTAGAAAATCCCTAATAATGACTAACGCAACTGACATCTGGCATCATTTCACATTTGTATAGGGTAATAGAGCTGACTAATTGAACTTGTGTTTCTTAATTTTCATGACAAGGCTTAGTATTTAAAATTTAAGCAAAGGAGATTTTCTGAAAATACAAAAATATCCAGAATTTATATTATAATTTCTGGGAAGTTCTGGAATGACTCATGACCTTGTGATCTTAGTAGTCCCAAAACATATAATTCGACTATACATGCGGTAAAACTACAGGCCAAAATCTTCCTTGATTTTATCTCATTTCACCATGCAAACTCACAAACTATTCCCATTTTTTTTTCTCCTTTTCACTGTCATGGGGCTGATTTTGCTTTGTGCAAGTAAAAGCAATGACAGAATCTAGGTCTGAGAAAATATTATCTTAGAGCATAGTGTCCAAATTTCATTTCCTTAGGTAGTATCACCATAGAATTGTGCTGTGCTGTTTTAGAGGCAGACTCTGATCTTGGCCTTTCGATGTCGAGCTGTTCTCCATTTGCTCTAGAGAAAAGGTGGTAATCCACCTTGGTGTGTGTTGTTGTGAAATAATTTGAGTCACACACCACTATTATGATAATCAGAATCTGGGATTAAATGTTTAAGATGCAAGGCAAGAAAACGAGAAAGTGGTTTCATAGTGTATTACATACATGATATTAAGCCAAGCTAAAGAGGAAATCCACTGCAAAAACCACCGTCGAATTTCAGCAAATAGTGTCTGACTCCATTCTGAGAAACCCATACTAAATACACTGATAACTTCCTGGAATATTTTTCATATATAGAGTTTCCTCTCTGTTAAGATAACTAGGCCAACCTAGTAACTTTTACAATAAAATCTTTATCTCCATGTAAATAATGCTGAAAATATATCTACACAAGAGCTGAGACTCTTTAGCATATGTCCAGTGATATAAAAGACATGTTTTGCACTGTGCTCAGAAGAGCCCATTAGTAGCATGTGGTAAAAATAAGGGTGCAAATATGTTGAACTTCAGGGAGAGGTGATATAGCTCGATTGTTTGGGCTCTATACAGCCATGGTAGCAAGGCATCAGGAGAACGACTGCTCCTTAGTCAAGTCATATGCTTTATGGGTCATAAAGAAAACAGCTGTTGACAAAAGGATATGCAGCTTGGATAGCAAAACTTTGCTTAATTCAAGATCAAGATGCTGCATTGTGGACCAGCATAACTCTTTAAAACTGCATCTCCACATTGATTTTTCTAATCTTGCAATAAGGAAGTCATAGATAACATGGCAAAGACATCTAACATGATAATTTCCAGTTAGAAGCTCCTAAAGCTAGTTAGGTGTATTGCAATATACCTTCACTGAAAGTAGCAAAGACAAAGAGCTGTACTGAGTTTGAATTCTTTGAACTGATGAAGACGGCACATTCGGTAAAATGATTGATATTTTGCCTGTCATCCTCTATGTGCTTCCCCAAACCATCGTGATCACATCAGTCTTACAAAGGTCAAGCTGAACTCATTTTTCTCCCACCTCTTGAACCACCAATGAGAGACTATATTGATCTTTGTCCCAGCAATCCCTCATACAAGGAGATGACAAGGTAAGCAGGTACAGCTTCACGCAACTATAAACTAAAGGCTTCTACTCTCCCAAGTCTTTCATCTGGTGTAAAATTACAGAGAGAGACAAATTTCTTATGCATGATACCTATGGTAGAATTTAACACACAGAATGTGGCTGGAAATAACAGAAGATAACAGACTTGCAGACCATATCCCAAAGAATATCAGGTCTTAACAAGGTTATGAGAAGGAAGATCTTTTGATGTAAGGTTGTGACATATACATTTATGTATATGTTATAAATGAATGTAGCGTGGCTCTGCTGCAACACAATTTAGCAAAGAAGATCTCCCTTTTGAGGCTTGTGGCAAATCCTGAACTGAAATTTCTACAGTCTGTTTCAAATTAATTATTCTATGTATTTATATGTAACTCCAAGCTTAAAAGACGGTTTATATTAAAGCATGATTACATTAAAAAGAAAAGCAATTAATTTAAAAATAATTGTACAGAGTGCATAATTACCACTCCAGGTGCTCAGGGGTGGGATTCAACAGAATCCACACCACCTTAGTGTAGTCCTCAAATCCCATCAAAACCCTCAGGGCCATAGTATCCACTGAGAAGGCACTTATGGGCCAACTGTCCCTGCCCAGCATCACCTGAGCCTCCCCCACCCTGCCCATAGCCCATGGCCCCATTTCAGCCCAGCTGGCACCACCAGTGATGCTGGAGGAGTGACAGTATCTGCTTCTTGTCTTCTGCTCCTTCCAGTCAGACCCTGGGCCTTTTTTCTGCCCTTGCTGTGTCTGCTGTGGGACCTTGTCTTTGGCACCCTTCTCTACACATCACGGTCAAGTGCTTCTTGTAGAGGGCACCACCTGCGCTGGCTCACTCTTGGCTCCTGGCTCATCCTCCCTCCTGGAGCAGAATGACACTTATTGCTTCCTGGCACCTTAGTCCAGGTCCTTTGAAGTTACCAGGAGCATAAATGTTCAGCCACTTGAATCCAAGTTGCCTGTGTGAGAACTTTGAAAAATCTGTTGACTTAGGGACTGGGCATATGCTCATCAAATTTCATACAGCTCTCACGCTCCTGTAGAATTTTTAATTTAATTTTTATCTTCTGGGGTCATTTTAACTCCCAATTCTTTTGTTAGAAAGGGAAGTAGGAAAATTTGGTACTTTGAATACTTATGATTCATCAATGAAGTTATGCTTTAGGAAACTGTTTTATTTACAATGTGCTCCCTCCTCTTCCCAAGATGCCTGTTCTCTGCACAACAATTCACAATAAAAAACATTATAAACTGCAAAAAACACTGATCTGACAAGGTAGCTTATTGCCATTGGTATGTAATTGCTGAAGTAACAGGAAATATTTGTGTTTCTGTTATAGTTTTGAGAAGCCTTGTGGGATACTTCTCTTAAATGGGGTTAAACTAGAACACGACTAAGATGAATTGTTACTTCGTAAATAGTCTTAGATGTAAAAAGCGTTGCTTGATAAAAGTTCCAAATGTATGCCAGAGAAATGATGACAGAAAAAGGAATGACATTACTTCAAACAGCTTCCAGCACCTGCTTAACAGTGAGCACCCTGAAGCTCCATTCTTCAGCAAACTCTCAGACTGCATATCTTGTAGGTTTAGAAAGAGGAGAGGCTTGGAAAAGAAGATTGAATGAGACTTCCCTTCAGCCAAGAATAACACAGAGAACATACAGCAGCATTATTGGATTCTGGGTACTTAAGCGCCAAGAGACTTCTTTCCACTAAGTTGAATGAATGGAAGAAAAAAGGAACTCCTGCTCACTTTGAAGAGCTACAATGAGAGTTTATAAAAGAAAGCCAGATGATCTCCTCACCTGCCCTCTATACCATGGCGCTCACTGAGATGAACAGAAGACATTTCTACTTCAAGGAAGGAATATTTCTCTCCTTTTGCGTCACCTTTGGGTCAACAGTAGGGATCTTTAAAAAAGGTAGAGGCAAGTGTCCAAGCACTGCCAGTGGGGATTCCATGTTTCAAGGGTTGGCACATGTTCCTAAAAGGGCCATAGAGCTTCCCCCTCTTTCTCCCTGTACCTTTTCTTCTTCATGGTTAGCATATAGGACATACAGAAAAAACCACACGTATTTTAACAAAAACATTTTACTTCAGCAATACTGTTTTTGTTTTGTATTTGTCTAGCTGACTCCTTTTATTCCAAACTCATTAGTTCTTGAAAAGAAATCAGATTCGCTGCGAATTGAACATCAAATGGTTAAAATAAAGACCAATAGAATGATGTTTTTGGCAGGGTGATAATGGTGGAGGGGGGATCATCTAAATGTCCTCTCTTAGTGCTAAGATTCAGGAACCAAAGCCTTGGCTTTATTATACAGGAATGAGAACAAGCAAACAAGATAAAAGGGAAAAAGGAAAGTGGAGAACTGTGAAAAAGCTTGTTGGCATTACAGTGAATGATATTACAGTTTTGTGACCCAGTCATGTTTGTTATTAATAAAGTATAGTTTTAAAGAAGTATTTTAGATATAAACACATCTGTTGCATTAACAATGAATACCAGCTTTGACTTCTAGTTCACTCCACAAGACACTTTCTTAAACTTAAGGGAAAATATATTATGCCTACTCTTTCCTATACAAAGGTGAAGTTTACAATGAGCAAATTAATGCCATCTGTTTATAGTGTCTTGTAATTTGTATTGCTAGCAGTTGGTTTATACTCACAACAGAATATTAAATATTGATAGAACTGTGGACTTAACAGCTGTGCCTATCAGTGGTTATACCTTTTAACATACTTGACTTTGCTACAGATTATTAGGAAATATTCTGTTGCCTGTAAAGCACGAAACATGAAATGGTTACCATTTGAATCTTTGTGGACTGTTAATATAGTACAATAGATTAAATGTGGCTACTATGGGATTGCCTCCAGCTGTCAGTGAACCAGGTTTGATATTCCTACATTCCCTTCCATTCTTATGTTGCTTTATTCACTATTTTGGTATACTAATATAGGTGAGATAGGTTTACTGACATGTAGCATCAAAAGAACAAAATCAGTCATTTGTTGATACATCTCAGAAAGAAAACATTCCAGTTCAAGCCAATGTTGATTAAAAATTAATTCCCTTACTAAGGTAACTAATTATTTTGGGTGAGTCTGATTATGTAATTTGGTTGATATTAGTCTCTCTGCTTCCAGAGTGGGAACTGACAGAGAGATTTTAAAAGTTCCTCTGATGGAAATAAACTATGAATTTATTGTTAAAACCAGAATCAATTGCATACTTTACCAGAGTTTCAACCAGGGGAGAGAACTTCTTCCTTCTGCATAACACCTACAACTACACCCCAAGGTCATTCCTACTACTAAATTCACTAGGAGACACATTGATAGTATTCTCTTAATTCAGAGAGGGATTTTCATCATTAGAAAATGTAATGGCATAAGTGACTGCCTTGTTCAGCTCCCACTGAACTCAATGGTTACAATAAGAGTGGGAGTGGATTTATATTTGAACATCATTCTACCGGTTATGGCTTTGACACTATTATCTTTTGATCTCTACCTGGTAGGAGGGGTTTTTTGTTGTTGAACTGCTGTATTTATTTATAAATAATATTATTAATAATATTGATGTTCCCTAGTTTGGTAAAGTGGCTTCTTTCAGAACAGTACTACTGGAGGGAGGTACTAGAACTTCACAAACCTTTGATTATTTGTTGTTCAGCTTATGCAGGGACCGAAGATTCTTCCTGTACCCTGGAATTCAGCTTAGAGGTTCTTGGACTTCTTGGTGTCATGATTTCACATCTCCTATTATGAAAGAGTCTTCTGACTCAAAAAAGAAGCAAGCTCTTTCTAAAGAACAAAGAAAATGCGCCTACTCAAAACAACAAAGAAATCATTAGGTTTTCATTTTTCTTTACTGATAATCTTCATATATTTGAAAGGCTGTGTGTTGAGTAAATAGGAATAGACATCATTTTCGACCTCCCAGGAATATATCCAACGTTGGTAAAAATTATTGGGTCAGGTTCTGTGACAATTATTATTTATTATTAACATCTTTCTTACTTTATTAATATTTTTAGGTCACGTGGTTGCAAAAATTTAAAATCTGCATCTATGCATTAATCAGCTTATTTTTAAAGTAACTTGAAATACATTTTTTTAAATGTTACAGTATTTGTCCTTCTTTGGTAACAATTTTGTGTGTTTGTTTTGGAAGTTATCAGTGTAACATATGCTTCTGTCAGTGATCAACAAACTGTATTTATGCTGCATTGTACGTTCTCGTAGCCCACCACAGCTGAGGTCTGATTGAGGCTATAGCCTCAAGTGACTATAAACCAAACAATTATTTTTAAGACTAATGTGTATGCTTCCTAATGATTCACAACATTAAACTCTCACTTGGCAAAACAGCAAAAAACCTCTTTTTTTGCTCTAGGCATAAAAATTCTGCAGAATATTTTTTTAAATGGTCATGGGTGACCAAAATGCAATTTAAAACTTCAATAGTATTTGCTCAGGGTTGGTTGCTTACTTGTAATTGTTTCCAGAATGTTTGTTTGGAAATTTGTTAGATTATGTATCACACGCAGTAATTCTATATGCCAAATTCACTGCTGTAATACTTGGCACTGCAATCGGTTATGCTTATTTCAGCACCACTTAAAATAGCTGGTTCTTTATGTAAGCAAGAATAAAGGTGATTTCAGCCTATGGTTCTTTTTTCCACATGTAATAGCATTAAATGAGTTACAGCAGGAGTTATTTCTGACTATATGTTCTGCAATTTATTATGGTTAGTTTTTCTCCTTGATAACAAAAGTAAATCTCCTTTTTCTTTTTTTCCCCTGCTTTTCTTTCTTTTTTCTTTTTTTTAATGTAATTTTTGTTTTTGTATATGTAATCAACTTCAGATTATTGTACAGAGGAATAATTTATACGTAGCATATATCTCAAATCTCAAGCAAGTTTCCTAACACCTTAAAATAATATACCTCAGACATTTTAGAGTACTTGATTTTAGAGAACAGGAGGAATAAGAGGAACACAAACATTACATTTTAATATTAATTTATGAAAAAATATATTTTTGTGTTCTCTGTAGACATTCTGCGCAACAATTCCATGTCTATTGGAATGCATGCTATTATCTGAATCTATAGGATCGGAGATCCATTTAGATTGGTAGGTACCTCTTGAGATCACCTAGTCCAACATCTTTGGGCAACTTGTGCTAGTGTTTCACAGCTCTTACAATAAAAAAACATTTCCTTATGTTCAGATGGAATTTCAGGCATTTTAATTTGTGATTCTTGCTTCTTGTCCCATTGGTGGATGCTACTGAGAAAAGTCCAGGCTGAACAGTCCCAGTTGTCTCAACCTCTCTTCATATGACAGATGTTCCAGTTCCTTAACCATCTTTGTCGCCCTGCACTGGACCCCAGTAAGTTCTAATCTTTCTTCTACCGGGGAGCCCAAAAATGGGCACAACACTCCAGATGTTCCTCAGCAATGTTGAGCAGAGGGGTAAGAACACTTTCCACAAACTGCTGACAACTTTCTTCCTCACGCAGCCCAGGATACTCTTGGCCTTTTTCACCATGAGGTTACATTGCTGCCTCATGATCAGCTTGTTGTCCATCTGGTCTGTGAAAGGTAGATATCTAGGGGTGATGTGGTTTCCCTTGGGAGAGATTTTTCATCTCAACCTGAGATGGAGATCTAACGAGGTATAAATACATCACGTTTATGGGGGTCTATTTCTCTCTCTGTAGAAGGTGACTGAACAGATATGTCAGGTTGTTAGGACGTTGTACTGGGTCTGGCTGGAATGGAGTTAATTTATTTTCATAGGAGTCCATAGGGTGCTGTGTTTTGGATATGTGACAAAAACACTGTTAATGAAACATCAGTGTTTTGGTTATTGTTGAACAGTACTTGTACAGCAACAAGGCTTTTCCTTTTTCCCACTCTGCCACCCTCACAAGTAGGCCAAGGGTGGGCAAGAAGTTGGGAGGGGACACGGCCTGGAGACATGACCTAATTTGGCCAAAATATTCCATGTCATATAATGGCATGCTCAGCAATAAAAACTGAGGTGAGGTAGCCATTGTTTGGAGACAGTCTGGGCATCAGTCTGCTTGTGGGAGGTGATGAGGGACTACCTTTGCATCGCTTTTTTTTCCCCCTTCCTCTTTTCTTCATTTATCAAACTGTCTTTATCTTGACTCATGCTTTTGCTCTTCCTGTTCTCTCCCCTGTTCCACTGGGGCTGGGGGGAGTGAGCAAGCAGCTGTGTGGTTCTTAGCTCCTGGCCTGACTCAAGACACTACAGATGTCCACACTGTAAGTCCACATTTCCCATCCCTGCTACCATTCTGATTTCCAGGTAACAGGTTTATATAGTTTAGCTCACTAATTTTCTGATACTCTGTCAACATACTGCTAAAAGCATGGAATTCACAACTGTATAAAAATTGTATATGATCGATAGCTTTTAATAAGGAAAATCCAGATCTTTTAGTTAAAAATAATCATGAAGATTTACTGTGGGTAACCTGCATATCACTTTTGCGTGCTATCAGCTAAGACAGTTTACCTTCTCTGTCAAAGCAACTAAAATTGTAGACAAATTTGATTTGCATAACTTTTCAGAATATACTAAATAAGTTAAATATGTATCATTCGTGATATTCTACCAGAGAAACATTATTGTCAAATAGACACTGTTGATTTGACAATGGCATATTCACTTCCAATCTAATATTTCTAATAAAACCTCAGAAATTCTTGGTTCAGAAAGAATAGTTATAAAAAGAATCAGAATGGAGTACTTGCCTTAAGAAATCTAGAACTTCAGTAACCTAGAGACAGAAATTTAATTAAATAGATAACACATTAGGTGTTCACTATTCCCAAAACTGTGTGATAAAAATGATGAAGAAAATAAATAAAATTCATGTCTTTTAATGCGACACAAACCTGCAATACATTTCATCACTTTACTTGTGCAATACTGTTGAAGAAGATTAAGTTTTTAGCTAAAGGAAAGTAAAGCCTATTAAATCCAGAGTTCTGTATCTGTAGTCTATCAGGTTAGGATATTTTATGAGCAAAGACGGACAAAACTTAAAGGGCTCTTCCTGAAAGTTGTAGTCAGGGTTTCTCACCTGAGAATGTCCTTTTCTGAACAGTAGATAATCAGCACATGAACACAGTTTTCTTTTTCCTTACTTGGAGTTGATAGTAAGCATTAACACTTTTTTCCATAGACACAGATGAAACCTTAAAAAAATAGAAGCCAAGCAAGTAGTGCAAAAGTTGTGAATTATGGTTTGATTTAACAGGAGTTGCAGAGCAGAAAATATGTTAAGTATTCCTCTGAATGATAAAGGTGAAAGTAACAGTTCTTTTGATTATTTTATCTCATGAGATATTCACTATAAACAAGTTTTCATCTTTTATTACAAGCTACATTTGTGCAAATGATTTGTTTTTCCAAAATTGTCTGCAAACGAGGCTGCATTTATTCATACATGGTATTTATATACGAATTGATACATTTCGGTAAGAATATTTATAGTAGAATATATTCACTTCTATATCTTACATAAAAATGAAAACGCAAAATATACTAATTGAATATAAATTATTACTTTCTTTTTGCCTTAATTGAGAATGCATACAAATATGTTTAAATGTGATACACGAATACAATTGTAATATATTTCTGCCTGAGTGAAGGAAGATAGGAACACATTTTAAATATTCTGATGGTTACTGGTGCTGCTTATCCCTTGCTATGTTGTGTTTTCTAATGAACTTGCACTTGCATTTCTCTTTATAACGGTTATGGCCCTTTCGCAAGTGAATATATGACCAAGCTTACATTTTTTGCTACTGACCGTAAGTTTTGAATTTGAATTCCAGCTACCTGAAGGTGAATTACCTGTCAGGCAAAGAATATTTTTTGTCTTAAGAATAATGAACAAATACATTTATATAATCCACCATCAGTCTATAGTTAACTGCAGAATATGCAATTAGTTCAAGTGCCCAGTTTCTACGGTTGTTGACACAAAGCCTCCTCTTCTTAGGGCTGTGCTTGCTGAAAAATATACTGTGCAACTTGTGTGGCTGGGATTGAGCTAACTTTCTTCACGGCAGCCTTTATGGTGTTGTGCTTTCCACTTGTGGCTAAAACAGTCTGTGTCTAGAAATGGTCTGATATTTGCTTTCTATATTAATCCGTCTTTATCTCAGTCCACAAATCTTCTCCCCTACCTTCAATTTTCTTCCAGTCCCACAGGAGAGGTGCATGGTGAGGCTGGATGGGTGCTGGCCAGGATCAAACTGCCAGAGTTACATGATTTTTAGCTAATCTGTAAATATCCTATGACTGGAGAAGAGCAGTACCTTTATTCATAAATAGAAAAAAACCCCACAACAACAGTGTTTCAAGCAACTATTAGTCTGTTAGCTTGACTTCAATACTATTTTAAGTCATACAGTGAATTTTGAAGGAAAGGATAATTTACAATATGATGTTAAATAGAGTATGACATGTTTCCAGAATGATTTTATGAAGGTTATGTTGTATCAAATAGTATAATTTTCTCTGGTAAAATTTGTTAGATGGCTTAATACTGTGGATTTAATCTATTTAAATTTAGATACAGAAATTAGATAGCACCCTATAGGAGGTTCTTATTTCAAGTAGAAATGTCAGGATTAACGAGTGCTACAAAACAGAAAAGATACCCTGAGAGGGAAATAGGTGAGAGTTTTTATAATTAGTGGACTATACGAGTTGGGAGTTTCCACTAATACAGAAGATGAGAGGATCATTGTGTAGGAGGAATTAAATGACAGTGTTGACTAGTGCAAAACAGAATGAAATTTAATAGTACAAAGTGAAAAGTCAGGCATTTTCTCTGTTTTGTGGAGAGAGATTTACAGGTTTACTTGGCTTCACTTCTTAAAGCAAAGGCCTTAAGAAGTGAGTATGATGGCATTTCAAACACCTTCGGAGGATAAACATCAAGATAGAGATGAACTACTTAGGTTACAAAATAACACCAGCACAAGATCAAAAAAGTCATAAATTAGTCGTGAATGTATTTTGATGGCAAATTAGAAGAAATTTTCTAACCATGTGAAGAGTGATATTCTGGAAGTGTCCCGATTAGACAGAAGAAATTTGAATGATTTCAAGATGGAGTTCGATATGCTTATGAAAAGGGTAAAAAAAAAGTAAGAAATTAAGTATACAAGTATGAGTCTTCAGATGGCAAATCTAAGTCAAGAGGTTTGATTTAGAGACTGGGATACTGATGTTGCAGTCAGGAAATATTGGAAGATGGTATTAATCTCCTCTGAGTGTAGAACATAGTCTGCTTCCTCAGTCTGGGAGATTAGTTAGCAAATTCTTCCCCTTTGTGGGGATCTAGGACACTAATGATAACTGTCACCTATCTTGTCTTCCTATGACACATTAGAGTTGTGACTTTGGTCTTTTGCTGTAGGTTTAAATTTGCTGTAGGATATGGGGATGTGCTTTATGGCCACTCTTGTGAGATGCTAAATATAGTTGATGTTTTGTGGTTCTTTCTAAACTAGACATATTGCATGGTTGCTGGCCTATGCCTGATAAGCTCTCTGATGCAGGCTCCCTCTTCCACTCTTGCAGTCTTTTACCACCAAAGTTCATCAACTCTATCAAGTTCATCATCTATCAAAAAGAGGGTCATGTGATGGAATTGTTTCCCAGCTACAAGGAAATTACATGTGAGAAAAAAAATATCTCATCATCCAAGACGAGTTTTTATGAAATACTCATCAATATAAAATTTTACTGACATTATTTATTATTTGTACTATGATACAAATGAGTTCTTTTTACTATATATGGTCTAAGACCCTAACCTAAACCCAGTACCTTTTCAAAAGAATTTCTAACAAAAACACAAAATGTGGACACAAGCAGCTGAAGAAGTAGTACTGTGAGATATTATCTAGTTCAATGTTGTTTTATTTTATGTTGCACAGAATAGATACATCTTTGGAAATCCTTACCCAAGTGTTACCTGAGGGACAAGTAGATTTTGGAGTCTAAGAATAACAGATGATTTTACTTGTAATCTGAACAATTTTGAAAATGCTGTAATCACTCAGAACTGTTACATATTTAAATCCATAAAAGGTAAATCGTCTCTGAGATATATGTTATTAATTTATTGAGCACTTCTTGCCAACATTTACATGCAGATAAGGAAATATGTTTGTCTTGCTTGAACTTAACATTGAAGTCAGAATCTCTGCTGAAGAGAGGGAACAAAAGGAAAACGTGCATCTTTATGGCTAGAGAAGCTTTCACAGAAGTAAATATCTCCTGTAATGTGGTGCGGAAATGGAAAAAAGCTTTACTTATCCTTTCTGGATTTCTTTGCTATTCCTACAGTATTCCATTTTGTGCAAATACAAAGAGTAAATAAAATTTATACTCTTTTAAATGTTGCCAACGTCAAAAAAACTAACAAAATCAAAACAAACCAAAAANATCATTTAAGAACATTTTTCAAACTTTTGACAAGGACTTAATGTTTATAAGCACAAAGGTACAATGGAAAATATTTGGAGCTCACAGAAAAGCTGCCTCAGACATCTACTGTCCAGCAGGAATACTTGAACAGCTACACAGTAATTGGTAAATTTGTAAGCATATGCATCACTGCTCTCAGGACTGCTCCAGTGTAAGTCTTAGGCTTGTCAATATTTTGAGATTCTCTGAGACCAGTGTGATAGATCTGTGCTTTAAAAGACAGATTATCTGCCTTCTGGTCTAGCTTATGACATGAATTCCCACCTTGCTTGGTGTCTGGCATGAGAAAGCACCATTTCTGCAGGAAAAGCTAGCAGAGCACAAAGTCAGTGCAGGACAAAATTAGTAACCTATTTAGAGCTGGACAGCAAATTGCTAGCACTGTGTAATAGCTAATATAATAATCTAACTGGAATATTCTTAACATAATACGGGCTCATCAGTGACCACAAATGTTGAAGGTCTCTGATTTCACAGCTTGACTAATGTGAAAAGACCTCTGGGACATTAGAAGTATACTGGCTACATAAAATGATGTAACCTATTGAGTCAACAGCACCAATCTTTTTAGGATTCTGACGTTTCTTGGAGAACCTTGTACTGGATTTACATGGCAAGGTGTTGGCAGCAGAGGGGTTGTTGGGGTGACCTCTGTGGGAAGAGACCAGGAGCTGCCCTTTGCTGGACACAGCTGGTTCCAGCTGAGCCACCACAGGACACATCTGAGCCCATCAGCCAAGTGGTTGGTGCCTCTGGAAAAACATATTTAAGAAAGGGCAAAACACTGCAGAGCAATGTGAGGAGTGAGGAAAAAAGGTGTAAGAATAATAGAAGCAGCACAAAGGTCACTGAAGAAGGAAGGGGAGGAGGTGCTCCAGGTGCCAGAGCAGGTATTTCCCTGCAGCCTGTGGAGAGGACCCTGCAGCAGATATCTGCTCTGCAGTCTATGGAGGACCGCACACCAGAGCAGATGGACATTCCCTGCAGAAGGCTGCAGCTGGTATTGAGGCCGTGCAGAAGCAGTATCTCCTGACAGGAACTGTTATGCATGGAGGACCCACGCTGGAGCAGATTTTTTCCGGAAGGACTGCAGGCCGTGGAGGATCCACGCTGGAGCAGGGGAAAGGTGTGAGACTGAAGCAGGAATAGAGAGGAACTGATGTAGACTGGCAACTCTCTGTCCCATTTCCTGTCCCCCTGCACTGCTTAGGGCACAGGGGAAGTAGTGGAGATGGGAATGAAGGAGTAAAGTTAAGCCTGGGAAAAAGGCAAGGGATGGGGGAAGGTGTTTTAAGTTTTGTCTTTGTTTCTCGACATCCATCTCTATTTTAAATGACAATAAATTAAATTGATTTTCCCCAGGGTAAGTCTGTTTTGCCCGTGACAATAATTGGTAAGTGATCTCCCTTTATCCTGACCCACAACCTTTTCCATCTTATTTTCTCCTCCCGTCCTGTCAAGGAGGGGGAGTGAGAGAGCGGCAGGTAGCACTTGGCAGCCAGCAAAGGTCAGCCCACCACAGACTTAAACTCAAATATTAATGACTTGTGAAACTCATAAGTGTTGGTTTGGTTTTGGTCTTTTTCCCCAAAAACTGTAGAGATCAGAGGCTGTAAAACTGTTAAATGCTATAGATCTAGCAAACCTTGCACAGGATTCACACGCCAGTGTTTATCAACAGTTCAATAGCCTGTTGATTGTAATGTGAAACAGTAAACATGCTGATACAGATTGTCTTAATTATATTAATTATGCTTTTCCTAAAATGAGAAATTCACACTCTCAGTATAGTGAAAAGAACCTGCAAATGCATCCTCGTACTACAGAAGCCCCTGATTTAACCGAAATCAAAATAAATCTATATTTAAATAGAAATATAGAAATTTTAAGTGTTTTTGGAAAAAATACATGGCAATCAAAGATAATTTTTAACAGCAGGCAGGTCCTTTTCTTATTGAAGTAAATGGGAGAACTGTTACTTAGATGAATCACCACATAGGCCCAAATCTGCAACAGCATATGAGAGTAAATTCAATATATTTTCTTTAGTACCCAGTAGACCCTGAGAACATTGTGCTTGTCCATAAGGCATAAAGTTGAAAATATATATATTTAATTAACACCTAGACATCTTCATTAGGAAAGATGTCTTCACTGACCCACAGTTTATTACCTAAAAAGGATGATAACAACCCTCCTTAACTATAATGTTACAAGAGGTGTGGCAAGAAGCTAAGTGAAAAAGATAGGGGAAGATAAAAAGCAAAAATGCTCAGTTAGCAAATGCTTTGTCACTCTAACAAAAAGTTGAGACCTTCAGTGTTGCTTTAATACTTTTATTTCTTTAGATAACTTACATTTTGTTTTCCAAATTATATAATTTATTTGTGTCATCAGACTAAGTCAAAAGGAGAAATGTATTAATTTTGAAAACTTACTGGCTTAGATATTCTTTACCGAAACACTCAGGAAATAGGTTTTGGTTGAATACAGTTTTCTTTGAAATAACACCCCTCAATGACTCCCAAGTGGTGGCTTGCCTCTCTTCATTTGAGCTTTTGTTTCCGTGTCTCAATTTTGTTCCTTCCCAAGACAATATTAATAACTTGGAAGGGAGCCAGGAAGTATGTCCTTGGTTTAACGAAGTAAAGTAATTAGATATTAAAAGCACAATACTGGAATAACAAGATGATCTGTGAGAATTTTTCTAGTTCAATTATGGCTTGGTAACAAAAGTAAGATATTGCGGTACATCACACAAATCTTTTCCTGATTAGAAAACAAGTGAAAATCTGCAGAAAGTTTCTGATCTTTNTACATAAAATGATGTAACCTATTGAGTCAACAGCACCAATCTTTTTAGGATTCTGACGTTTCTTGGAGAACCTTGTACTGGATTTACATGGCAAGGTGTTGGCAGCAGAGGGGTTGTTGGGGTGACCTCTGTGGGAAGAGACCAGGAGCTGCCCTTTGCTGGACACAGCTGGTTCCAGCTGAGCCACCACAGGACACATCTGAGCCCATCAGCCAAGTGGTTGGTGCCTCTGGAAAAACATATTTAAGAAAGGGCAAAACACTGCAGAGCAATGTGAGGAGTGAGGAAAAAAGGTGTAAGAATAATAGAAGCAGCACAAAGGTCACTGAAGAAGGAAGGGGAGGAGGTGCTCCAGGTGCCAGAGCAGGTATTTCCCTGCAGCCTGTGGAGAGGACCCTGCAGCAGATATCTGCTCTGCAGTCTATGGAGGACCGCACACCAGAGCAGATGGACATTCCCTGCAGAAGGCTGCAGCTGGTATTGAGGCCGTGCAGAAGCAGTATCTCCTGACAGGAACTGTTATGCATGGAGGACCCACGCTGGAGCAGATTTTTTCCGGAAGGACTGCAGGCCGTGGAGGATCCACGCTGGAGCAGGGGAAAGGTGTGAGACTGAAGCAGGAATAGAGAGGAACTGATGTAGACTGGCAACTCTCTGTCCCATTTCCTGTCCCCCTGCACTGCTTAGGGCACAGGGGAAGTAGTGGAGATGGGAATGAAGGAGTAAAGTTAAGCCTGGGAAAAAGGCAAGGGATGGGGGAAGGTGTTTTAAGTTTTGTCTTTGTTTCTCGACATCCATCTCTATTTTAAATGACAATAAATTAAATTGATTTTCCCCAGGGTAAGTCTGTTTTGCCCGTGACAATAATTGGTAAGTGATCTCCCTTTATCCTGACCCACAACCTTTTCCATCTTATTTTCTCCTCCCGTCCTGTCAAGGAGGGGGAGTGAGAGAGCGGCAGGTAGCACTTGGCAGCCAGCAAAGGTCAGCCCACCACAGACTTAAACTCAAATATTAATGACTTGTGAAACTCATAAGTGTTGGTTTGGTTTTGGTCTTTTTCCCCAAAAACTGTAGAGATCAGAGGCTGTAAAACTGTTAAATGCTATAGATCTAGCAAACCTTGCACAGGATTCACACGCCAGTGTTTATCAACAGTTCAATAGCCTGTTGATTGTAATGTGAAACAGTAAACATGCTGATACAGATTGTCTTAATTATATTAATTATGCTTTTCCTAAAATGAGAAATTCACACTCTCAGTATAGTGAAAAGAACCTGCAAATGCATCCTCGTACTACAGAAGCCCCTGATTTAACCGAAATCAAAATAAATCTATATTTAAATAGAAATATAGAAATTTTAAGTGTTTTTGGAAAAAATACATGGCAATCAAAGATAATTTTTAACAGCAGGCAGGTCCTTTTCTTATTGAAGTAAATGGGAGAACTGTTACTTAGATGAATCACCACATAGGCCCAAATCTGCAACAGCATATGAGAGTAAATTCAATATATTTTCTTTAGTACCCAGTAGACCCTGAGAACATTGTGCTTGTCCATAAGGCATAAAGTTGAAAATATATATATTTAATTAACACCTAGACATCTTCATTAGGAAAGATGTCTTCACTGACCCACAGTTTATTACCTAAAAAGGATGATAACAACCCTCCTTAACTATAATGTTACAAGAGGTGTGGCAAGAAGCTAAGTGAAAAAGATAGGGGAAGATAAAAAGCAAAAATGCTCAGTTAGCAAATGCTTTGTCACTCTAACAAAAAGTTGAGACCTTCAGTGTTGCTTTAATACTTTTATTTCTTTAGATAACTTACATTTTGTTTTCCAAATTATATAATTTATTTGTGTCATCAGACTAAGTCAAAAGGAGAAATGTATTAATTTTGAAAACTTACTGGCTTAGATATTCTTTACCGAAACACTCAGGAAATAGGTTTTGGTTGAATACAGTTTTCTTTGAAATAACACCCCTCAATGACTCCCAAGTGGTGGCTTGCCTCTCTTCATTTGAGCTTTTGTTTCCGTGTCTCAATTTTGTTCCTTCCCAAGACAATATTAATAACTTGGAAGGGAGCCAGGAAGTATGTCCTTGGTTTAACGAAGTAAAGTAATTAGATATTAAAAGCACAATACTGGAATAACAAGATGATCTGTGAGAATTTTTCTAGTTCAATTATGGCTTGGTAACAAAAGTAAGATATTGCGGTACATCACACAAATCTTTTCCTGATTAGAAAACAAGTGAAAATCTGCAGAAAGTTTCTGATCTTTCCATGTGATCACTTTCTTGTGGGCTTCTTGTCTTAGGAAAATATTAGCATGAATCCTGGGAACTCTCCATTATCCTGAGTTCAGGGAGCTCTGCACTTGTATTAATTTCTTTGCTGCCTTTCTCTTCTTAATCTTTTTAGCCACCAAAAAAATTCCATATCCTGGAGTAAATTCAAAACTTCTGGTAATGTTTACTATTCACTATATTCACCTGTATCTCATTGAAAAGTCTTACTTGTGTAATGCACCCTAAAGCTACCCTGCAGGGCAGGAGAAGCATTAGGATGGAAAAGCATTAACAAAAGTAAGTGAGGAAGAAAATGGGAAAATAATAATTTGAACAACAGACAGAACACAGTTTTTCTTTTCCTTTTTATTGCGTATTTTAATCCACAAGAAAGTGATTGTCCTGAGTGCTCAGCACGGGGGAAAATTCAGATTCAAACTCAGACTTGAAGTCTGAACCTCAAGCCCATCTCTGTTCTGAATGGAGACCAGATCTTCCCACTAGTGCTACTTACACACAGAGTGCAAAAGCAAATTTTTATTTTCAGTCCTGAAAAGCCTGCCAGTACAATGAATTGCAGGGTAAACAGCTGTTGTGCTCCTAACCATGGCAAGCAGGAATGACATGCCTGCTGCTTTCCCCAAGGCACACTGTCCCTTTCTGAATGATAACTAATGGGAGCAGGGGGATGAGGGTTGCTCCAGAAAGTCGGCAGACTTCGCCCATCCAGTCCAAACTCAATATAAGCCACATCAGTCGAGTGAGATGTCACTGGTCTGTAAAACACATCTGTGTCATTAATTACTAACTTGGAAAAAACAATAGTCACCATATTAGTATGCTGGCTGCAGAGACAGAAACGCTCATTATGAAGTGTTCAAATGTAATAGAAAAAAGGAATGGCTTGTGGTTAAAAGGCTTCCTCCAGGCTATTGAAAGCAAAATGTAATAATTTACCTTGGTGGAATTAATTACTTTGTTCTTTCCTTTTGACTGAAATGTTACTTATTAATTTATTAATTATTAATTTGTTAATTTTAGGGTAACTGATGTTTAATGTCTTTCCAAACAGTGAAAACTGACCCAAACAAGAGGATTACGGTTTGTGTTTGTAATCTGTTTTTCTATTCTCCAAGATCTTGAAACACACTTTTGTAATTTTATTGTTACTATCATCACCATTATTGCTATTGTTTGCATAGTGTCTAATGGCTCTACCCCGAATGTCTGAGGCAATGAATGTGTATAGCAAAAAAATCAGGACTTTCCCTCCAGAAGTTGTATTGAATGAAAACAAAAATGGATAAGTTGCATTACAGCACAGAACTTAAATTTAGGGAGAACTGCTTAGAATGTTCCTCACATTGAATTTGTTGTTCAATTTAAATTTAAAGAAAGTTGATGAAACCAAGTGGAAGGCTCTCCTAAGGTACAACTTCTGTGAATTTCTGACTGAAAGTGTGGCTAAATATGGAACTTTTGGAATGACAGATACGTGTCCCTACTAATGCTGCCATTTCAAGGGGAAAAAAAATAGCAGCACTGGTATTGAATCAATGTTATTTAATTTTGTTTATAAATCTTACACCCCTCATTATCTTCCTTGAGTCATATAGTTCTACTGATTTCTTTCATGTGTTCGTTTTTCCCTGCTACACCCTCATCTGTTCATTTGAAATATCATCCTAAACTAAACCCAATAAAGAACACAGCCAACATATGCAGCTTTTACAACCAAAAGTCCTCAATAGGATTGGAATACCCTAACTGTCAAAGCTATGCAATTCCACAGGATATGGAATATTCCACTCTCTCCAGCTCCAATATATTCATAGCTTAGCTTTGACGGTATTCATAATAATGTATTTAAAATTTTACTTGTGTCACTCAGGAGGCCTACAGAAATAGGGGATTTAATAATACATAGCTCTATCAGCCACGTTGTAGTTCATAAAAATGCCATATCAATAATATCTTGGTATATTGAAAGATAAGATAGTTTACATTATTGTGTCTGCATAATTGTTATACTATACGGCTAGCAAGACAATGTATGTGTTCATATATGTGTGCACACAAGCACATACATAGATATGTACATGTAAAACCACCTTTCACAGCTCCTCAGGAAATTCATGATCATCATCTCCATTCCCTAGATACCAGTTCTGAATCCTTCTTAACTGTCAAGTCTGAATAATCTCTTCCTAAAATCATCACTGAACACCAGTATGAGACAAAATCTCTCAAACCATTTTATTATGCTACATAATTAAACAGCATTATCTGAATCATGTCATTTTGGTTATTGACACTGGCAGATCTTCAAAACAGGCATGTAAATGTTCTTAGCACACCTAGCACCTTTTCCTTCGGTGAGCATACAACTGTCTCCCAACTTTCTCTTGATAAGCACAATGCGCTTAGAAAATATCCAAGTGTCTGTCTAATACTAACATGTTACAAGGAAACGATCGTTAAAAAATTATGATTTGTTACCAGTATTACCTAAAGGTTTCATTCAATTCAAGGTTTTAGAGAAAAAAACAATCCAAATGCTTCATATTTTAAAATGACTAAGGTACAGATAATTTAATTCAGTTCAGGCTTTATATTGATCTGTAAATACACAACCGAGGGAAGAATCCAGTTCATTAGGTGATCCAAGAAAATCATATTGGTTTGTGTTTTAGCTGTACAATTCACTGCTTGACCATGAATCTGTGCTTCATTAAGATCAAGTTGTACAGCATGTGAGTTTTTTCAGTAACAGTGTATCATTTGCCAGCAACAAAGAAGACATTGTACACAAAGCAGAAGATAAAGAAGACCAAATCTGAATCCTTGAGGTACCTTTTTTTCCTTTTTTTTTTTTCCTTTTGGTCTGTTCTAAACTGGAAGTAATCCAGTGTAACAAGCCAATCTGCTTCCTCTTCACGGGTACTTTAGCAATGAATTATTGATGTTCTTTTGCTCATCAGTTTAGGATTTTTAGGCAACTGAAGGATATGATCTACCCTGTCATATGCCATAGCCAGGTAAAATAGCAATATTGTAGTATATCCCACTGGGTGTGCTACTAGAGAGAAAATGAGAAATTAATATGTGGCTGTAATATATGCCAAGATAGCATTTGCAGCAGTTAATAGACAGAAGATTACAGTATAAAGAGTTGGAAAGATACCAGCTTTTACAGGTCCTGTTAATAATTCTTGCTTCGTGT
Organism: Chionis minor; assembly: GCA_013398295.1. NCBI lineage: Eukaryota > Metazoa > Chordata > Aves > Charadriiformes > Chionidae > Chionis > Chionis minor. The sequence continues at coordinate 464,359 of VZSF01008379.1, forward strand.
CACAACATTATCACTCTGCAAGAATTCCAGGATATGAATGCAGTAAGAGCTTGTTCCTCTCCCTAAAGATATGGATTACATAAAAAGACTTTTTCCAGCTCAGCTTGATGGACAAATTTCCAGTCTATCTCTTTTTCTTTAACTTGTCCTAACTTGTACCATCCTTATAAATATTGAAGGGGCACTGTTAAGACTGGTAAGCCTAAAATTAAATCTACCAACTTCATCTGGTTTGCAAGCATGACACGCTGCCCCTTTGCTTTGTCTATTTTGTTGTTGTGTGCAAAAAAAAAAGCAATGGGAATTGCAAGCACCCCTCCTCTGAAACCCAGTGGTGTGTTGGTGTGACTGCCAATGCGATCTGCATATCTGAGAAACTTCAAAGGAATAAAGAGTGAGTAGAGTGCCTTTTAGTCTTAAATCTGTCACATTTTCATCAGTCTGCTTTAGCTTCCCATCTTCGTCTGTTCTTTTGTTGTAGTCCAGGTAGGACACATCCTATTCTTTCCCCTTTTCCCTAAAAGCAGCAGCATGAACATTAGAACATGCAAGGAAAACATCCCCTTTCTTGTACCCAGAATCAAAGCAGCCTGCAGAAAGCAAGAAAAATCATTACAATGAAAGTCCTGACCAAACCGTTAATTTCTGGTTCAGAGCACAGTAAATTTCACAGAAGAAATAAAAAGTTTACAGTCTTATTGCCATATAGAATCAGTCACAATAGACAATATGAAGTGTAAATACTCCACTGAGGAAAATTTAATCATCAGGGTTGACGAGAACTCCACTTAGTAAGTGTGACCCAAGATTCCTCAGGGGCCTGCATTTCAGCAAAATTTTATTGTATTTTCTTGAAGGTAGTAACAACGACAAAGGTATTCTCTGGCATGAGGGTAGGTATCAAATCCCTGTTCCACAGCACAAATTGATGCTGGAGCGTCTCCACAGAAATGTTGCAGTAACAGCAACATAATGTAATAAACATTTTATAAAGATGTTATGAATAATGTTATCTTAGAAAAAAACCCCACAAATCTTTTCACTAAACCTTAGTGTAGAGTATTTATTCTTCTCAGTTTCATTAAAAAACACATCTTACAGAACACAGAAAAAAATGGGAAAGTTCTATAATACTTATTAAAAACTCTTATATTGAAAACTTTCCCCTTAGCTGTTCTTAATTCAACTTAGAATAGAGGGACTTGTCTATAAAAAGTCTTCACTATGGATGTTATGGAGAAAACTGGACTTCCTCTGGAATGAATCCATGGTGTCAGTCTCCCCAGCAACCTTCACTTTTTATATATATATGTGTGCCTATGTGTGTATGTTATATATATATATATATCACACACACACACATATATATGCATATGTGAATGTGTGTTTAGAACAATGTAAAAAAAAGCAGTTAAGTTTTATACAGCCAGATAGTCCTTGCTGTACATAATGAAATCGAGGAAGCTGGAGAAGTCCTTAAACAAGGCAGTCTGAACTCAGACAAAAATATAAAAGTGGCATGCTGTCTGTAAATTACAAATTAAAATACAAAGAGCTTGCATAGAAGAAGTTTAGATACTGTTTTCAAGTAGTGCAACTGAGAAGCAAAAAGTAGTTTTATGAGCAGTTGTATGCAACAAATAGAAAATAAACAAATTTGAACTTTTTTATGGGAATGACCCATTCCAGAAAACAGCATACATTTGTGAACTTGGAAGTTTCATGATATTTGATAATCCTCTTTTGTTAACCAGAGAATATCTTTAAATATATTAACTTCCTTGGCAAAGTTCCACATGAAGCATGAAGCAGGATTTCCTATATACTTTTTTCCTAGGTAGCTGCAAATTCTAAGCAGAGATTTTCTGAGTCGTTGGGGTGCTTCTAAGGAGTCTGGTTTCTGTACATTCTCAAGTGTTTAATAACATCTGAGTTATGATTCTGGTTTTGCATCAGTTTGGAAAGTTGTGTTGGAGATTTAGAGAGTATGCCTAAACACAGGCATCTAACACTTTCTGAAATATCCTTGTATCTGATACAGTCAGAGAGGACCTGTCTGTTATGGTAGCTGGAGGTTAGGCAGGAAACTCTAGGATAGTGCAAATATTAGTACAGCCCATGCTCAGGCAAGTAAATCATGCCCAAAGAGTTTCCCTCCTCCATCTAACCTAGTTTTTATGAAACTTGGAGAAATCTAATACATCTGAAATGTTTGTCTGTCAAATCTGTTTAAATCTGTCAACAGTTTCAAACACACAGACATGATGGTGTCCCAAGACTCATTTTCTTATGAAATCATGCTCAAATGCCTTGTTGAAATAACGTGCAAATGCTCCCGCCCACAAAGGTTGGGTTACGAACAAGAATGAGGAAATAAGCTCCATTCAGCTTCTGAAGTTCTCCGTGAACTGCAGATGCCCCTCTAACATCTGATTAGCCTTAGCAAACTGCAGATGCTCACGGAGAACTGCAAGAGCAGCCCAAGAACTGGTTGGAGTCCCGTGGGTTTTGCTTAGTTTTCTTTTTCCTTCTCTTTACACAGCACTGAAGAGCTCATGTTTGCTACCTATCCTCACATCTCCCATTACTCAAACAGGACTGTCTGAGCTATTGGTGTAAAAAAATGAAATTTAAACTTATGGGGTACTTGCTCCAGAAAAGCTTGTGCCACGTGTCTCTTGGTATGTTGCTTGTTCATGGAAAATAGATCTTCACTTGTGTTAGGTGTCCAGGTCGACAGCGCACCCTGCAAATAATGATGTTCATATCATCATCAATGACTCTTTATACGCACAAGGCATCCATGCCTCCTGTTCACTAACACTTTGTAATGTAAATAACAACTGACATCAGTTGCCCACTCTCCGCAGATCCCCAGCAAAACTCTGTAGTTTTGTTAACTCAGCTAAAATATGTTATCTGTTATTTTATTTTGAAGACCTGATTTTTTTTTTTTTTTTGTAGAGCTACTATTAACCTACTTTGACGTGTGACTGACTTGTCACCTTGACCTAAACAGCGTGATCGGGATTTGTATGTGTTGGCACTCTCAGAGCATTAATACAGAAAGGGGCAATTCTGTCTGCACACCACCAATTAATTGAATAGCAAGATCTGCTCTAATTGAAAAACAACAACAACAACAAAACCCAACTAAACAGTCATTTTGTCATGATTCCAGTTCTCTTCCTATGGTTTGGAAGGTGAAATTAAGTAACACAAAAAAACCCCTAACTCTTTCTGAAGCAAGAAGCTGCAGGCTGGTTTATGGGAATCTTTAACCATAAACCACCTACTGAGACCTGTAATTTACTTGCACTGCTTACTGGGAGGATGGTGTCCCAGGGATTTTAACCTGGCATCCAAAGGGTTCCAAGGCCTCCTAATTATTTCCAGAAAATTGTCAAAGATGTATGGGGAAGCGAATGTATGGGGAAGGACAGAATGCCCAAACAAACTAGTTACTTTACCGGAAGGAGAAAGTCTGACTTTTTTTTATCATTGGTTTACAAAATGTGAATACAACACATTTTTGTCAGACTTTCTGAGTTTTTGATCTAGTGGCTAGATTTGGATGGTAAGGAAGTGGGAAAGGGAAAGAAAAAAATTGCAATCTTATTGTCATATAATCTGAGGCTTTTCCTCATTATAACAAGGAAAAAGATAAAAAGACAAGGCGGCCACAGATTACTTCACTTGCTTGTGCCAATGAGAGCAACTTCTGTTTTCTACACAAAAGATGATTTTTCATTTCTTCCATTTTTCTTATATTTTACTGTTAACAAAACCCCTTTATACTCCTTCGAGTCTGAAAGTTCCTATATTTTATTTTAAAACTTTCAATCTTAATAATATTTGTTTAAAAAAAAATAAAAATCATAGCTCATTTCCTCTGAAAACTCTGAAAAGTCATCAATGCTCATTCTGTTTTTCCTAGGCTGTATCTTCAGACCAGTTCACAAGGAGGAGAGCTTGGTACCCAACTCTACAGAGAAAAATTTGGATAATTTATGTAAACAGACATAAATATCATGTAATGTTTAAAAACACTATAATAACAGTGGAACTATAGAGAGAGATCCTAAGTCAATTGAATTGCCCTCTGGAGATGCCTATCTCTTTCAAGTAGCCTTGGATAACTGGAAGCAACTCTGACTGCCCCAGTTAAGGGCTTAAGTCTTAAGTGGGATGAATCCTGTCCCTGTCCTACATTTCCTACTTAAACATAGATGTTTTTCAAATAATCTTTAAATTTAGCTAAATAATACAGCCTTTCTTTCTTGCTCTTTGTTGGAAAAAACACTGTAACCAGGTTGGAAAACAGGTTAGGAAATCTGATTAACGGGGCACATTGAGGTCCCAAAACTTCAATGAACAGCTTACATACATGAAGACTGTCTCTTTTGCCACTGGATGATTCCTGTATTGATATTTCTCAAGAATAAATTATATTAGCAACTTTTCCTTAATATCTGTCTGATAATAATTTATCCCTTTTTTTGGATGTGTAAAAGAAAAACCTTTTTTAAAAACAATAATGTAATCTTCTCTGGAATTCTCTACAAATTAAAGCCATATTGTGCAATGTCTTAGTTGATGCTCTGAGGAATAATAGAATACTGATTTAAAATCTTCTATCTCTGGCAAATCAATTTTTTTTGCAACTGACTGTCATACTTTAGTTAGTAATATGTAAGAAAATGCTTTCTGGAGAGATTTCCCGTACACAGAAACTAAGCTACAGGCTTATTCTGCATTGTAACTGAGACTGTGTGAATCACCTTTTTTTCCTACTTTGTCTTTTTGGCGCTTTGAAAAGGTCTGTTTCTGTCACTTATCCAGAGCTCGGGGATTCACATTCTTTCCAGTAGTTTTGTTTTGTTATGCATTAACTTTCATTACTTCTATTGCCTTCACATGGAAGCTTAGTGATACATGATTGTTTTTAAGAACATACTGTATAACAAGACGTTAGTACTAATGCTTCATTCAGAGCATTTCTTTCATTTTCACAAGGATGACTAGAAACTCTGAGTTTACCATAGGCTAATCTAAATACACATACGTTATATCTTGATAAACCCTTTGTGAGTTTCAAAGAGGAGAGATACCCTCCAGTTGCCCTACAGGTAATTCTAGAGTTAAATTTCAGACGCAGATGACAAGATGGTGCAAGACAGCTCTGGTTCCCCAAAGCCTCGGCATGGCGAAAGATAATTCACTGCATCTCAGGTAGCTGCATTCCAGACCAGGGATTGGGGTTTTGGGGGGGAGGGGTTGTTTTAATTATCACCAGTAGCTTGAACTGTAAGCAAGGCAAACTGAAAACTCAAAGCCGAATTTCAAGTGAAACATATATTTCCTCAGTAGTGCTCCCATTTAAATAGAGGTAAAATGAGTCACAGTGGACCTAAATGCTACCTGAAAACCTATTCAAAACATAGCTTTTTTTCAAGCTATAATTAAATCCCAAGTCTGTATTTGACACTGTTCCTGAATCTAAATTAAAATTAAACAAAACAAGAAAAAAGAAAAAAAGGGTTTGTTTTTGGTTGGGAGCAACAGCTTAGTGAAATGTTAATATCTTCTAAAAGGTCTTTGTTTGCATCAGTGAGGATTTGCAGGGTGGCCGTTAGCAGAGGGGCTTCAGTCACAGTGTCTCCCCTTCCCCTCCACAGGCTGTGCTGTATGAGCCTTTACTGCTGTGCCGGGGGACCTTCTGTGCCGCTCTGCCCACCCCAGCAAGGACTTGCTTTGGCACAGGGACTGATGTCTGCCTAGAAGAAACTCTAGTTAAAATAATCCTAAGAAAAGGGTCTTATTAGACCCTGCTTTATTAGAATGCATATTAAAATGCATCATAAAGTCAGAGTCTTACAAAGTCATAATATTGGCTATATCATCACCTTAACTTCAAAAGAAAAGGTTGCTCCTTGCTGTTTTCCTCTACTCCATTTTGGGCTGCTTTGGATATTCAGTCTGTGTACGAGATCTCAAATCGCTCATTTGATAACATTTAAGCCTGGGTAAACATTTTTTAAAATCTGCCAAAGGCACGATAACTGTAAACATCCTATCAGCAAGAAAAGAGTTAAACACGGTTTTGGACTCAAAGTAGAAATGATTGCATCAACTGAAGTCTATGTCAAATACGATGTGATTTGCAGAGCTGCGCGTGAGAATGTCAACCTTCTTTGTTCCCCAGCGTAGTTTAGTGACAGTGACTTTATACAGTCTAGCAGCAGTGTCATGAATATTCTCAAGAGTAGGTGGGTGGCACATTCATTGAGAGATATACAGTGGATTGCATACAAAACCGACAATATTTTTTGAATAATGTTAGTAAGACTGTAATAAATCTGCCACCACTTTACATATTTTAAGCTCATTTGTCTTTATTTGAATCTTAACTATGTTTATTGCAAACTATTGTTTTAGCCAAGGCAGCATTATTTTCTTAGCCAGAATCTGAATTTGTTGAAAGAAATATATTTTAGGCTAATTTTTAACCTGAAATAACCCCCATTCTATACGAACAAGTGAAATAGCTGCAATAAAGCATGATTGATCTTACATGTATTTTTGTTCAAAGTAAGTGTCCTTTGGGTTAATTATCAACCTTAAATGTAGCTTCCACAGGAACTCTGTAAAAAGCAGGTTCCTTCTAAGGAAGACATGAATTGTCTGGCCAATCTGACAATCTATATAAAAACCATTTAGCAAAACCGAAATGATCCAGTTCTGGCTTGCTCTGTAATTTAAGACATTATAACCAGAAATCACTACAGCAGGGGTTTGGCAGATAAGCACAGGGAAGGGACTTGTGGTTGAAGCATAGACCTAGAACACAGGAAAAGTGTTTTCTATTTTTGGTCTGGGCACTGACTTCTTCAGTAGCCACTTACAGCTCCTGAAAGCTGAGTGTCCAGGGATCCCGGTGACTTCATCTGGGATGTGGTCTGGTCTCTCACCATTTCTGAGAAACAATCCCTTGCCCTCTCTCTAATTTAATTTTCCTGTTTATGAAATGCTGTTTAGACACAGTCAGTTTGAGAGTAAGAGAAAGCAGTGCCCATTATTTTATCTCTTTTTAATAGCTCACCCAGGGCACAGGAGTAGAACAAGAAAGATGGACATGCAAAATTAGGAAATAAATTATTCACAGTTTATTTTCACTATTTATTAATGGCACTACTAATAAAAAATGTGCTGTTGATTCCCTTCTAAAAACTTTGAGGTTTCTTCAATTGTTAGAAACAGCAGTGGGTTTATGCCCTTTCAGCAACCTTGTACTTCAGGAATCAAGCTCCTCTTCCCACTCCTTAGAACAGGAATTGAGAAATGGTGGTTTATAGCACATTAGAGTTACCATCACCCTGTTGTAAATACCTTTCATGTCTGCATTCTCTAGAACAGCCCTTTCTTAGGCTAATACTTACAGCAATTCTTTGATAGTGCAATTTTTTTTCCATGTTCAGTTCACACATAAGCTTTACAGTTAGCATACCACATTCACACATACTCACACCCTATCACACACACAGTGTAGATGCATTTCTAGCTATACACACATATAAAAAGGTCTAATTTCATCTAATAATGAAAAGTGGGAGACCCCTAGAGTACCTACTCTGGCTTTCTTACCAATTTTACCACAGATACAGGATTATTTAATCAACTAGAAATCCATTTATTTCGCCCTACTAACACCTTTTTTACACAGTAACCTATGACAAAAGATGAGTATTTCAACCATCTTGCCTGTTTTTTCAAGGTAAGATTATAAATATAGAGTATAGAATATTTTGGCAGTTTGGGATTTTTAAAACTTCCTCGTCTCCCTCTCGAAAGACTGTCACAGTTGTAGCTACCTTTATGAGCAAAGATCTTAAAATATGGAATGATATTTTAAAAATTGTGAAACGTGTACTGCCTAAACATGGTCTAAATCACTTCAGTGGTTGATATAGGTCTCCCCAGAGAAAAATACTATTAATAAATGTAATTAATTTGGTGAGGCAATGTATACAAAGATATGCAACAGTGAACTCATTAATTTCTGTTGAAATAATTATTTACAAATATTCATCTGGTTTCCCAAGACATGTTAATGAGTTGGAAAAAATGTTTATGTTGTATGATTGGCTGAAAAATGGCTACTGGCTTCTGCCTTCTAAAATAGTACTCCCTTTTTATGATTTCAAACAGAAATGCTAACTCAATTGCATCTGAGTTAATGCAATTTTTTTAACAGATAATTTATTTCCTGAAAACTGCAGCTTTGAGCCAGCTGAAATTAGTAATAGATTTACGTTAAAATTATCATATAACTTAGGCTAAAAAAGAACATCTGTCAGAAAAATTTCATTTTGTCATTTCATTTTAAAGTGACATCATCATTGGTAAGGTTGCCCACAGCTAATTTTCAAAAGGGTTAAAAACTGAATTAAATTTCATTGTATTATGCCTGAAATATGTTTGCATTTGTTTCATCAAGGAAAGTTTTGTTGACTTGATATAATTTTTAAAATATATTTTTTTCTGTAAGGTACAACATACATCTTGCGTTGTTTCCATGGTTTTGCAGCTTAAGCTATTTTCTGAGAGTCTTTTATCTCTGTTTTCTAGACTTTTCTTAAACTGCTCCATCAGTAACATGCAATAGATGAGAAAGAGTTCCTTTGACTAATGCTTTCTTTCAGAAGGTATCAATTTGCTAACTCCGTAGAGAATTTCCGCATAGACTGAAAATCTCAACACTCTCAAATGTTGAGACCAACATTTGAAAAGCTTATTTTAATTGTATCCTTTCACCATCATTCTGCAAAAGATTCTTTACACATAATTCTGCCTTTCCATGCAATGAATACTGTAAATTGACAGTGTGAGAGTTTCTTTTTTGCATTTTTGGCTTCCTGCTTCATGTTGCCACTTCTCTGGCATTTGCTCAGATAATTTTGTTTGGTGAATGTTGACCTAAGATCAAATCATGTTAATGGGCTTCATCAAGGGTCAAATTCAGTTGCCTAAATGCAGGCATCTCATGTCATTTTTACCCTCTAGGGTATCCAGAATATCTGCAAGGAGCTGGCAGATAGGGCATGGGCCCCTCAGGATACCCATGCCTTTCTGGAGTGCGTCATGGAGGTCTAAGATACATCCATAGAGAAAAATCCTAAACTAAGGAAGAAACAACAGCCCCAGTTGTTTTCTTGCAACATATATTTTTATATTTTTTAGTCTACAGCTGAAAATGCACAATACCATAATTTTGCCTGTTTTGCAACATGTAATTATATTTTAAGGACCTTTGCTGATTCTTCAGATTTTAGCCTTATTTCAAGGAAATGCAATCCCTATGGAAGTACCCAGATCACATTTAATACTGATGTCAGTGATGACATAGATACTAGTGTGAGTAATAAAATAGGGAATTCCACTAACATCGGGTTCACCATGTTCATGAGATAAAATGGAACCTTCACGGTCTCTTCACAGTCAATCTTCCTCCTGAAAATTTTTCAGCATTGTGAGGTCATATAATCACATAGATCTATAGGATTGTGTTCACAAAAAACAGAAAGCCACAGTTACAAAAAGGTTTATGTGAGCAAAAATAGAATAAGACACAAGAGAACTGTTTGCAGATAAAGTGTCATTAAGTCACTTATCCATAAAGGCACTAAGTGACAGCAATAGAAGGTAGAAAACAAGAGGTCAGGGTGCAATAAAAGTAAGGCACACTATTTTTGTTGAGTTCTAACATATGTATGGTAATTTTTATGAATTTTAAGCATGAATGGAATGCTGTGCTTGGCTAATTGGGGCTTCAGATTGGCTATGGGCCAGTCAGGACTATAGGGATTCAAAGACTAATAACACCACAAACCCGTCTATGTTCTGCAGTGCTCACTATCCAGTTTTAGAAAATGATCAGAAAATTTGGGACAGCTATGGTGTGTTGAAGTTTCCTCTTGACATTTGAAGATAGATGCTATTTGTATCTTGGCTTCGTGTCAATTAACTATTTTGATTCCAAACTCTTTATTCTTCAAGCCAGAAATTTTAAAGGCCATCAAAATTACAAACACTGCTCTACAAAATTCAGGGATTTTAAGTGTTAGGCTGACAAAAACAAACCTGGATTAAAGACGTCAATAATTTTAAAAGTTGGTATAGACTTTGCCAAAAAAATTTGGGCTAGGGATTTTAATGGAGATTATATTTGAATCAAAATAAAGTGGATTCTCAGAGATGCGCTTTTTTTATCCACAGCAATAAGAACTGAAGTGATAGTAGATGTGTTAAATACTAAAACTGTTTTAATTCTGAGAGGTTTTTAAGTGCAGCTGTTTCTTAATCTCCATTTCAGAGCCTTACCTTTGTCTTAAATCTGGTTTTCAGTGTAATCAATGAAATCTAGTTTTCAGAAAACTGTAAATTTAGAGTTAGGTGTTAAAAATACAGCTAGAAACAGTAGGCAAGATTATGAATTTTCACAATTTATAACAATTACAAGTATTTCTGTGAGCAGCAAAACTAGCATCCGAAGTTTCCTGCAGCTTTACATCTTTGGGTGGCTTATCCTTTGTTTCACAAGTTTACAGCAGTTTTCTCCCACACAGATTCTCTTGCATCTGATAAACTATTTCAGTTCACGTAACACAGGATACTTTCATGAACTTAATCCTACACACACAAACATGCAAACAGCACAAATCTCCTAACTGATAATTCCTTAGCAACATAGTTTTGTTACATATAATGAGACACATTCCTTCTCCAAATGTCTGACCCTAATTTTAGTTCATTGTGGTGTTTTATAATTATACCTAACTCTCTTTTGGGTTCTCCAGATCAGCCATACAACTGTACCTTGATTAGTGTTTTTTAAAGAGCTAAAATAATTCTGACTAATTGCAGTACTTTCATTAGAATTAAGATCATAGCAAGGGAAGATGAAGGAAAAGAAATACACAGGTTTTCTATTTTTTCACAAAGGTATATTCAAGTAAAAAACAAAATCTGAAAGAATTAAAATGCTGGAAAAAAACCCTGCTGATGGACCAGCCAAAGCAATCTCCCGTGGCTCTCAGATGTACAGCATTTGTCCTGAGACTGGAGGACTTAATCCCACAGATCAATAAACAGCTCTTCCTTTTTCTTGCTCTGGCATAGTTTGTCAAAAATGTTAATTAAGCTGTATTTTTGTAGTGACTGTGGCTGTTTAAAACCATATAACATGGTCTATGCAATCTACATTGCAGCGGAGTTCAAACAGTAAAGCTAGGAGTAAAGAACACTCCTGAAGGCAGAACAGACAAGGAAGAATGAATATTACTTTAGATATGAATGTAATTATATTGTGGATAGTGTCTGTAAACCCGTATCGAGGATATGGCTATGTACCAGTAGGGGCAATGGTGATGGGTAAATCAGTATTACCACAGACTCACTGCTGAGGCATTCATTTGGTATTCAGATACAGCAGGGCCAGGCCAAACTATCATTTGGGAAATGATGCCTCAGCCAGCATACAATGACATTTTCAACCTTTCTGCCTGCTCCCTCCTGCCCTGAACTTCTCATTACACCTCCCATTTAGCTCATTCAGATTGTATTACTGCTAATGCTAATATCTCCATATTTCCTCCAAAGCACATTTTAAAGCAATTATTAGAAATTAGCTTCCTATTTCACTTCTCATATCAAAGTACAAAGTACATCATTTTAATATAATTAAAAAATCCATTGGCAGTCAAGGCGTGCCACAGATGGAACGCTAATCAGTTCATATTTTCCTGATGAGAGCTACATTTCTGCTCAATTTTGACCTGAAGAAAGTAGGAAAACGGACAAAATAATTAACCCTCCCCTGCTTTCCACGAGGCTGGAAAGAGACGCAGTGACATAGCATGAACAGGCGTTAAGACTTGGGAGGTGCAGACAGCACAATGACTACTCTGTGCATGGCATTGACACAGAAAGAGATGACAGGATTAATTATATCCTCTCCACATGAACTCATGAATCTTCTTATTCTGTAAATCTCAAGAATTGTTAATTTGATATCTAAATGTTCAGTGATTTTTGCTGGTTTTCCTGGTTTAGTTTAGAAAGAAAGATAAATCACAAATTCTTTAGCTATCACTGAAAGGTAACACACAATGTTGTTTTGTAGGTTTTTTTAAAAAAATTTTGCTTTATCTGTCGTTCAAAATCACTGGTGTTTTCATGTGTGGGAAAATATGCAATCAGGGAATAGGCAGTTAAACACTGAGTAAACTGATACCAGTAATAAATCTTGTGTGTACAGAATGAATCTTAAGCCTAGGGTGAAATAGTAATACATTACCTGATCAGTTACCGAAACAAGCAAGTAGGATGAAACACAGGAAAGCAAGTAGCAGAAATACCAGATGAAAAAGGTTATAAACTGAGCTGTTTTCTTGAGTGTCTTGGAACTCAGGATACCAGAGTTAGAGATGAAATGGGTCAAGCTAAACTATCTACCAGAATTGACATTCCTGGAGTCTCCGTGGGCAGATCAGGAAACTCGAAGGAAGTGGGCCAAGCATCAAAAAAGGAACTCTCTAGTCAACATCATTAACAATCATGACTTTATCACTGGTTTCCCATTTTCATTCAGAAAGATACAAGAAAATAAGCAAACTTAAGGGAAAAAAAAATAATCCTTTGTTCCACTGTTCACACAGCTGTAAACTTTCCAATTCATTCTTTTAAAGCAAGATCCAAACAAATTGCTTCCCAAGCTATAATTCAAAAGTACAGTTTCCAGGAGAGGGCTCCAAAGCAACACTAGTACTCTAGGGAAACCGCCCGAATGTCACTGTCCCACTCTGAGAAACAGTGGGTTAGTGATTAATTGAAGGGCTCATAACCTTCTGAACCCTGTCTAAAAATTTGAGTGTGTCCTACAGTAAGATGGAAAAATGAAAGCTGTGAGCTAACATGGGGTGTTAATGTTTTGATTTAGAACCATATAACTAAAATACAAATATTAAAAAATGCAAAAAATGGTAATAAACCCTCATTTATTTTTTCAATAATATAATATGCATCTAAAAATAATATAAATACATCAACAGTATAAATATATAAATAATATAAAAATTAATTACAGACTATAGAATAAGAAAACAATTATCCCCCATACGTTTCGCTAAGCCATACATTTCTGTGCAAACAGAAGCTGTCTAGTTCTTCTAGGGGACTAACAAATAACTAGACTGTAGTCTGCGCTCCTCAACAGCTGGAAAGAGGGAAGACAGAGAATTCAGATACACTTATGAGATATTTGAATACTGTTTAACTAATGAACAAACCAAAATAATGGTTGAGACAAGCCTTTACACAAAATATATCTTTAAATGTTTTAAACATCTAAATGAGATACAGCTTTAATAGAGATATATTTTTAAATCTTTTAAAGTATGCCATCTTCTCACAGTAATTCTACAACTATTGGGTTTAAGACTTTTTTCAAGGGTAAGTAGTGAATGCCCTGAACTTACACTTAGGATAAACAGTCTCAGCCAAACAAATAAGATTTAAATTTAAATTTCCTTAAATGTTGAGTATTTTGATTCTGTGTTTCATTTAGGCCCAGCATAGCATCAAATTCAAGCCAAACAAGGATTTAGGTTTGAAACCAGGATCTAGGGTTTGGCCCTGTCTCCAATTAATTGCGTAAAGCTGGCTCAGGGATTTTTAAAAGTCTCTGCTGAACATTGTGAAAGATGGATGAGGTGAAATTCCCAGGCACAAAAAATAGAGAGGTGTAATATGTTACTGTATAATGTACTAAACTCAAAGACACAGCTTATTCCACTCAGACACAGCCAAAAGAGCCACTGATGCCAAAAATCCTAAGGAAATATAAGGTTAGTTCTGAAATTTTTGGTTTACTTCCAAATATTTTCCATCTTCAGGCACACAGCTAGCCAGAGCCTATAAAAAGTGTGGAAACCTAAACATTAAGCCTGCCATGCTGACCTCCCGTTTGTAACACCCTTCATGTGATGGGAAAGGTTTCCCCGCGCAGTCCCTCCAGCCTCTGGAGCTGCAGGGTCTGTCTGCTGGACCTCACATTGACTTTGTTACGAGTTTGTACATCGCAGCTTGTAGAAGCAAGCCATGGGACTTCTTATTAAAGCAAACTGGGACACAAAACGTGCGTGCCTGTCATACGCTTGTCTGTGGGCAACTGCTCTGAGGTGCAAATTTATGTCAGCTGATGTCTGAAGCAAGAGCAGAGTCCCTGACCTGGGCTTGTGTCCTTCAGGAACATTATTTCTCGGCCTCTCTGAGGAGTGTTCTTGCCCATACACTTCTCTAATTTTGAGGAAAGTGATATTTAAATATTTTGGAGGCTTCATCATAGTCTCACCTAGCTTTCAGGTGGTACATTTTAAGTGAATTAATATACTTTGGTGCTTTGAAAATCCCTTGTAGTAACAAGCGCAACAGATGCCCTACAAGACCTATTTGTGAAGCATGTACATTTTATTAATGCTTATCTCATGATTTACAATGCAATACAAAATGCTGTGTTACCGGATGGGTGATCTACTAGTCAAAACGCTGAATTTCAAAGAAAAGACACAGATGTTACCATGACAAAATGTATGTCTTTCAAAACATATTTCCTCATTCTCATGAATCTCAAGCTTCACTAGTACAGTCTAAGAAACCTAAAGCACGTTTCTAGGCAAACAACTATTTCTCTTCAGATACTTCCAGACTTAAAACCTGATTCATTATAAAACGGCTTTGGATCATTTCAGTTCGTCTGGTGAACTGTCTATGAGGGCTGAGTTAATCCATCTGAACCCTTCTGCTCATTCCAACTGCTGTTTAACATTTCGATCTGACAGTTTAATGCTGTTCCATCACAAAATATATGTTCCCATTGAAAACAAACATTTTTCATAATAGCAATAGAGACAACTTCAAGGGATGAGGTTATCATGAGGCAATTACACCCCAGAGGGATTACAGGCACTTATATCATGATAACCTTATCTTCAGTGTGCCTTATTAAATAATTACAAGACTGCCACAGCCAAGTATAAATACCCATAAGCTTCTCAGCTATGGGCTTATCACTAAATGAAGGTAAATGTTTATGTGAGCCTGGCAACCTCTACTAAACCATCTAAACAAACCTCAGCTTTCCATTTAAATGATGACAAACCCTTAATGCTGAACTGTTTTTTCTCTAACAGGATGTTTGCCATTAGAGTGTGACTTGCACTGAAGACCGAGCTCTTCCTCAAGATTCACAGAACCTTTTAGATTGGAAGGGATCCCTACCAGCTCACTCACTGCATTATGAATCCCTGCTGAAGTCCGCTGAAGTGCACAGGCCTACACTGATAAAGTTTATATTAAGAATGGCTCTGACTCAGAAAATCATTGCTCATAATTTTGTTTCCAGTGCTGTTTCCAATATCTGCACTTACTCTTGTCGCTTACTCTATAACAAACCGTGCCTCCTCATTCCACCACATAGTTTGGCAGTACTGTGCAATAGGTACTCCTGGAAAAGTAGAAATAAACATTTTCTATGCATACACATTCAAATTTCAAAACCATTGAATTTGCTCACGTTGACAGACCTTTTCTCTTCACTTTCCAATAAAATTTTAGTGACTGAATTTACTGGCAAAAATAAATTTTAAGCTTCAGTGATCCAATACTCACTAAAAATAAATTAGCAATGATATGTGATAAATCCAGCCTGCACTGGTTGATTTTATGACTGTAATTAAACAGGAAAATAAAATTCTAAATCATCCCCAACACTGATTTTTTAATGTATCCAGCCATGTAGTTATATTTCTTTTGATTAAAAGTGTTTCTTTCCTTATATTATGCTAACAATACCAATAATAGGTAATAGTAATAAACCATAGTAAGAACAATGCCACTAGGCTACTCCAGTTCAGCCGGGAAATTCAGATGCAACATATTTCCAAACTACTTTCAGCAAGAGATAAATGTCACAAGCAAGTCACAAGAACTGGGAATAGTAAATCAATCTGAGAATGGCTGGCACTGAGAGCAGACTGAGCAAAGAGCTGTTTGCGGCAAGTTTCCCATGTTCCGTGATATACATAAAGCAGCAGATTTTACAGAGTGCACAATGAAAAGCAGATTAGGAGCAGAATTCCTTTAGCTATCCCACAGGCAGGAGTGGGGAGAAGAGAAAACTATTCTCATAAATGAGGAACATGGACAGGGAAAAATAGTTCAAGTTCTCTTACAGAGCGTAAGAGTGGCAAAAGAGGGAGAGAGGTGAAGGGCCTCAAAACAGTGTGGTTTTATGTCTTCAGTGTTTTATAATATGTCAGGAGATGTTAACACAATTAACAATGTGACCTGAGGGAAAAAAACACAGTAAACGGTGGGAATTTGCCCCAATAAGCAGTGAAAATTTAACCTGATTAAAATTTAAATCAAGGTAAAATTATTTGACCCCTTTTGGTTTCCTGTCAACAAATCACTGCCTTCTGGGCATGTGACATACATGAACTTCTCAAGTAATTCAACATGGTGATAGTTTTCCCACATTCAGTAGTCATTTGAGATAAAATATAACCATTTTATCACTTTCAAGCATAGATCTTACCTGCTAAAACGGCCACAAGTTTGAAGGTACAAGCTATTCTGTTCCCAAATGTTCACTTTTTAATGAAGATATGCTTATTCCATTCTTAAAGACAGAGCTTATTAGGAGGGGGATATTTATGTACTGTATTTATTTTTCATAAATCCACAGTGTCTAGAACTGATCAACATATCCACTTCTAATTGCTTATAGACTGACAGCTACCAGTGTATTAATCACTCAGCCTGCTCAGTATGACAATGCAATTTACAGGTCTGGGGTCCCTTGTGTCCTCTTGTTTTCCTTTCTGAAAATAACTCAGAGTGTAAGAGCAATAATTTTGTCCAGGGTTTTTTTTTGTTTGTTTTCCAATTTCTTGGCTAGAGTTTATTGCAATGAAACCTCAGAAATAATTGACTCCTTTGCCTATGTGTTCAGCATTACGTAAGGAGTGCAATAAAGCTTTCCTTGCCTGAAAACCAAAATTTTTTCCTATTAATTCTTTTAAGGGGTAATCCTGTTAGATTTAGACCAAGACACCTAAACTTGGGTCATAACCTGATGGTCTTCATAATCCCTCCATGCATACAGTAACTCTGCCTATTTATACCATTCTGGTATACGAGACAGCTTAACTCCCTTGAGAGAGCAGGCAGTAACTTTATGTCAAAATTCAATTTACGTTCAGTGAGGGTAAAAACAAAAATAAAAAAATTGTCAGAAAAAAAGCAAATCTATAACAGATTCAATGAAAAATGTGATTTGACTAGCACTGACCTATAAGTTACCAGAAGGGAGCATTTGCTTTGTCCTATGCTGCAGAGAATCTCTCTTGTCTTTTCAGCAGATGGTTTTGTCCAGTTGTTTCTTCTCAAAGACTTCTTAGAGAAACACTGCCCATGATAACCAGAGAGCCTGAAATGGATCTCAGCAGCAGCATCAGCTTGAGTAAGCCCTCCCCCTCTCCCGGTCTGCATCGTGGTGCTTGTTCCCACCCCTGTTACTATTACCCCAGTGTCCTCTTGCTGGAGCATCTTTCTTCATAGTCAGCTGTCCAGGCTGGCTCCCTGTGCAGCTGCAAAGACAGCAGCGCTGGTGTAAGGCAACGGTGATGCACAGATAAGAATAAGCAGCCAGGCCACGGGCTGAGGAAGAGGGAAGAAAAGAAGAACAAGTGATCTTGCTGCAACACGTCAAACCACAGCACACAGACCCCCTGGCAAAAGTAGTCTGCAGAGACGCCAGCAGTATTTCCTGAGAAGGTAGAGACAGAGCACATGACATGGAGTGTTTGTAAGAAGTGATACGACATCCCATTATGGTTTCTAACATGAACAGTGCAGATTTTCCGATCAATCTGCTTTCCTTTGTACTATAATGAATATTGAAGATACAGTTGCCTGGAGCACTGATTCATTTTTGAGAGACAGGTCTATCTATGGTCTGGAGTATGTCCCTGATGGTTTTTTATACATTTCTTGGTGGACCATACTTAATAAATTAGCATGGTGCTACCAATCTTATAACATCTGTATTTGCATCGAAATAATACTGAAATTGTGCTTCATAACTGAGTTAGAGTTTAAAATAGCAAGGTGGAGTTGGTGGGAGTGAGGTGTGCAATCCCTTAGGTGCCATTGAATAATATGTTATACATTGTGGTGATAAAATGATGAAGAGGAATGATTGGGTTTTCAAGCCTCAAGATAAATTGTAGCACAAGCAGCTTTTGCTGCTTTGCTACGCTATAGACTGACTGTGCCATAAGGGGATCAGTGTTTTAATTTACATTCTGAGGATTTTTTGGTCTCTGAACTATATAAATAGATGCAAAAAAAAATGAGAGACAGTGATTTTTCAATATGGATCCTATCTTATATTGATCAATAGGGTGATAACACAGGAAATTTGGGTTACAAGGTTGTTCTGTGTAATTTTACCAGTATTTCTTCACATGAAGTGTTCCATAGTTCAAACTGATGTGTTTGGGAGGGAGGGAGACAGCACCTCTTTTTTTGCTTTTCAGAATTCTCACAGCTGGCACAAATAGTTGGTGTTCTTGAAGACTAAGAGGACTCTTGTGGCAAAATGAGCAATAAGAACTTATTCCTCCTTGGAGTAAGTTCTGGCTAATCAGGTAGAACCAGTGGCAGTGAACCCACTTCCTTTGCTGATCTCAGCTCATGTATTTTGTATTTCAAGTAATTTTCTCTCTGAGGGAGGGTCACAAAGAATAATGACCGGTAAGGCAGTTTTGTGTTAAGTAAAGTGTCTAAGAGGAAAAAAATGTAAGGATGAGAAAGTCAACAAAGCAGCATTCTAAAGTATCAAGGATTTCGTCTGACTAATCCTACCTGTATAATAATAGTAAACTATTAATTTACTCAAATTCTTTCCTACTGTCTAGAAAATTTGCCCAGTTTCATCCCTTAAAGAACATATAATCAATAGAAATCACTTCAGAGATTTGTACCATTGCTCCCAGGTACCAGAAGGTAAAAGCTTATCTATCTGAATCTTTAATTTTGTGAAGAACTGTGCCATACAGCTTGGGAGTCACAATTAAAGGTCTGAAATGGAACAGTGTGGGGTAAGTACCTCAAAACACCATGTCAGAAAGAGTTGGGAGCAAAATTACTGGTTTGTTTCTTTATGTGGTAATTGCAGAGTGGTTTCTGCTGTCTAGTTGTCACTGATCCAGAGACACTACTCAGGAGTAAAGTTCAACCTATTGGGCCATAACCTTTACTGGCCCAACCGTTCTGTCTCTGCAGTAGACCTGTGGTAAAGAACAACCGCTGCAAGTATGTGTGTTTTGAGTAAAGCCTGCAGAATTTGGCATGTTGCGCATTTGGCATCCCTGTGGGTCTAATTTGGCTGTTAGTTTGTAGTCTGAATAAGCAGCAGTAGAAGCATAGGTGTGGCACCATGCAGTTTTCTAAGTCAGTGTGAAACACTCTTCCTGCTCTCTATAGAAGGGAATAGTCATTTTCTGATGGCTTTTAGCAGTAATGGGTGATCACTCCTTATGTTGTCTCAGTTAACTCTGAAAGTCCAAGTTTTGCTCAGCTATTTGACTGACCACTCACCAGGTGCCTACCTGAGGTGAGTGGTGCAGTCCACTACTTTGGATGGACCCTATGATTAGTACTTTCAAACTCTTGAGGGTGGTCATGCAACTCAGTTTATATTCTTGCCCTACGTACACAACCATTTCCCCACAGCAGCCTGCAGTAGTATTAGAAGCTGGTTGGAGCTTACATGTAGTAAATGAGTGAACAAGCTTTTCAATAAATAGCAAAATGCAGTTGAACCCACAAAAAAATCAGTAGCAAACTGCATAGCTACCTAGCTGACAATGTCCATTTAATCACTAAAACTCTTAATGTATATTTTAAGAAACTAGCGTTAAAGTAGGACAATTTATTTTGGAAGATGCTTGATAAACACATTAAAGTTTCAGCACAGTGCCTTTCACAATTCAGTCAAATATGGATTTTTTTTTTCTATGTTAGCTGCATATTTAGTTCTTTAAAGAACATCCATTTGCAATGTGTTCTGTTTTTACATTCACTAGGGACCTGTGTGAGGATCTGGAGTACATACATGAAACATTCAGGACCAAATGGACCAAAAAAGATTACAACACTAAGGAGGACACCTAAATTAAACATTTATTCAGCAATGATGTAATCTAGTACTTGTCAAACAAACACACACAAAAAGTTGATTTAAAAATGGAAAAGATCACATCCATTCTCACAGACTCTCTTTGAAACTGAAGGTTGTAGAACAATTTCAGGATAATTATTAGCTAATAATGTGTGCAGAGGCACCACAAGATATTTTATGCATTTAGACATTTATTTTGATTTCTAATGCAGCTGCTTATGTTGGTAACTATTCATCAGTGTGAATAAGATGTTTTCAACCCGTCTCTTCAAATTTTGCTCATTACAGTCTAAAAGCTAACACATTAATTCAAAGGGACCATTTTGTATAAAATTTATAACAAATTAGTGATTTTGCAAACATTACCAGATGCTTGCCTCCAGAGCATATATATGCTGGTTACCTGGAAGATAAACAATTGCTCTCCATTTCAACACCCTACAGTTTCAAGACAGCTCACTGTTCAGTATCACTGAGGGACAGTTTTAAATGTACAATACACATACTTGAGGCCAGGTTTTTAGGAAGATCAATGCCTAAAGTCATGACCTCTTTTGACAGTCAGACTGTCTTGTTTGAGCCTGAAATGGGTACTGGGTCATCTGAAGTTTGAGCTTTGAAAGGGCTGGCTAAGAACTTTTGAAAATCATGAGATAAACCCAAAAAGTGTGTCTAGTTTTGTACCTTCAGATTAGAGTATATGGAATGGTGGTTACTACAGGGTCCTGTGCCTGATTTTAATCTAGCTTTAATTTTTAATACATTATGGATGTGACTTTTAATTTGTGTATTTAATTTATCAGGCTTCTTTAATTTAGGCCAGTAAAAGCAAGCTAAGATGGCAATCTCCTTGGGCTGGAACCCACCCTTTCGGACCTGGTTTTGTTGCATCACATACTGATAAGCATCATTCACTTTGACAGAAAACCATGTTTAGTAAAGAGCAGCAGCTTTCAACATTCAGTACTATGGATCCAAATGATCCCAAACCACTTGATTGGCTTTTGGGTTTTTTGATGTTTTTTGTCATTTAACAGATGGATCATAATCTAAAGGAAGTGGAAGATGTAAACCTGACTACCTATTTTGGTATCTACAAAGTGTAGTAGTCTGGAGTTAATCCCTTTATAAAAGAATCATAGAATGATTTAGGTTGGAAGGGACCTTAAAGATCATCCAGTTCCAACTCCCATGCCATGGACAAGAACATCTCCCACTAGACCTCGGCGTTCAAAGCCCCATCCAACCTGGCCTTGAACACTTCCAGGGCTGGGGCCTCCACAGATTCCCTTGGCAACCTGTTCCAGTGCCTCACTACCCTCATAGTGAAAAATTTCTTCCTGGGATCTAATGTAAATTTACCCTTTTTCAGTTTAAAGCCATTACCCCTTGTCCTATTACTACATTGCCTTGTAAACAGTCCCTCTCCAGTTTTCTTGTAGACCCCTTTTAGATACTGGAAGACTGCATTAAGGTCTCCCTGGAGCCTTCTCTTCTCCAGGCTGCACAACCACGACTCTCTGAGCCTGTCTTCATTGAAGAGGTGCTCTACCTCTCTGATCATCTTCATAGCACTCCTCTGTCCTTCTTACGTTGGGGGCTCCAGAGCTGGACACAGTATTCCAGGTGGGGTCTCACAAGAGCAGAGAAGAGAGGCAGAATTGCTTCTCTCAACCTGCTGGCCACGCTTGTTTTGATGATGCCCAGGATGCAGTTGGCCTTCTGGGGTGCGAGTGCACATTGTCGGCTCATGTTGAGCTTCTCATCCACCACCACCCCCAAGTCCCTCTCCTCAGGGTTGCTCTTGATCCATTCTCCGCCCAGCCTGTGTTTGTGCATGGGCTTGCCTTGACCCATGTGCAGGACCTTGCACTTCGCCTGGTTAAACTTCATGAGGTTTGCACAGGCCCACCTCTCAGGCCTGTCTGGGCCCCTCTGGATAGCATCCTTTCCCTCCAGTGTGTCGACCACATCACACAGCTTGGTGTCGTCAGCAAACTTGCTGAGGCTGCACTCAATCCCGACATCCATGTTGCCAACAAAAATGTTAAATAGTACTGGTCCCAGTACCGACCCCTGAAGAACACCACTTGTCACTGCACACCACTTGGACATCAACCTGTGACCACAACTCTTTGAGTGAGGCCATTCAGCCAATTCCTCATCCACCGAGTGGTCCATCCATCAAATTCATGTCTCTCCAATTTAGAAACCAGGATATTATGTGGATCAATGTCAAATGCCTTGGACAAGTCCGAGTAGATGACATTTGTTGCTCTCCCCTTATCCATTAATGCTGTAACCTTGTCGTAGAAGGCCACTAAATTTGTCAGGCATGATTTGCCCTTAGTGAAGACATGTTGTCTGCCACCAATCACCTCCTTATTTTCCATGTGCCTTAGCAGAGATTCCAGGAGGATCTGCTCCATGATCTTGCTGGGCACAGAGATGAGACTGACTTGCTTGTAGTTCCCCAGGTCGTCTTTTTTACCCTTTTTGAAAATGAGGGTAATGTTTCCCATTTTCCAGTATGCAAGGAGAAGAGACTAATTTCCATTATTTCCAGAAGACTGTCAGAACCACTACTGGATTCAGGATTACAGCTTTTATTGTGGGGTTTTTTGCTTTGAATTTGCCAGAAATTTTGCTGCTCTGCCAGGTAGTTGAGAAATACTTTTATAGAAGACTGCATTTATTAGTCATTCAAAACATAATATCCAAGATTAGATCAGAACAAATTGAGAAAGCTTTCATACATCTACTAAAGGTGGAACAACCTATCTCCCTGAGACCAAAAGAGCCAGAATTTCATTCTGTCCACTGTGGAAAGCACTAGTGCTCTTGTCACCACCTCTTTTGTTCTTTGTTTCATACTGAGCCTGGATACTTTAACATATTTCATTCATTTTGGCCAAAAATCATTTAAATATAATGTTTTATCATAACATCTTATATTGTATCTGGAAAGTGACTTGATTACCGAGTGATGACTTTCATTAGAGCAGTCATTGTTGTCAATATCACTCTCTTCAGCAAGAAAGAAACCTTTTTAATCTCAGCAGATGACCAGATAAAAAAGGCATAGAAGGACACTAGTCACATGTATTCTTCACTAAAAAAGAAAAGAAGAAAAGCATTCTGTATATTGTCCATGACAGTCAGATCAAATCATGAGTTGTTTGGAGTACTGGGTTTGTTAGTGCAAGCACAGGATGTGTTAGTACAAGCACTAACACAAAAGACATCTAATTTATTTTTCTGTGTAAGCTAAACCAGTATCTATTTCTACTCTCAAAAAGTAAACAGCAGATTAAAAACAGCCTTCATATTTTTCATGTGTTTGTGGATCTTTTAATTGTACATGTGAAAGCAATACTTTGTAAACTCAGTTATAATGGGAGGAATATGCCAATTAAATCCCCTTTCTCTCATAAAAAAAATGTTGAAACAATTCCTTCATGTTCTACCATTGGGTTAACAACTTCACACTCATGCAATGTTGTTCAAGCCTTTTCATGCCTCACCTAGCAGTAGTAATTCAACTCAATGACTCTGTTGTACTCCACATTGCAGAATGTCAGAATGTGTTTAATGCAATGTCAGTCATGTGTTAATTTGACAAATTATTTCAGATTCAAATAGTGAGAATTCCTTTGAGGATATTTAAACCCAAAGCACAAAATACACATTTGCTTCCCCAAACCCATGTTTTTTAACGCGAGATCTAGAATGAGCAGTGCCTATTTTGTTACAGATGCCAATCAAGTTATGCGGGGATTCTTGACCTCCCTTACAGGAGGAAAATATACCCATATCATATATGCATATATGCTAAAACATCAGAGAACGTTATTCGTTTTAGGGTACTGACAACTCTAAGCTTCAAAGAAATGTTCTTTCTTCATACTGAAACTTACGGTGTCTGAAAACACAGTCCCTACCTCTCCGTAAAAGTTGAGTGAACATAAGTTTTTTTAATTTTTTTTTTAAATGTTATCCAAAACTCACTGAAGTCAGATATATCATTTATATTTCTGAATGGAATATGAATAATTTGATAATAATAAAGCAGTTTTTTTCCGTTACTCATTGCTAACTTATTATTCTTGATTATAAAAGAAGCAACAACAGTTTTGCACACGGCGTTGACCTCTGACTTAGCTTTCATCAGTTACTGCTAGCAAAGACCAACATAAAAGTTTAAGTAAATTCAGAAAAAAGCCTTATACTTCCAACAAAAGTTAAACATCTTAAGCCATAGACTTTTCACCAAGGTGATTAAAACTTCCTGTAATAACTTCCTTTCCTAAAGAAATAGATGTGTCTGAAATAGAGACAAACTGGAGAAGAAAAGGAACATATTTGCCAATGGACAAAACAAAGTTATGAAACTGATGGATTTGTATAGTATGGCAGTTAAAACATTCCTTGAGTAAGCAAGAGTAGGAGGCTATTTTCTGGTAACACAGTACATTTTATTCTTCCACAAGCCACATATTCCCCATGAAAGATCCTTTTTTTCCTTACATAGCTTCTGCAGAGCTTCCCCCAACTTTCCCCTATTTGTTTGGGGGGTTTTTCCTGCACTTCAAGTTTTCCACTTCTAGGGATGAAACAGGAGGCTCACATCGGATGCACCCCGTCTACTACTATAGTGTTATAAACTTTATGGAGAAAAGTCTAGAGCTGAAAGTTTATAACTCTAACTCCTATTTCAAGAATGTAATCATTTATAGGAACTGCAGAAATGCAATTTTCATATAATAAATACAGTTTAACATGTTTATAGCACCATGAATCACCTTTCAATCTTGGGCATTATGAGCAAAAACTACAGCAAATAGCATTACCTCTCCCAGAGTCATTGACTCCATATACAGCATTTATATCATCCAACAGCCTGACCCTGAAACACGTGTCATGGGATTTATATCAGATGTTAACATGTAGGAAGTTTCATTGCATAATCAAAAATTGAGACCTGTAAAACTAACCTTAAACACCATTGACAGATCTGTTGTCCATTCAGTTCACTCTCACCTCATGAAGCTAAGTACGATCACACATCTTTAAAAGATCTTGTAAAGATGATAAACACCACATAAGTGTTAAAAAGCCCACTAGGGAGCCATCAATTTGAAGAAGGGAACTTAAGAAAAAGCATACATGTATATGTATAAAGCAATCTCAGCTAGAGGGACCATATGATATATATCTAGCTTAATCTCCCCAGATTTGTAAAAAACCCCACACATTAGACTGAAGGGAAGTTGGTTTTCTCTAGAAGACGGTGCAGCTGGACGTGTATAATCATAGAAGTTCTGTTATTTGTGGATGGAATATAGTCCACAATGGGAAATACTTGCTTTTTCTACTAATGAATTACATCTGATTAAAAGTTAAAAATTACTCTGTGGTAGAAATCCTTTTCCCATTTTAAAATTTTATTTTCTAAAAGTGACAATTTTCAAGGTTAGTTGTAAAAATAGTAATACAAAAAACTTTACTTTGACAGAAGTTTTTGAAACGTCCTTTTCTGCTCATCACTATCCATCATATTTTCTAGGGTCATGTTGTGTCACATCTGACATAACTCAATGTGACATTATAGTTCATAACCCAATACACTCCACTGAGTGATACTGTCCAATGAGCTTGTGCTAGGCCTGTAGAGATCAGTGCACCAAATGAGCAAATTGGGTAATGAACAAAACCTTCAGAAGTCCTCAGATGGTTGCTGCAAGATTCCCTCTGAGGACTTGATCTTAATTTCTTGCCTGAAGGAATAGGCAAGGAAAGTAGAAATTCAATATATTTAGAATCACAAAGAGGCCAGATTGCCAACCTTCATTCGGTCAGCAGTAGGGGTAAGACTTTCATAGCGAGACCAACAGCTTTTCTTAAATTTCTTTATTAATTGTTGAAAACACTAGGATGGTTTGTTCTTTTATGAAAAATAAAATAGGTACTCTAAAGCTATGGATCATCAAAGGCCTGCCCCATGACTCTGCTGTCTTCTTCTATGTGGTCGATTAACTGTGAGAGCCTTACGAGACCTTTGCCAAGCTTTTTTGTCTCCAGGACTTTCTGCAAAAAAGGGACAGATTTCTACATGGAGTGAACTTGCACTACAGCTTGTAGTTTATAACTAAGCAAAATGTCACTGAACCTACCCTACAGCTGCCTCACATGATCCCACTCTCTTACCTGGGATTCCAGAATTATACAGATTGCAGACAGGCAGCCGTGGGAAGCATGCCATGCTTTCTATGATTCACCAGCCTGGACACAGAGACATACATCCCTAAAATAAAAGTTAACGTTTGGAACATCTCCAAAAGGAGCAAAAGAGCAACAAGATGATGGATGATTCCAGTTAAGCCTCAGGGAACAAGGAAGGTTTAAGTAAACCTTTCAGTAACAGGGTCTTCTTCGTTTCTCACCTTTATTCTGGAGAGCAATATCAAGCAAAAAGTCCAAGTCATTAAGGACCATAGTTACGGCCATGCTAGTGTTCATAGCCAGGTAAGATTTTTGAAGTAATGCAGCATGCCACATCCAGCAGCTCTTACTGCATCACCTAAAGCTAAATTTCCCAATGGATATTTCAGTATCTGCTGAGGTAGGTGTTTCTGACCAGGTAACCACTAATCTCCTTGTCTAATAGATAGCAAGGTGTTCCTTAGGTTGCCTTAAGTCATACTAAGCCTGTCCCATTAGAGTAGCCTCAGTCGTGTAGTGTTTGTTTTGACCAAAAGCACAGCAGTAAATATAACATTTTTCTGTGAGTTAACAGTTTTCAGTTCCTCAAAGTTTTTTATGTTTGTTTTATAAAAAAAAAAAAAAAAACACACCAAAACAGACAAACGAAATGAGAACCAACCAAAACCAAAACCATCAAAATACTGTTTTCATCACCTGCCTGTTTCTTTGATTTTACATTCTTCTTCTTACTGAGGCATGTGCAGTTCTAAGGACTCCAACTTCACGGTTTGATAAGGGAAGAAAAAAGGGAGCTTTGGGTTTGAATCCTACTTTGATTCTGCAGATTCCAAGGAATCAAAAGATCCCAGTACGAAAAGTTGGTAAACTTGAGTTAGTTTCCATTGATAAGGTCCCTATAATAAAAACAATGTTTCTAGATGTAAGTTCAGACAGTGACAATGTAATCCAAGATGTGTTTACATCAACTCCTATTTTTTAGAATTAATGTTATGAACAATTTGAAGATGATATGAAAAGACATCAGTTCTTTAACAAATACAAACAGATGTGTATATCACTAATTGTAAACAAATATATTAATTAAAAATAATTTTAAACACTATGTAAACAAATATCAATGCTGAGCAGGTAGCAATGTTCATACTGTTTTCACATAAAAACAATAGATTTGAAAAAATTTCAATGCTGAAAAAGGAATTTTTAGGTATGTGCCACAGTGCTAATTAAAATACAGTTCTAATAAATGCACTTGGAAAAATGTTAATTTATATGTCTTTGATTTCGGAGAAAGAACAAGTATTCACATGGTCTCCTCAAGCACCGGAATTTATCTGTAAGAAGCTTGCCAGAATAATAGTACAAGGAGTTGCTGATTTTTTAATGCCATTTTACAGCATGGTCAATGAATTATTCAGTGAATCAAACTGCCCATGGATAATTCAAAACTAACATCTTCTGGATACCAAATCCCTCATCCAAAACATCCTTTCTGTTTTAATGGGTTATTTCTATATTAATTTGAAAAATAACCAGAATGACTTTCTTAAAAGAAAATATCTATTTGTAGGTTCAGAGAAGAATATTATAGCATAGAACTTATGGACTTTTCTTTGGAATTCCTCTCCACTGTCAAAGCAGTCCAAAACTGCAATAACTGGAAAAACAATGCGACTGTAGGCAAACCAAGAAAGAAACAGGTCCATTGCAAGCAAACCTGCATAGACAGAAAAAGCAAATGTTTCTATAATCGGTATCGTATAGCAAGGCTGTCTTCTGGCCTGCATTTAAGCCTGTTTTTAAGCCTGAATGATTACCAGTTTACTAAAGGAATAATTCCCCAACAGTGACTGTAGGAAGACTAGTAGCCCAAAGGCAAGTCAAACACTAGGGACAGACCTAAACTTAAAGTCCGAATCAAGATCCACATGTCCCAAACGATGTTTGCTTGTATGTGATATTATGGCTGTGATCCATTTCTTCCTGGAACCTAGATACTAAATTGCTTTATTTTAGGCAAAGTGAGTGGAAGTGAGGGGAAGAAATCTCTTCTTTCAGAAGTACTGTGTTGCTGTATGGCTGAGCTGTTAAGTTTTCATATGGAATACAAACAACATTCTGCTCCAGTCATACCCTGAATGAGAAAAATCAAAATCACTGGATTCCTTTGCTAGTGTTTGTTCTTTGCACTATTGGATTAAAAAAAGAAGACAGATAGATGTCAGATTTTCCCACAGAAAATTTCCCATACTGGAAGATTTAACAAGGAAAGCAGTGTAAGTAGCTTCCCGTCCTGTCCCTGGGTTAGGGCTATGTTAGGACGCTCAAAAAAGAAATGGCATGTGTCTGCATGGCCATTTAAGCACACACATCACTCTTTGACTGACCTCACTTAAAACAGCGGATAAAGTCCCAAGGGCCCAAGGGTCGGCATTGCCTGGTGAGATCATCAAAATGTTCCCTATAGCTCCTCATTAACAAACTGTAACTTAGCTAAAACAACAGAGATGGAAGCCAGGAAACAAATGCTGAGCAATGGGTTTCTGGATGTATTGTATTGATATAAATGGGAATTCTGCCCCTGGATTCAGTGTCCAAATTTTCACCCAAAACACCTACGAAAATGGCAAAATAAAGTGCAATACATCATACTGCATGTGAGTGAAGAAAGTAAACTTCAATTGCTAGAAGTTTTGCTCCTCATTCCCACTAAAAGTAACTGCACACTTTCCACAAATATTTCTGAAACCTCATGGTACTTGTGGAGAAAGAAGCAGCACCTTCTCTGTTTTTTCATGACCTCCTGAGATCTCCAGCTTGTATAATTCTTTACTATATTCAAGTATTCACATGAGTAAAGAAATATAATGAGGCTTCTTGCTCTTTCATATGGTGATGCAAATTAGGGAGCAAGTCTTTTAAAGTCAGAGGTGGCATACCAGTGTAAAGATGCTGCAAAGAAATACAGGATCAGTGATGTATTATAAGAAGGGGAAGAAAAATAAGCATGCAAAGCATTGCAACCAATAAGGTCACGAGCAAAGAACATTCCAAGCAGATGTAGGATCATTAGGTTAAATATCACCAGCTACATGGAACCACTTTGGCAGCCTAAATCATGTAGGAATTTTTGGCTTTATATCCATTATTAAAAATATAGGGAAAATATCTACAAAAAAAATTACAAATATATACTCCTTTTTCTGACTCCCCTGATGTTCATATATATGTCACTTCTGACATTGGCCTCATTTCTGAAGTGCTTGAAGTATCTATTAACTTCAGTCAGAATTGTCAGTACTCAACTTGATAGTGTTTGTTGATAATGTTCAAACAGATATCTATGCCAAAGAACATGCAACCAAAGAGAGTTTGCAATAAAGAGAGAAACAAATAGCATAGACATGAGGAAGGACAAGGGGGAGGTTCTGCATACTACCATGCCTGGCTAACAACAGTGCGACTAGAATACCATCTTTTTGAAACCAAAATGTTCTGCAGCTGTTTCAGGAACAATTACAAGCACCCTTGAAAATCTACCCTGTGAGGAAGCCATGAATGTCCACCTTGTGAGAATATCGTCTACGGGAAGGACAAGCACAGTGCTGGCCTTTTGTCCTAGCTAATAGACGTAAGCTAGCAATGAGGTTTTCCACAATTAAGTCTTCCACTGTAAAGGTCCAGCACAGAAGGACAGCAGTGATACCCTTCACCACAAAGTTTTTCCTATGGGCATTGACAGCAGCAAAAGTTTCTTTGTAGAGTGACATAAGAGTAATCTCTCATTCAGGTAAGAGTCTTAGTGTTGTCTTTCATCTTTGATTTGACAAGCTTAATAGTTTCCTCCTCTCCAAGACCAGTAACCACTTTCTGATATGTTGTCAAACTTCCACCAGAGTAGGGAAACCACACTGCAAGTCTCCTCAACTCTCAGTAGTCCTGTGCCTTCCTCAAATTAACCTATTGAATGGGCAGTATTTAATCTAAACAATTCCTACTCTAGAACAAATTCACCTGCCAAACAGTGGAATTCCTGAAAGGATATATCCTAAATTTATCTTCAGATTTCCTAGTTCCTTCCCATTTAAGAAATGTCTTGGAGTGAAAAGTTGTGAACAAAACCAAAGTCAAAATACAGACATAAACTTGGATATAGGTGACAGCCTCTGATGAGACAATTTCTTACAGTTTTAGGTTTTATAAACCAAAAATATTTCTAGTTTCTAGGGTTTGTATAAAGAATAGAATAACAGGCTACAAGTCTAACTCACAAAAGGGAATGACTTATCCTGTAATGCAGCAGTAGCATATAAGCAGTGCACTTTCCCTTTATGGATCATCTGCATTGTAACCTGTCTTCATATATCTACATAAGAAGTTTGCTGTACTATGGTAATTTCCCACAGATCTATTTCCAATACATTGCAATATTTCATTCCTTAGAAAAAGTCTGCTTTTTTGAATCCCATGATTATGGTGGAAATCTCATTTTAACAGACATATCCTCAGTTCCATCATGCCACTGGAAAACATGTGAAGTAAAGTTTCTGTCTAAGTGTAGTTGTTTTTCCAGACCTTATCAGGGCATTTTCTTTAAGGATAGGAGCAAAATTATGTTTATTCTTTAAGAGAGAAAAAATAGTGGAAATTATAATTTGACAAAAATTGAGTAATCATCATGTAACTAACACATCTGACATCACTTCTGACCTGTATTGTTTTTAATCAGATGGCTATTATTCAGAATACTGAAAAAATATTAAGCAATTTCTTTAAGCATCATCCTTTGTACCCTGACATTTTTCCCCTGTGCATTTCCACTGAATGAATGGGTATTTACAGAGCCATTTGACAGTGTGCTTGATAAAACTCTCACCTCATGCCTTTGCTATCATCAAGGGTGAGTTAAATTTAAATCCAACATTTGTATCCGCATGAGAAAGAATTATTGAAGATTCCTTTTGAAAATAACTGGAAGTTTTAAATATTAGAGCAAAAAATATCATTTAGCTAATGACCAAAGTTATGAGACATTAAAGATTGTTCACTGAGCTCAGAAATTCAGACATCAGCAAACAGAAACGTAATCATGCTCTAACATTTCAGCTCTGTCTGGGAAAAAGAATTAAACAATTTTTTAATTTGATCAAAACAGATTTTGAATCCTTTTCTTATTAAAGCCATTTTATTAAATTTTTTTTTGGACAGCAAATATCATGGGGCAAAACGTTTTTTTTTCTGCTTGCTGTTACTAGAAGACATAACGTGTCATAATGCAGTTGTGCAGCAGGTATAGTGCTCAAAATTGCAGTGCATTAAACCATTAGCTTAGAAGACATTCCAAAAACTCTTTCAATTTCATATAAAAGAGTAACATCTACTTCCACATTTTATTTGATTGAGATCTTTTTAACACTAAGAAAGAATAATTCTTCGAATGAACTAAATTACACTGTATGGCATCCGCAGAAACAAAAACTTAGGTATATTACAACTACAACATGATGATAGTTTTCTGGCATTTATTAAAAAAGTGATTTGTGAGTATGAAGCTGAAATTGTGATCACAAAAAATGAATGTTTTCTGTTTGAGTTTATTGGAACGGATCGATGGTGACAATGTCATTCTCTGTCATTCCCATGTCTCTAGAATGCCATATACTGTACCCACGTCATTTCTTTGTTCTTGAGAAGCAAACACGGAAATGTCATGTAAGTTTTACATGGGAAAATAGTCAAAGTTGTAGACTAAAGCTGAAAGTTACTCTTCTGAGCTTTGTATGAACACCCCTTTTTATAATCATTTTTCACACCCCGTTCACTGCAGACCTATTGATCAGACAGATGTATATAAGAGAATAAAGAGAAGTGTAAGCCATTTACAGTTACAGGTAAATTGATTCATTAAATCTGTCAAAGAACAAAATATTCAAAGGCATGACAAGGTTCTGCAGTCACCATTCAGCCTAGGAAAGAATGTTATTTATGTTATATATTGTTCAAATTCAATTTACTAAACTGTTTATTTGACATTACAATATAATGTAAGGAAGATTAAAAAGGCCAAATTCTGACATTGTCACTTAAAATGAATAAGGATTTTTCTGGAGGCAGTGAGACCATGTACAGCACAGAATTAATAGGCATAGGAAAGCCATTAATGCGGAGCATGATAACCAACTGCAAATATTTTACATTTATAATCACTGCAGAGTGAAAGAAATTAACTTTGATAAAATGTTGTGTGTGTGTATTCTATAATCAAAAAGCATATAATTAGAAATAATGACAATAAATTAAAATATATCAGGAAGAAACTACCAACAATCATATTCATTATCTTATATGAAATTCCTCAAACTGAGTACTTATTACATAGCAATTTCAATCTAGATTGGATAACAAAAAAATAACAACAATAAACCTATAATTCTGGTAGTGGCAGTTAATTGGAGTCAATAACTTAATATAACAGATATTTTCTATCACCCTTTTGTTAAAGGACATTCATTCAAGGGAGGAATGAGGTATCAAAAAATGTTACCATATTGAATTATCTTTTCATCATGTCACTCACTGAATAATTTATCATCCAAATTTATTTATGGGAAAAAAAAAATTCAAAAACTTCCTGTGTTGCTAAACCAGGCTTAATTCCTTAGCTATGTCTTTCACATGATTTTTTGTCAATATAACTGACACTGTGAGAAAGACTTATAAATGAGACAGAATTGGAGAATAAAACATGCAAACTGAAGAAATCCCACTTAGTTCCTTTTTACTGGTCCTTATAGTGGGAAACAATTGAAAAACAATCTGAATTATGAATATGGATCACATTTTCATTTCATAGGAGGTACAGGGTGCACTGCAGTAGAATCCTTTACTCAGCCACGGAAGTAATGTTGCATGTTGTGAGATCAGTCAAACAATATAAGGAATATCTACTGAAAAAAGGTAGCAGGCCAGCATGGTATTCTGGATTTCCAGGCCCAGCCTGAAAATTCAGTGTAGTAGAACTCTAAAACAACAATATTTACTGTATAAAAAACTTATTCCCTTAAATTACGTGACCAACAGGAGTGGGCTGTACAGAGGACGCAGGGAAATCTGTAGTCAAAATAGTCACTGGATCTTTTGCCCTCAAGCTCTCTCCTGCTGCTAGCAGGGTCACTTCAACTTCCCCACAGTGAGTTACTCCTTTCAAGTACTTCATAAGAGGAAGAAAAGCTGCGGGTGGTCAGTTTTTTCTCTCTTCTAATACTTTTCTTGCTTTCACAGGAAAATCTGAGAGATATTACAAAAAAACATGAAAAGCTTTGAATTCAAATTAATCTAACTTCATCAGCTCCGAGTGTTTTGTGAAAACACAGGCTTGAACTTCATTGGTCTGGATCTCAAAACACAGGTTTATGGCTCACCAGGACCAAAGAGTAGGTGTAGCCATGACTGCAGCTAAATCTACAGTCCCAGTGAAACACTTCTATCCCTTCTTAAAGCAAATAGATGTGCAGGATGTGCAAACCAGTGAAGTGAAAGCTGGTCCTTCTGGGGTTTGGATAGAAGATTTGGCTAAAAGTAAGACACACGCGTTTCATCTGTGCTGCTTACTGTGATGCAGGGATACTGCCAAGCCATCTTCAAATTAGCTAGCTGAGAGAGCAGAAGCAGGCTTGCTGAGACAACACAGACTTCCAAACCAGATGCCCAGCCCACGTGAGAAGCAGACTCATCCCACACTGAGTTCTTTGCTGCTTTGGCCAAACCATTTCTTGTCTCTTTAAGCTACGTAGTGGTCTGCAGAGCAGACATGCCCACAGGCAAAACATAAATGACTCGATATTAAACCTTGAAGCTAGGAGGCAGAAGTACATCAGAGAACACATGGATGGTAGTATTATGCATAAACGTCGTGATGATGTCTAACAGTCAATGGGCAGATTGCCATCAGGTGACGCTTTTCTCCAGGCCTGCAGCCTTAGCCTGGAGACCTTGGCCAAATATGTTCACTTCTGCGCTTTATTTTTGAAATGGGATGGTTGCTTACCTGTGTATCCCATAAATGTTTGAGAAAATTATTGCAGCACTTGTATGTCACACCAAACCTGAAGCATGTCTGTAACAGGTGACTGGTAAAGGATATATAGGGAAGAATATAAGAACAGAACAAGTTCCCAGATCTTTCTCACAGACTTTAGTGAATTGCAGACCCAAAGGATGATTCTTCCATAAAATTTTGGGTCACTTTTCGAGCCTATACAAACTTCTTAACATAGGTCATGTCCTACAGTGATGTTAGTGTAAAAAATTAGCCCTTTTTTTTTTTTTTTTTATTTGCCTTAAACAACTGTTTACTGATCTCATTTGACTCTTCCCTAGCTCTCGTAGTGGAGGTCATAAGGAGCAGTCCTTCCCTACATATTTTCTCCTTGCCACTTTGGTTTTTATACTTCTATTAAATTCTTCATTGGTCTTTTCTTTATCCATATAAAATAGGACATCTAGATAACTGAAACAGAACCCAAGTCCACTCAGCTGTTCCCTCTCATTGTTTGAATTTTCCTTGTCCAGACTTTTTCAATTCTCACATCTACTTTTTGAAAATGTGAGATGAAAGCTGTGCATGTTATGGAAGATACTGGTAAACAGTTTCCTACTATGTTTTTTGTGATTTTTGTAATTATTACTGATTTTACATTATGATTAGTATTTTTCACTGTGCTAATTTTTCATAGAACTGTCATTATAAATCCAAGATTTAATACCTGAATGGTAACAATAAATTCTGAGCTTATTACGTAAAATTGAGATTTTTTTTTGACACTTTATGGTCATATATATTCATTATTTTTTATTCCGTTTTATGACTTATTCAAAATTGTGTGATTCTCCTACAATTTTTTGATGATACCTCAGTTTACCTCCCTGATAATTTCATAATTCTGACAAATGGTTCTATCTCATTGTTCATTCAGTTGTCCAGATGTTGAGCACGCATCCAGCACAGATTTCCATGACACTTTATTCCCTCCTCTATGAATCCTGCCCTTTTATTTCTACCCTTTATTTCCTACCTTTTAAACAACAATTTTTCCTTTCCTGCATTCTCTCTCATCCCATGGAAGACTAGTTTCTTTAAGAGCAAAAGTTTTTAAACATCCTCATCAAAAGGCAAGGGACATGGTCAAAGGTATTTTGTTGTGTTTGGGGTTTTTTTTTAATTAAAGTATACTTATCAACCAAAGATATATCTGAAACATATTATTAATATTATAATGATTATGATGATGTAAGCAATCAGATAGCAGGAATGTTCCTCTGGCAGTCAATTGGTCCTTTGCAGTATCAAGGGTTGGAAGAAAACATCAGCAACAGTAAGGGTGTTGCAAGGACAACACACAAATGCTTTTAGTAATCTTAAACATTGAGGGGAATGTTAAGATACTTGAACAAAGTGACTTCTTTCAGGCAATAAAAAAGTCAGGAATGGCTTTTGGCTATGATCATGGAATGAAAGGTGCTTAGAATGAATTAAAACAATTTTAAGTTTAGAAAGTCACTATGGTGAACATCACTTGAGTCACGTTATCCATTTGTGACCTCTGTAGAACACAGTGGCAAGGTCCTGATGACAATATACAGCTCTCCCATAGCCAGAGACAGTGCATGTTTCTCAGGTAACAGCAAAAATTGACAAACAGTCAGAAAAAAAATTTCAAAAGTGTACTTAATATGAATATTCACAAAAACAATGCAGATCTAATTACACATTGTTACACATTGTTTACGTTGTTACATAGTTATACATAAACTGACCACAGACTAATTGCATGCAGGTAGCAAACAAATTAATACATAGGCATCTTAGGCATCATAGTCTATCACTCAGTTTCTATCAGAGGGATATTTCAGCTTCTTAATCTTTCTTTATTCTCAGTTTATAGGAGACATAAACCATTCAGCTCCGATTCCAGAGCATTCTCATCACGGTATCACAGTGTGGTGTTGAGATGTAAAGACTGACTTCAGTGTATCTAGAGCTTGTTCAAAGAGCATTGAGAAACAAGACAAAAGGTGTAAAACTTCAGTTTTACTTTCTGTGACTTAGAAAAAGTGGATTTCTGCTGTATGTTACACATTAGAGGGGAAAAATATCTGTATAAACTCTGCCGCAGATATCTTGTGTGCACTTGACCAAAACTCCTGCAGACTGATTATCAGTCAACACATTCCAATAAAGTTCTTGCAAAACTGAACTTGTGTCTACATACACCTTTAGCACTTATCCAACAAGCAGATGCTGTGGCCCGAAACTGAGAAAGTTGATTTCACCTGTCTAAACTCTGTATTACATTTGTCTGTATCTGAATTCACTTTGTGATAAGTGAATTTCAGTTCACCAAAAGTGAGAGCAAAAAGATTATATTCTTGCCTTGCCTTGCTTTGCCTTGACTTGCCTTGCCTCTCTTACTCATACACAGTTTTGAAAAGTCCTGTTTCATTATGAAAATTTGGACAGAAATGGATCCTTTGAAAAGAATGTTAAGAATAAATCTTACATTATCAAGGGCAGCTGTCTCTTGTTTGTCTGTGAAAGTAATCTTCCTTCATATCCTGATATCTCAGACATAAGGAAATGATTCACCTTTGACACAAGAGAAAAATGTGTTTAGTTCTAAGGCTCCATTTTTTGCAATACTGGTATGTATGATTGAATTATATACACTGGTATTCACATAGCCATATGGGTCAAATAATAAAAGTAATTTTGTAGATTAACATAACAAATATTTATATATCTCATTGCTTTTGAAAGTGTAAGTTTCACTAGCACATATTCCGTTTTATTTCAAATTCATGCAGCTCTCTTCCCATCCCTCCCAGGAGATAAAATAAAACAACATTCAAATATTCTAATAATAAGACTTGTCAGAAAAGTGGACTGATAGGTATTTTCTGGAAAACAATACTGTTTAAAGACTAAATCAAAGCAAAGTTCTCTGCCTGTACAAAGCCAGTGTGCTGTCTTTGATACTATCCACTCACATAATCATACTTCTAAGACAGTGAACAGAATTTGATCTCTAGCAAGTCATTAAGCTTTTATGTTACATAAGAAAGCTAAAAGTGATTAAAATATGTTATTATATTGGACTGTACAGTAGTTCCATTTTCCAAATTCTTGCTATCAATTAATTTAGAGAGACAGATTCAGATATGAATTTAATGCTACTTCAGGGAGCATCCAACATAGAGGTAAAAAAATTCCAATAGATTATGAATTTAAGGAAAATATTAAAAAATACATTTATGGATAAACTTGCAATAAAGACAAAGAAACATATCTTAAGCACTTGGAATAAAAAGGGTTGTAAACTGTGCATTCCAAACCAATCACAGAACACTTGATAATTTAAAGGGAACAACAAATCTAAATGTTAGACTTGATTCAATGAATGCTTTCTTCAGTCATCATCCATTCCCTCCAAAGAATGTCTCAGGACTACCGTGTCTACTTTATCAAAATAATCCGCCATGAGTTTACCAGAAATTTTTGGCTAGAGAAAAAATTTGTCTAACTAATAGCTTATTTAATATTAATGATATTTTACTAACATGTCATAAGCGTTAGCCATGTCACCAGCTAGAGCAGAGCAAATTATAAGTAACAAGATGGCCAGAAAAATATTAACCCCAGGGACATTTTCATGAGGAGTGTGAATGCACAGTATTATATACCCAGTCATGGGACAGCAAGAAGCTGCTGGCAGCAGGGGACTTGCAGCCTCATTCTGGCTACCATCAAAATGGCAGATTTTTTCTCTCTCAAACAGGGGGAAGAAAGTAAGCATTCTCTTCTAAACATAGGGTGGGTGTGTGTTTTCCCAGCTGATGCTCCTGAAAGTCACCCATAAAGAAGGATATTTCTGCCCCCCCTTTTTTGCTCGCCATTTCTGTTAAAATTATTAAGACTTCTACGTTCAAGGTATGATTTTATTTGTGTTGCTCCACATGCCTAAATCTAGACTTTGAAAATTGTAACAGTGCCTTTTTCAAAAGAATTAGAATTTGGGAAATAGTGTTCTTTCCCCTATTTTCGGTTATGTAAATGGTATATTTGCATGAACAGAAACTCAGTACCAGTGGATCGAATTATTATGGTCCTAATTTGACACACTCCATCAGTGATTACACTGTTATCAGTTGTATTCATGTAGATACAATTCAGTATTTTGCTGCTGGTGGCAATGGCAATGGCTGGTGAGGGGAGGGAGGAGAGGAAAGAGGGAGGGAAGGGAACTGTTATTTAATTCAGCTGATGGTCTTTTCACTAATCATGAAGTATTTTGTAGAATTTGTTGTTTTAAAAGCTTCACGTAGTCATGTCATCATTCTTGATGATAATCTAATCATATATCTAAACAGATGAAAAATATTGCCCTTAATCAGAACACTGCCAAACCTTATATTTATTTTCATTAAGTACTTTTGGAATACAATATTCAGCATAGGGACAGGGCAGGGCTCCTTTGTTTTCTTTTCCTAAAATTATATTTTATTTTGAGAAAGTCATTAATCTGGAGAAATGATTTAAAAAATAGGCAAGGACGATAACATTTATTGAATGTGGTTGTGATAAAGCTTAGAGAATGGGACTGAAAAAGTTTGATTTAACTTTTTATTGTTGCCATAGTGCAGAGTAGACTGGGAAAAAAAAGAATTATTTTCCATGCCAAATAAGTCTTTCCGTATCATACTATGCTCCTATTTAGTTTTTGGGAGGTTTTTTTCCCTCCAGTCACACTGTTATTTGAATGACTTCACCCTCTCCATAGACAATTAGAGACTGGAACAAATTAGGACCCAGCTTCATATCATTCCTTGTCAGAATATTCAGCCTCACTGGCTGTCATTTAGGCAGAGAGTTCACCCAGTTCAAATCTATTCAATGATATAAGCACACGTAAGACACTGCATCTTCCCCAGCATGGTCATAACTAATGATCACACCGCTCCCTTTTGGTGCCCATGTGGAGGGTCTTCTGGAATCATTCAGTAAGCAAGGCCTCCCAAAAGTCACTCACCGTCAACTGCGCATGCCCTAATTTATTGCAG
The DNA here is from genome assembly GCA_013398295.1 of Chionis minor. NCBI lineage: Eukaryota > Metazoa > Chordata > Aves > Charadriiformes > Chionidae > Chionis > Chionis minor. The sequence goes on from VZSF01008379.1 coordinate 504,002, forward strand.
AATCAAGGCAATCTGTCTCAAAGTTTCCACTTTCCAAATAACAGCACAAATTGCTTTGTTAACTAATAGTTTCCAAGTAAGAGCACAAATTCCTTTGTTATTCTTTATGCCTCCACTTCATAAGGTCATGGCCTTTAGGAGCACAGGGATGCTACAGCTCTTGCTGCCCAGCCATCAGATCCTTCTGTCCTTTGGGGAAGCCCTTATTTGCCAGTAACTTACATGCCAATTCGTATCAATATGCCCAACTTCATCATGCATTGCCTGAGCTTTTCAGTGTCATCAGCCTAGATGTGCCCTACCACTAGCAAGGAAAGAGAGAAAAAGAACATACAAATACCGTGACACCAGAGTTTTTATAATGAAAGGAAGTATTATTCACACAAAGCATAATTAATGTGAAGTTCATTTCTACAGGATTTTATGGATACCAGAAGACAGAAAAGAATACAATAGAAATTACAGAAATCCCTGGAGAAATGGCCTATCAAGGGTCTATCTAGTAAACAAAAAGGTGCTAGTTCACTAACTCTGTTAGACACAAACTGCCAGAACCTACACTGGAAGAAATGATGTGTATTTCCACCACGTCACTGTATTTACCTGGTTCTTAAACTGTTTCCCCAAGTATCCCTCACCAACCATTACCAGAGACAGAATATCACCTAGACTGATATGAAAAATTCTCTTCTGTGGCCACTGACGCCTCAAATAATGGAAATAAAAACATATTTTTGCTAGCTATTCATTACAGGACTATTGAATGGAGAATATTCTGCTGTCAGCTTGATTATCTTCATGACAGCAATGCAATAGTGTTAGAAATATATTGAAGCATAGAAAGACCCTTAGAATGCATAGTATAGGAGAATATGCTATATATATATATCATCATTTGATCTGAAGATTGAGAAAAACGGTTTTCTTCACTTTCCTTTAAATGTCAAAAAAGTTTCAGAATTATGTTGCATTTTTTCAGGCTTGTGTGGAAATGTTGAGGAATGTCTCCGTAACCTACAGATGAAAGGATCCTAAAATTATTTCCAGATATTAGAATTATTTTTTGGATATAAAGTAAGGATTTCTGAGCTGCAGCTTTGGATTCCTTATGCATGACAAAAATGGGGACGCTAGAGAAACATTTTCAGGGTTTAGTATTTCATTAACAAGCTTGTTTATTAGAAATTTTAAAAAACAACAATCTAATATTGAGTACACTGAAATATATGGAGTTATTTTTCATAGAAGATAAACATTACAAAAAAGTATTGATGGCATATACTTAAGATTTGTCATAAGTATAACTAACTACTAAATTAAGGATATGTAATGTCAATGGAGAAAGATGTATGGAATTTTCATTCAATATTATATATTATCATCTAAATATCTCACTTCATCTTTTGATTTTAGCAAACAATTTTTTTTTATCTGTTTCAGCCACTTCCTCTGCAAAAGTGTGACTTTTCAGGAAATCATGAATACTAAAGAAGGGTTGAAATTTTTCAAAAAGTTGAATATGGAATGTTTGAGGAATATTGTGCCATGAAAGATTTAAGGATGTATGTGTATATGCTTCAGCAGTTTAATGACAGCAATATTCTCTCAATACCTTAGAACTTGTGATATTTATGATATTCACTGCTGTCACAAATGCAGCAGTGAGATATATATAATAAATACTCATACATACATATGTTCCTTATATAAATAGACTTGATGAGATTGCAGAAAACTACCAAATATTTATTCTGTTGAGGCTAAACTTTTAATTAAAGTTATTTTCCTTCTATGTGCAAATATTTTAATGGATCTTTTCACTTTATTGTTTATTGTTAGAAACAAAAATATATTAGATATTTAAACTGACAATATGGTTTCGAATTCTGAATTGACTTTACAATGACTGAGTTGTGAAACTGAGGTCAACACATGGTCATCCTAAGGCAATGACTTCTGTATAGTTAATAGACCACATTTTGGAGCTTTAATCAGATTTCTTCTTTCACAGGCATCAACCTGCAAGTTGCACAAGAATCTTGTATTCAACAGCTCTGGTGACAGCCTGGCTATAGATGCAAAAGCAAGTGAGAAGGATGTGTGTATTCCTGCACACACTGAATTGATTAGGGTCAGGGTCAGTGACCTGAGCACACAGGCAGACATGCCTCCTTGAATTCTGGAGAAAGGTGAGCAGGCTGGAGCAGAGACCAGCGCAGCAGCACTATCTCTTTGGAGTCACGCCGCAGACGGCCATGACACCACTCAGTATTTCCAGGCCACCCACTTGGGAATGAACAAGTGCTAGAATGAAAACAAGACCTAACTTACTACCTCAGTAGCTACCATTTTATCACTGAACCTGTTGCAAGAAAGGCTCTTACCCCTTCAAGTCCAACCTCAGAGTGGCTGACTGTGTTACACAAAGACAGTATGGACGTTAGCACCGTCTAAAAATCTGCTTGGTAATTCTGCTGTGTGAATGCTTCATTGACATCCTCATTCAGAAATGGATGAATATTTGAACTGCTGGGGACTGCTTATTCCAGCCAAGCTGTACTCCTCACGAGACCTTTGACAAACCTGTTTCAAAGGTCAACTTGACACAAACTCAGTTCGCAGCGGTGGTTGCAGTTTGAGTGCCAGCAGGTGCATTGTGAGACAAATACAGGGATTCCCATCTCCTGTTGAGAGCCAAGGTTCATGGGAAAGGTTCCTTGGTACTTTAGAAGTAGTAAGGGTTCAAAGGCAGGGTAAGATACAAAACCAACTGTTTTGCTTTCTCTGTGTATCCAAAATATACGGCTGTTGTAGCTGGAGTTAAGTAGTTCTCTGAAAGCAACAAGAGCCCACTATTTCACCTTACCTTTGCATGCTAAAACTCCAAACCAGGGTGAGAGTAAGCAAAAAGGAGTGGCCATTCCAGACAGTAGAACTTGATATTGTTTTATACACAGTTTGCTATATAGTGACAGCTTATTGTGTTTTGTAAAAGAAGGATGTACTGAGCAGCAATAAGAGAACCTTGACTGATTATGTGACCTGGGCTACTGCACTTTGATTCAGGTCAGTCATTCTGGGAGGACGGAAGATTGCTTCTACCTGAAAACAAATAATGGGCTTAGCTGGGAGATGCTGAATTTGAGAATGGGCCAGGCAGATTTGCTAAGCAGGATGAATGAAAGGACACAGTTTTGAGTTCATTGGTATTAGATTTGCTTGCAATAAAGCCACAGCTAAGCCTCAGTGCAGGAAGAGTGGACACATTCTCAGACAACCCAAGCAGACTATTTAAGGTTTATACCTTCAGAAAGCTACATGCAGCTGCTGGAAAGCCAGGCTAGAAGAAAAGGGATTCTCTTCCAAGGGTACAATTGACAAGAAATGGGTCTGTTTACAGAGGTTCTTATTTTATATATCTGAACCAGAACGTTTGGGTTTCTTGCAGCTTAAGAGGTTTTTGTGTCCTACTTTAGTATTTTTTAGTTTCTTAGCTAATAAAATCTAGCTTTAGGAATAGGAAGCCTTTTGAGTCTTTTCGTCCTTCCTCGCTAATAGGAGAAAGTTACAGTGATGCTACCTTCTTGAAGCTGCATAGTCCTGGTTTGAGGCCCAAACCACAACATGCCTAAAGACATGTTGGCAAAACAGTATTGAGACTTAGAAGCTGTACTTGTAGGTCTTCTGGGAGAAGCAAAGTCTGACTTTTGACATTTCATATCCATGCTTCCTTTCACAGCTCTATGCTGCAAACACCAGAGTACCTTCAGTATTCTCCCCCCAGCCTTACCAGTCCTGTCATCTTAGTGGCAACCCCACAGGCAATCCTGCAGGTGAGGAGTCATAGGTCGGCACACCTGGCATCAAGGTCACAGATCAAAGCAGTCTTGTGTAGATGTAGATGACACATTTCCCTAGATGCCTGACTTTTTTTTCTTTTCTCCAATTATTTCACTGGTTTGGCTTGCTTATGCCTCAGTCAGCATGCCTTGTTAGCATATAACAGGCCATGCATTTGATACAAAATGTAAAATAAAAAACAATTAGCAGCACCAGATTTTGTTGCCACCTTAAATGGACTTCAAGATGACACTGGTAAATAAGAAACTCCTTCAGGAACTGGTACACTAGTGCCAGAGGCTGTCTTCCCAGACTGTCTGCAGTGGGTCTATCTCTAGTGACTGTGCTGTCAAAGCGCTTGGAACGAGCTTTGGTACAAAATTAAATTAACAATTTGTAGAAAACATTTTCTTTTATGAAAGAGACAGAGGGACCCTGCTTTTGACACTTTCTGTCAGACCATTTAAGATCACACCACTTGAAAAGAAAATCTTCTGTCCATTTTATAGGAGCATCTTCCCTGGAGCTCGCTGCTGTCAGTATACACCGATCAACACGGGGTCAGATGGAAGCGGTCTCTGCCCCTTACCAGAACTGTTAATGCTGTTGTTCACAAGGTTCAGTTAACACTATAGATTCCCAAATAACCCTCAGCTATAAGAACAAAAGACTTACTATTTGCAGTGTAAATTCTCATGCAACACGTAACTCGAATGACAAAATGGAAATTTTTCACTGTGTGGGCTTGATGTAGTCTCCTGGGCTACTTAGAGGAATCTCTACAGCTTTGTTGGGTATTCTCTGTTTCATTTGCTTAAACGCCTTCAAAAGGAAATATTATCAAGTGTAAGATTTTTTTCATTGGCTCTTGCTCTTCATTGTTCCTGTGTATTATCATTTACTTACTGGTGAAAAATGGAAAGCCAAAGAAATTGGGTTTAGAATAGATAAAAAATGTCAGTCTTACTTCTAGGGTCAATATATGGTAGAAAACTTACTAAGGTATGCATAGGCTAAAATTTTGGAGGAAACAAGGAGGAGAAAGATAAGTAAAAAAGGGAAATTTTTTTTGCCGATGTGCAGAAGTGGGGCTGCTGTCCAGATTTCAAACTAGAAACTGGGTTAGTTCCAAACAAATGCAAATTAAAATAATCTGAAATTATCATAGTGTTCATAGGAAGGGAATAATTTACAGGCACTTATGACAAAGGCATATTTGTAATGAGCAGTGTTCTCAACTTTGAAGGTTTTATCATTTCTTGGTATTTATATATTGTTTACCCTGTATTTTAAAAAAAAAAAATCTAAATACTGGAGGTTTAAAGTTTCAACTTTTTGAATTTTGAAAAAATTTCATATAGCTACTTTAACTATTTTTCAGTTTTTATCATCTAATCAAAAGTAAAAACTCCAAAATCAATGGAAAAATAAAAGTAAATTTTGATATGTGTGTTAAGACAATTTCATGACTTCTACATGCCTGGCTTGACCTTTGAATATTTTGCTTTAGAACTGGGAGACAGTCTAAAGAAATAAAAGTAAAGATTTTAAACTTCATTAAAAATATAAACCTTTTGCAAATTAGTAAAATAATTAGTTCTTAAAATTAATTATTAAATTAGTTCTTAAAATTATTAAAGAAACCAGTAACAAATTAAATGTTTGTCACCGTGTTTCAAGAATAAAGATCAAAATAATTAAGCACAGTGATTCCAGATTATAGCCTTGTCTTTTTTTTTTAACTTTTATAATATGTGAAAAACTGATTCACCGAGACATATGATTGAAGGCCAGATCACATTACTCTTCATCCATTTGAAGTATAAATTTCTTACTATAAATTTTTGTAATGATATCTTGCCTATTAATAGGCTGTCTTAGCCTTAAACAAAAAATGGAAATTAATTTCATGAAAGTTAAACTCTCACAGGTGTGGGCTTTTAAATAACAGACTCATCTATAAGAAAAGGGATATAACATATTTGGTATGGGCCTGAAGTGAGCAGTTTTGCATGTAACTACCACAGACAAGGGTGCTGTCATTATCATAAGCTGATTATATTACTATACTATACTATATTATTATACTATTATATACTGTTATAATACTGTTGTAATACACAGTTTATTTCTTGGTATCAACATACCTTTCTAACTGGCCTTGTTACTGATCTTACAAATTCCCATGAAGAGTCTTGAATGTCCATCCTTTCATGCCACTCTGCAAAGCAGGCTTGTGAATCATTACAAGCTCAGGAATCTACACCTAGAGGATGTTTCTAATTAATGTTGTCTTGAGCGGTTTTTTAAGTCTCTACTAGAGACCATGGTCAACGTTCCCAAACATGTTCTTCAGTTACCTTGCCTTCATTCTGTTTCATGGGGGAAGACTCCCTCTTGGAATTACCAATGGCTTCAGGCTGTCATAGCTGTTACATGCAATATGCAAATTCATGCAAAATCAGAGAGATGAGTTTATGGCATTAAAACTGGAAGGTTCAGTAGAGCTAACAGACATGAGGCAGAAATAATTTTGAATCCCTGATGAGTTGCATGAGATTTACTATATCCACTATACCAGGCTTGCAAAAAGAATCTGAAATCAAGGGTTTTTTCTTTTGAAATTCTTGCTTGCAAAATCACGTTTGGGAAACAGGAACTAGACATTACTGCCACTCATCCCAGTTTTTGCAGGGCTAGTCTTGGTTAACCAATATTCAGGTGTTTGACCATTCACACTCACTTCTGAAAAAGTATTTTACAATATACAGTGGGCACACTTATTTCTGGGTCCTTCCTAAGGTTCAGGTGAGATTAGATGCTACTGGATCTCATTATGAAGTGAAGAACCAAATAAATTCCAAGAAAGGTCTTATTTGTTTAAACTGTAGAAGGAGAAACTGCATATAAATCATTAGGATTTGTCATTTGCATATGATCTCAATGTTAATCCATGACTTACGGTAGCAGATATATAACTCTAAGTTTGCTCCAGCAGCAGAGAATTTGACTAAAGATTTTTATCCTGATGAAGAAAGGGAATGAAAAGAAATATAGTCTCATCTATATATTTATTTAGTCTCTTTCACACAGAGTTTGTTCTCAGAAAACTTAAAAGTGTATTTCAAAATAATAGATCAATAGCAATTTCAAAACAGAATTAAACTAAATATTATGGCAGAATTTCAAACTTAAAAAGGGAAGGAAGAAGACAGTTGTGTTATCAAACAAAATTGTGTGACAATTTCACCTTAGTCCCAATTACACATATCATTATATTATATTATTAATTAGGGATATGATTGATCCCTGGGGGAATTTAATAGAGACAAACCTTTTATCATATAAATTGGAGTGGCTGATGCGTCTGAGACTATTCCATTTTTTTTTTTAAAAATATAACTGCTCAGATCATCAGATGTGCAATTCCAGTCCTATTGTTCTGTTACAAAGCCTGTGGCAATTTGATCTCATAAGTAATTGGAATAGTAAGAGTTCTCCTTGGAGCTAAGCAGAATCTTTTTGATTAAATGTGTTTGTTATAAAGAGATAAATCAATTTAAAAAATTTAAGGAAAACTATTTTCCTCAAAACTTTAATCATAAAAAGTTTGCGGGATCCGTGACAGTGTCTCATCAAAGCCAGGTGCAAGCGAACTAGTGGTTGGCTACTCCCAGTTTTTGTGTGGAATATGGGTCCCCTCTAGTGCCATCATCTCCTTCCTCTAACCATCCTGTAATCTTACATTCATGGAAAATCAAACAGATGCAAAAGGAGATGCTGAAAGAGTATTTCAGAATAGCCAAAACCAGAATAGCTAGAACACATTCCTCCCCTGTTTCCCGTACACTACACTCCCTCTGCCCTCCCGTATAAAGCAGAGCCCTATTTTAGATCTTGTGAAGACAAGAATTCAGACTGGTACAACTCCAACAAACAAATTAATAAAAACCTCTCAGCCAGATGGACACAAGTGAAGTGTAATTGATGATAACACATTCAAGCTGCTCAAGGGTATTCTCTACGTTAAATCTTCCCTTGTGTTCCTCTTCATCTCTTAGCCACACCTACAGCCCTACCCCATAAAACTGCAAAGTGCAAACTCAGATTTTTATGCACTCAGTCTGTTCTTCCAAAGAGCTCAGCCTGTCAGGTTATCATTTCTCTAGCAGTATAGTATCTGTATGTATATGTAATGTCTCAGGTTTCGGTAGAATCTACCAATGGACAGTTTAAAGAGAAAAAGCAGGACATAGGACTTCTTAGCTCTCTAGCTTTGATTTTTCCCAGTGGGGAAGTAGCAAAGGTCATCTCTGCCCAGACTAAATCCTCTAATAAATCAGTCTCTGGGATAAAGAGAAGTTCTGTATCATTCCTGCTGAAGTGTCTGTGTGAGCTGAGGAAACTATGTCCATTCTAAACCACTGGAAAAAAGGGGAAGAGGATATTACCAAGCAGCATGTGTTTAGAAAATCTATAACGGATGGTGGAAAACAAAACCTATAGGGGATGGAACATTTTATGGCTACCCTACTAAAAATCACTCACTTGCAACACAGCCTAATACATTTCAATTCCTTGGTTTAGTTTTAAATAAGGACATAAAGGTATAATAATGTTGTAAAATTTAATTTTACAGGACTTCTTGATTCCAGTGCAATTGCAAACTGGTAAGATCACATCACATGAGGATGATGTCACTTTCATATATAAATTTGCTTTTATAGATTTGCCAAAGACAGTACTGTCTCTGATTTAATTGTATATTTATTTTATTTAATAAAACACTTCTATTTCATGGTGGCCAAGGGAGGCAGAGAAGTGAATTGTTCTGACGAGGAATCTAATACATGATGAATCCATCAAGTATTAGACTTGCTGTTTCAGGGTTTTTGTTTGTTTGTTTGTTTGTTTTAACTCCCTACAAAACTAGGGGTCAACAGGAAGGTAGGTGTCTGGAAGAGAACAGTGCCAACACCATCAGCCAGGATAAGATCTGAGAAAAGGAGGCAAAGAGAAAAAGATGTTACAAGGAATGTATGAGCCACTAGGCAATAATAAGCAGGGGAACCACTTCACAAGGTGCAAGTAGCTAGCCTGGAGCCATTCACACAGACATACAAGATATAAGGACCAAAATCAAAGATAATTAGCTCATTTACATATGACCCTTTGTTTAAGTTTATGGTCAATACTCCCTCTCCAGAAGGACCATAACATTAGCAATAATTAAGTTACGTGTTCAACCATGCAAGGTCAGCGGCAAAGTCAGCAACTTGATTCACATCAGTGAATTATGTGAGTGTTAGACCAGGCAATATGAGGATTGCTGTGGAGCAGGTTAACCCACTGATGAGCAGGTAAGGATTTGGAAATATGTGGCAGAAAGCTACTAAAAGAGATCGCTTTTGAAAAGACAAAAGTATGAGACTCCGGATGAAAAGGAAATGACATTAGAGCAGCTTGGCTCACGTGCAGCCTGGGCTTTTGTGCCTAGTGCCTGGGCCAGTTATTAGCAGGACAGAAGAATCGAATTATGAGGGGAGTACAGAAACCTTCCTTCATCTTGTGCTACTTCTCCTGTCCCTTAAACCAGCCCCAACCATAACCTGTGTGCTCAAGCCTGCTATGAGCAGCAGGTAAAGCAGAAGGAAACATGGCCTGAGAATTTAGGTGTAGTAGAGAGCTGGTATAACAAGACAACTGAATAGTAATATAAAAGGGATAAACTTGTCCTGCAAAGATGAAAAGGGAAGGAGTAGGGACATGGCAATATATATTGTCTCTTAAGAGCACATTGTCTCTTAAGTGCAGAGAAAATCATGGGCGATGGCAAAGTTGGAAGTACTGTATTGCTGTACCGGAACCCATCCTCTATACATCACCAGAGCCAGAAAAGGAAGTGAATGAGGGGTTTTGTGAGCAACAAAAGAAGTAATCCAAAACACTGGGCTTACAAATAAATGTGAATTTTGATAGCTCTTAAGCCTGTAAAAAGGAAAATAACAAAGTTGGTGACACTCAGTTAATTCATATGCATCGATACCAACTTTTAAATACAAGAATTGGAGACACCTATACAGAGAAAGTACTTCAAAAGGCAGGAAATGGTTAAAAGCACCTAAATAGAAAATATCTTGGGAGAGACTGAAATGATAGGGTTCATGATCCTTAGGAAAAGAATGGGGAACTATAGCAAAACAAAAACAAGGCATTTATAGAAAGTAGGCTTCAGTAAATTCATAGAACTGGTAAACAAAGGGTCCTAGGAGAGAAAAGAGAAATTAAAGTGAACTGTCAGCTCTGTAAAGAAACAATATTAAGGTCACGACTGCAAAATATACTATTAAAGAGGAAAGATTAAAGGTGCAATAAGAGATGAGTTTGATGAAATCATGGGCTTTTTGTGAATTTCAAACATAAAAAGAAAGTGGAAACTAGGTCTGGTTGCTAAGGTCAAATATAAAAAGTAGAATGAGTACATAGGGAGAGAGAAAGTAAAAGATACTACACAAAACCAAAAGTCTTTAACTAGGCAGCTGAATTTTAACAGGAAATCCTTCCATAAGAGGAAAATGTTGGTTGATTACTTACTGTAGTGGGGGGCTATTATAGAATGATCCAGGAAAAGTGAGGAGTTCGATGCTTTTTTTCAAGTTATTACTGAAAATGTCATAGGGCTGTCATAATTCATACAAGTCGCAGAGTAAGACCTCACAGGGTAAGACCTACTTGTGTAATAAGGAAGGAACAGGTCAAACAATATCTAAATGTTGGTTATACTCAAAACAGTTCAAACAGCTGGTCTTCACTGCAGTGTAATTAAAAAGCTGGCTGATGAAATCACAGTATCATTTGTTCTTATCTCCGAAAAACTAACAAGAATGGTGAGACAGAAAAGCATATCGTTTGAAGAGATGCGAATGGGAAGAGGAGTCAGAAAATAACAAACTAACCAGCTTAACATGAGTTCTAGAACTACTGCAAAAGCTATTCAAATTGCTTTTGAAAACCTAGAAAGAAACAAAAAAATTAGTAACAGCTGCCACCTTATCAACAAGAAATAATACCAAATCAGTTTAATTTATCTCCCACAGGACAGTAAACTACATCAGTAGAGGAGAAACAGCTGATACATAGCTTGACTTCAACAAGTTTTCAGCACTACTAGTATAATCTTCAAGAGCAAAGCATGGCCTCAATGCAAATATCAGAAGAAAGATACTAAGCTTGTTGTATCACATTCTGAAAGCAGTTATAATGAGTCCTGTGTCAAAACAAAAGCACGTAATTAGCAAAATTCTGCTGGGGTCTGTCCTGAGTCAGTGCTCTCATTAGTTATGTGGTACAGGTTTATTCAGTGTGCAGATAGTATGTGGGTGGGAGGACTGCCAGCATAGCTGAGGATACATCTAGCACTCAGAACAACCAAGACAAATTGGAAGTGCCGTCTGAAAGAAAAACAAGGTATTTAATAATGACAAGTGGAAGGTATTAATCCAAGTGTGAAACACTAGGTAGGACATAACAGTAAATAGCTGTTTACAACCATTTTCAAATACGTGGAAGTTTGGTGTAGGGAGCAGCAGAGCTGACAGTATTCTGTGTTCATTGTAAGTAGAAAAGGAGTCAATGTAAAGGAGATTTAGAAAGATACGAATAGTAAAACATTGAAATCAAATTTGTCTGACAAGTTTGTATCTTCACAACTTCATCGGCAGTGTCTTCGGTCTCAACAAATGTCTGTCATCACTGACCTATATCATTCTGCCTTGGACAAATCAATGGATTAAATGATGTCTTGGGGTTACTTCCCTAGAATTCCATGATTCTGTGTCTACCCAGAAGCTACTGCAACCACCTTCAACAGCTAAGAGGCAAACGTATACTGCTTTCCTACGTGAGAATCCAGCTGAGATGCAGGAATGCATGACAGGATCACCATATGCTCCGCGCTCTCACAGTAGTATTGACAACAGTTCCTTCCTGGCAGCTCTGAAGTATACTTCATTCCTTCTGTATAAACCATATGTACAGGGAAAGCGCCGATAAGGAGACACCCTACAGTTAGTGCCAATAGGTTTCAGCAGATGATGCCTGCAGTACTTGCTTGTAAATTGGCTTTATGTTAGTGATTGTGTAATGTATCTGCAAGCACCAAATACAGCAACCTGGCTAGGTAAGTTCACATAGATACAAGGGTCCATAGGAAAACCGAAGACAGAAGAAGATAGCAATGAAAGCAAAAGCAAAACTGCAGCAGACACAGAGCTTTCTCAGTCAATCCAGGTATAAATAGAATGTTCCCATACACAGCATGTATTTTCCTTGGCATCTCTATAATCTCCAAAACACCTTTTAAAGATATTAGAACATCAGTAGCTTTTAGCATCTGCAGTAATATGAGAACACAAAAACTTATGGGAACACGTTTGTATTTCTTTTAAAAAACAGATCTATATGACAAATCTAACAGAAAAGACCTACTTGTCTATTAGAATCGGGAGAGATATATTCCTCAAGAAACATTTAAATCATTAAAAATGTATTTTAAGGAAATTTTTTCGTAGATATGTTACAGGCTACCATTTAGTGGTGGTCCACTTCTAAGATCTAGTAATTAACACACCCCAGTATGTCTTTTTCTTGCATCCCTCTGATATCTAAAATTAATAACAGCTAGTCTTAATTTCCTGTGTGAATAAAACAAACCTTTCTTTCAAAGGTGTTCTGATTTTGAGCTTTAATCTATTGAAGAACATCTGAGCTCTTTTAAATGAAGAAAGCTGAACAACAACATTCAGTCTAGATATAATCTCAATACACATGTGTTGTTATAGTGGTAACATAACCAGTGGGAATATAAATTCACTGCCCGTGACTTTGTCACAGATATAAAGATCTTCTGGAGAAGGCATGTACATCAAGCATAAAAATATATGACATTTCTCCACCTCTGCAGGAATCAGTTCATCAGATACTCTGTTTAAGGAAATTCCAGCACTGTAATTTGCCTTTTTGCTTTTAAGCAACAATGCGATAATGCAGAAGCCGCGTTTAATGATTCAGAATGATTTAGTTTACAGGAAGCCCATTAATTTAACCATATTTTCCCATACTTTTCAGCACCATGTCCTGTCATCTGGAAATAATAGAAACCATAGTAGTAAATTCTGAAAGCTAAGAAAAAACATGCAAGTACAGTTCACGTGGTATTTACTGGTATGTTAATGTTAGCCTAGCCTAACCAAAATTAGAGTTTCTTGGTAAACCTGGATTAGCTTTCTAGTGAAAAGGATACTGAAGTGACAATCAAAAGCAAATGTGTCATAGTTCTATATTTATTTATATGACAGCATGAACATAAGCCGGATATACGGATCCTGAATCAAAAATATATGGTAAGTGAGCTTTTTCTTATTGCTGCAAAGATATATAATATGGACTCTGTGAGTGTAAAATGGGAATAAGAAAGAGAAAGAGTATCTTCATATTTCAAGTGTGACCAAGTTTTCTTTAGCTCTCACTCTTAAAAAGTGTTGCTCAGAATTTTTTTTTAAAATATATGATTACTAAACTTTTATTGTAAATTTATCTTTTCTGTATTCTGAAAGGAAAATTTTCCATAAAGTATTTGGATCTGTCACTTCACTGACAGTAAATTTATTTTCCTCACAACATTTTTCAATCAGAATATCAGTCTACAATGAAACAAGGCTTTCTAGTAAGGCCCATAACAAAGCTCACATGTTGGATTCTGCAGTTCAGTTATAAGCAGTAAATATATTTTTAGTTTTTGACAATAGGAATGTGTTTCAGATGGATTTAATGTTCTCTAAAGGCAGTTCTCTTTCTTCAGATTAGAAAATAGTCAATTAAATTGAAAAAAAAAAATCTCTTCAGAAAAGAGAGGGGGAAAGAAAAGAAGAGGAAAAGCTTTGCAAACTTAGTGTGCTTTCACTGTGCGCATTATGGCCTGTGATTTCTCGGAAATGGTGTGAATTAGAAAGTCCCTAAACACTGGGCCAGTTCTGATGCACATTAGTTAATTGAAAGTTAAGTGGTTCCTTGTATCCCCCAGTATATGTCTCTACATAAACAGATATGTATACATTCACACACAAATATGAGTAAATTTTTGTCTGAGTACAGAGCTAGATAGAAAGACAGACAGACAGATAGACAGACAGAGAGGGAGACAGACGGATTATGTGGATACCAGTGTCAGACTCTCCAATAGCTCTGATTTGAATAGAATATGAAACAAAATGGACAACAGGACATCTCAGAGATAAAAGCTGCAGTGCCTTCCTTACCTACATTATATAAACCTTAATGGCCACTTTGGTCACAGATGTGAATTATTAATATGCACTGGATATTAATTATATTAGTACACTCACAAAGTAGCTGCATCATAAACTTGGGTGTTATTTTGCTTTGAAGTAAAAGACCTTTGGGTTTCTTATCAAGTTTCTTACCAAATCACTGCAAGATCTGTAGTAAATAAGGATAAAGAAAGAAAAAGACTAACAGAAAAAAATTCCCAGGATTACTTGGCTTTATAAGACGTACTCATTTCTTTCATACCTTCCTTTACAGTCTTCCTAATTGTTATATACACCTGACGTTGGTAGCAGAGTGGTCAGCAGAACTGATGCTGGTGTTGCTGGTCTCATAGAGGAATGTGCAGCTGATCAAACCCCAGTTCCTGTTGAAGGGATTTGAAATTAAATGCTCTCTCCATTTCCATGCCTGGTAGCCTTAGACTGTTACAATTGAAGCCTAAAACCTTTTATAGTATTTTAGGCACATGAATAATCTATTGAGAAGAAATTACTCACAAGTTTAAAGGGATTTCCTAGATTTAGATCCTACTCAAAACAATATGGAAAAATTGATAAAACTGTGAGGATGAAAAGAGGAATTTTCTCTCAGGACTGCAAGTACAGCATCTTAATCAATAATCACTCAGAAGCTGACAAGTGAATAAAGCTGTGGAATAAAATATTTTATTTTCTTCTGTATTACTGTTTGAATAATACTCTCCACTGAAGAAGTTTGTGGCCCATAAATACATTTATGCTGATCAGAAACCCTAGCATGAAGGACAATTTATGTATACTTTTATATAATTCAAGAAACTGAACTTACATAAAATGAGATAGGAAAGCCAGGACAGACTGGAAGTTTTTCCAAAGATGATATAACATGGAACTGGAAGACACTGTCAGATTAGAAACACGTAGTGATCTTTTTAAAGTTCTATTTTTTTACTCACCTAACATTTGAAAAAGAGGCATACTAAAACATTATGGGAATGTCTGCTATGAATTAGTTTGGGTTTTAGAAAAGGATTTTCTCAAGTATTAACATTTATCATATTTTTCTATCAGGAAAAAATAATTTGTCATTACTATTAATAATCACTGCATCAATCTACATTTCAGTCTTTTGCTGTCTTCATAAATAACGAGAAACTGAATGGTTTCCTAAAATCCACAAAATATTTGGTACATGATTCAAAGATATAAGATGACAATGAAAATACTCATATTAGATGCAGAATTACAAACTACTCTATCGTTTCTCTGACACTGTGTTTAGAGGCCTAAGCTGGATTTAAAAGGGTCGTCTAAAAAGAAGTCTACAGAATGAAGTCTACTAAAACCAGAGACATCTGAAAAAATCTAACTAAAATATATTTATTTATCATCCACTATTTTGAAGAATTTTGATACAAAATGACAATTTGACTGCAAATATTTCACTAAAAAGAGGGGAAAATACATTATCCAAACAAAAACCAACTTACTCCATACAAAGAATATCATATGTTAGTTTGAAAAAATTTGTTTTGGGAGAGAAAGAAAAGATTAAGGTCCTAGTTTGCATGCGTCAAGTATTTAGATTACATTTATATCTTTGTTTCCTGTCCAGCAACAGGAACTTAGCTAAAGAATTCCTTTTAATCCTGATGATCATAGTGTGTCAACAGAAAGAACCGATCTCTGAGATACTACGATCATAGGATTATGTTCAGCTTCTAAACTAATTATCAGGAATTTGAACTGGACATACAAAAGCAGACACTATGTTGTGCTTGTTGGCCCATGTGCTTAGAAGATCAGCAGTTGTATTCCTGGGCAACTCTCAGTAGCTACAATTCCCTGGGGGTTTTTTTCTGAAGAACAACCCTAGCAACTGTAAACAGCTAAAAAATCTGAAAAAACACTTCTGTATGCAGAATGCAAAAGCATAAGCAAGTTCAGTAACTTACAGTAAAATGCAAAACAAATACACACAACAGACTCCAAAGTCAGAATGTGACATATAAGCCCTTCGTCATACACAAACTAAAATTAAATTTCATCTAGAATTTTTCCTTATATGTGCATTAGTATGTCTGGAAAATATCTCAGTCCTGATGCACAAAGGTGTAGTGTCAGACAACCTTCTGATCAACTTCTAATCAAATCTGAGGAAACAGCAAAAACAGCTCCACCATAGAGCAACTACCAAATGGATGAATAAAGAAATGATGAATTAATTATGCCCATTTGAAACAGACTCCATCTGCCAGCACATGGGATAATGTTATTGAAGACAATAGATAAAATGGTGACAGCCTGGTGTGTATGATTTCTATTCACAGCCCTGAAGAAATCTTCCTTCAGTACAGTGTGTGTCCTACAGTGGGCACTGTTGTGGCTTCTTATTGAAATAAATGGCTTAGAGGGCTGAGGATCAGCAGACTGAAGGAAACCTGATGTTCCTTGATTTTACTGATACCACGTTCTCAAGAAAGTGAAGGTATGAACATATGATTATCTGTGTTCCAGATAAAATAACAATTCCCTGCTGAATACATACTGTAATCTTAGATCTCTCCTCAAACATCTGTTCAGAATACTTAGCTGAGCATAAGTCCTCCCACAGACCATCTTCTAATGAGCCCTTTTTCTGGATTGTCCATGATGCAATCGAAGTGCGTGGTAAGGCAAGCTGCTTTCCTCCAACACTGTCGTATTTTTCTTCCATAGGCAGGAAAGGAAGCGAGGTAATTCAGATTGAGACTCTTGTTTGTGAGAGACTTCGTAAATAACAAGGTAGAGCTAAAGGTTGCAGCCAGACGTGAAGTAGGACTGCTCTTAGTAATAGAATGAAAACTCTCTGTACACCGTGCCTGAGTTTGTACCAGCATTCTGGGACTTAAACCAAATGTCCGTACCTGTTCAAGCTGTTTGCTGGCCAGCTCAAAGTCTGGCTGTAGAATGGATCAGGTCATCTCTTTCGCAAGGCAAAGAAACTCCAACACATGGGTAGTAGCTCACAGTCTAGATCTGTCCGTAAAGGCAAGAAGCTTGAATGCACTTTCAGTACAGCCACCCTGAGGCAACAGAGATAGCCAAACTATTCCTTCCAATCAGTCAGTGAAGAGCTGCTTGGAAATGATGCTTTGGCTTGGAGGCAATAAAAATCTATGAGGAAACGCAAGACCAAAGATGGAGAGTTGGTTGCTCTCCTCAGGTTGAATATTTTGGAGGAGACAGAGATTCTGTTAAAAAAGCCGGCTGAGATTGGAGTGGTGGTAGGATATGTTTGAGTGTCTAGGAGTTAGAGAAAAATTGTTTAGAAAGGAAACAAACTATCTTTGGCTGGTAGCTGGCCATAGAGCCATGATACTAATATGGAAAACTCTAATTATATTTTTGACAAAAGAGCATATTACGGTGTACTTACCATTATCTGATCATTACACTTTCCTAAGGGGAACACCATCAATGGATTCAGGAATATGTTATATCACTGGGCAGGGATTTTCAATGATGTTTGATCTGGTGAACCCAAAAACATTTCCTAGGGCAGATAGAGGCCATTATTGGAAAGGTAAGATTTATGGCATATAATTATGGGAAATATTCCCCACAATTAGGATTTCTTATGGCTTTCAGTAGATGGAGTGTAGAAATTTCATCTATCACCAGTCATACACATTCCCAGTGACTGAAAAATGGTGCATAAAATATCCTTGTAACAATGCACATTTGCTTTGCGTATGTTAGTAAGAGCGTGAGGAAATCAAGTTGAAGTAACTGGATTCCAAACACTGTTTTATTAACAAGATGGAGATATATAAGGGCTAACTCTTGATGTAGCCAGCAACCCCACCAGTGTTTAGATGATTATAGTATTCTCAGAGGCCCCTACATTGTCATTTGCAAACTGATGAATCTACAAATCTCCAGTATTGTTCTCAAGGGGCAGCAGTTACATTTTGCAGAGAGTTGTATATTTTCTCTATCCTTAACTTTTTACAATTTTGCTGTTGAACTGTATATGTTATGAAACCAGGCCTGACATTCAACTACACAGATAGTGAACGTTTTCCATACTGAGCTTTCTGGTAAAAACACACTTTCCCCTGCAGAGGCTTTGTGACACTGTTCTAGTTCTGTGATATATTTAGTCAAAAGGATGCTTGCTTTACGGTCAAATCAGTCTCAATCACCAACACCTATTTTTTAATTTTTAATTTTAAACCAGATTTTACCATTTTTGCTTGCACAATACTTTAAACTGTCATGGACTTGACTTTGTTACTCTCTGCAATCAAATCCTATAAAGTAATAGCTTCATTTTTCTTCATGCTATCCGTAAAAATGACAAAGTTCTGCAGGGCATTAGTAGCTTGGGACAGGTTGTTTTGCAGGATTTGTACAAATTCTGAAAGTACTCTGCTTTCTTGGTTAACTGAGTCATTAAGATGTGCAGCTGATTATAGGGTGTAGCCCCTATCAGAATCTGCCTTCTTTTTGTATCGTCACTAGTTTCATTAGCTATTATTGTTCAAACCTCTCATTATAAATGGCCAAGTCTTTCACTCAGCTGTCAATAATCCAGTGTTTCCCCAGCAAAGGCATTTAAAGCTTTTGCCTGAGTATTCAAGTATTATATGACATAGTTTTTTGAATTCTAGTCCTGCTCTTCTGCATTTGGTTTTTTCTTTGCTGTCTTCCTAGAATAGATTCTCACCTGCTCTGTCTGTGATGTATACAACACTTACAATGTAAGGAAACCACATGAACACATCTGAATTTCAAATTACCATGCTTATTAATTATAAACAAAGGTATAGATCTATAGGACATAAATAATAGCTGCTCTGCATGATTTAAGATTACAAATATAGTCATTCAGAGTAGAAAATTTAGAGGGAGCAAAGGCAAAATCCATCCAGACGGCCTAGGAATTAAGAGAGAATATTTTCAGCAATATAAACAGAATAATTTTGGGGAAAAGAAGCTTCATTTTCTATTCCTCCAGTTGCACAGCTAATGCTGTCTTCATAGCTGGATAAGACTCTTCATACTATGTGTCATTTGTTTATTTATTTATTACTTTCTCCAAACAGCAGAAATGTTGACTTAGGGTTACAAATACCAGAGATACGCAGGAAAAAGTATAGAGCATTTGATTTACATATGTTTTCCAGACGAAATGTTAAGAATAACTCCTGTATTTGTACTGCAAGAATGATAATATCAAAATGAACTACGGGCCTTTATATTAGCTCAGAATTTCTACATTGCCTGTTAGAAAAAAACAACTTTAGGAGGTATTGAATCTATCCCCCTCCTACTGTTACTGAATATGGCCAGTATTCTCACTCTGAAACTGATCAGCTTCCTTTTTAATGCTCACTAGATATTTTGTACATCTAGATATTTCTATAGACCTATTTGTGGACTTCCTACTTTCCTTACATAAGGGTGAAACAAGACCATTTTTTCCAGTTATAGGAAACCATGATGGCCATAATTTTTTATGAATTAATTCTGTACATAGACTTTCATGGATAACTATAAATTGTTAGTTTACTTCATTACAGTAAACACAAATATACTATATCCCAAATGCCTCAGGATTCAGCTAAATTAAATAAAATAGTATGTTATAATGGTTTTTAATATTTTCCTCCTTTGACACCTTTTGATACTAAAAAAAAAAAATTGAGCTCTTTACCTTCTTTTCCTACCCAAGGAACATAACTGCTTGTCTCCTATTATTCTGGAAACCTAAGTACTGCAAAGCACTTACAAATGAACTCATGAAAACTGCTAATGCATCACACTGTAGGATTTTAAAACTTTTTTTTTTTTTTAACGATGACTCTGTGACCTAGTGAGTTGACTTTGTGTTCTCGAATCTCCAAACATTTTACGGAAAGCTCACTTAGAAAAAATTTCCAAATTTTTAAAGGCACTAGATGTATGTAAAGTTGTCAGAGCACCAGCAATGCACTGTATTTTCTATATGCTACACCATTCAGACTAGATTTTATTTCTGATATTTTGGGGTGTTTTGGTTTTTTTACACTTATACTAGTTTTTCACGTAGAAACCATATAAATTAACATGAAAACATTATTTTTCTTTTCCCACTTTACCTTTTCCCAAAACATTCTTGAATGAAAAGAAAGTGCCATTTCTCCTCCCTAGCTCATGTGCAGTTTTCCATTCTGAAGTGGAGTGTTCTGTTGAAGCAGAGCTCAGTAACAGTACAGTAGCAAGGAAACTGGTACCCTGGAAAACTAGACTTTTCTCCCTCACAGGTTCACAGTACAAAATAGAACAGATTTTATAGCTTGCTGGCAAAGGAATTTCTTACAGCATTTGGTAATATTTACCAAACCAACTGGCCTTCTTGACACTCCATCAAATAGGATTATTTCTACATGGGCCCAGATCACAAACTAAATAAAAAGGTTTCCTTGACACATAAGCACCAATTCATTAATCTATGTGAAGCTTCAGGATATTAAAAAACCTTTGTAGGTAAAAAGAATATCGCTTGTCTGTCTCGTGTTTAAATTGTCAGCTCTTTAAATCAGTGTACAAACCAGCAAGAATTTCATCTCTTTGCAGGGACCTCTGCCTAAGATGCATGCAACCAATTGTAATTGATAATTATCACTGCTGTAATTGATCATTATTACAGATTATCTTTCAAATAACATTGGTTTATTTCATACTGTTTATCTCTTTAAAAGAGATAGATATATAAATGTATAAAGACGAATACTTTCTTTTTCATCCTTGTGATCACAACAAAGAAAATGGCTTTTAAAAGGGGATACCAGCCAGAAAACATATGACACTGACACTGCATATTATATTTTAAACTAATCAGTTTGGCTAATATAATGATGCTTTCACTTGGTGTGTCACACTGCCAAGGACAGGATTGTTTTCTGCTTACAATCAATCTAGTTTTCCCAGAGTCAAGAATGGACACAATTCATGTGCAGGCAACTCAGCCCATCACTCTTCCATCCTTCTTTTCTGAACTGTGATCGAGCTTTTATCTGGCAGCAACAAAGAGGAATCATTACAGGAATAATCACAAGAAAAAATGCACAATCGGTCTAGTGAGAATACTAGCAAGTACACATGAATCTGAAACACACAAAATACTTCCCTGCCATATTTTTAGTTAAGATGTAGAGAAATCTAAAATATAAGATCTAACATGGTTAGTTTTAAGGGAATAGCATTGGCAGAAAATTAGGTAAGAACTGATAATAAAGGGAATATTTGATGCAGAAAATTTAATGAACACACTACAAAGGCTTCACAAGTGCCATGGCCTTGCAAATATAATTCCATTATTTTTTATGTGCAGCAATAAAGATTTTGACAGCTAGACGGAGTCATTGCAAAATATGCTTTCAACCCTGAGGTAATTTATATTATTAAAGCATTGCCTCTGATAGACATTTAAGAGGTACAATAGCAGTCACACTTTGCATGGTAATATATTACATCATTGCTAGGATGTAATTGTAGAAAAACAACATGAAGATGAAAAGCTTCAAATAAAGGAAGGTTTAAAGTGACCGTGATTACATGTATGTGTTAGCAGCATGTTAAAAAAATGCCGTAATTGCTCTTCACCATTGCCATATGTCCCATTTCCCTATCTGTATACCAAAAACTGTTGATGGGTCTAGTAAAACACTTAAAAACCTATTATTACAGACAGCTGTTCATCTGTTTTCTGCTTTCAATTTAATTTAACTTCAAATTTAGGGGAAAAAATGCACAGATTGTACACTTCCTAGGGAAAGATGTGTTACCATTTTAATTAAAGGAAGTAGCATAAATACATAAACTAGTATACTTAATTCACCAGTAATATCAGTATAGTCTTTAAGAAGAGCATGGGTCTATTTTGTGGTTTTTTACTTATCCTGGGACCTGACAGAAAAGGGTCATGTAATTTGGGATCATTTAGTAGAAGGAATATGAAAGGCTCATTGAAGTTTAATGAAATGAGAAAACTCAAGATTCAGTGAAAAAGAGGAGAGACGCATAGTGGAGTAAGGGCCTCAGGGGACTAGAGGGTCAGAGCAGAAGTCTGAGGTCCTAATGAACAGCTGCTCTTCTGCTTCCAGCCTGGAACAGACAGAGTGTCTGGACTCCTTGGGTTTTGCCTGCACCAAGTAAAGCTGACAAAAAAGTCCTAACACTGTGACCAGGGAATGAAGACATTTACATTTTCTTTGTTGCTTATTTTTTTCTCAGAATCACAGCACGGTATGGGTTGGAAGGGACCTTCAAAGACCATCTAGTCCAACCCCCCCGCCAAAGCAGGTTCACCTAGAGCAGGTTGCACAGGGTGGTATCCAGGTGGGTTTTTAATATCTCCAGAGAAGGAGTCTCTACCACCTCCCTGGGCAGCCTCTTCCAGTGCTCTGTCATCCTCAAAGTAAAGAAGTTTTTGTTCCCATTGAGATGGAATTTCCTGTGCTTGTTGCCCCTGTGCTCGCTGGGCACCACTGAAAAGAGTCTGGGCCCATCCTCTTGACAACTGCCCTTTCGCTACTTAAAAGCATTGATAAGATCCCATCCCAACCTTCTCTTCTCCAGGCTCTCAGGCTTTCCTCATAAGAGAGGTGCTCTATTCTCTTGATCAGCTTTGTAGCCCTCTGCTGGACCCGCTCCAACAGGTCCATGTCTCTCTCTGTCTTTCTTGAACTGGGAAGCCCAGAACTGGACACAGTACTCCAGATGTGGCCTCACCAGGGCAGAGTAGAGGGGGAGTATGACCTCCTTCAACCTGCTGGCCACACTTTTTTTAATGCACCCCAGGATACCATTGGCCTTCTTGGCCACAAGGGCACACTGCTGGCTCATGGTCATCCTGTTGTCCACCAGACTCTCAGGCATCTCTCTGCAGAGCTGCTTTCCAGTGCATGGGGTTATTTACTCCCTATGTGCAGGACACTATACTTGCCGTTGTTGAACTTCATTAGGTTCCTCTCCACTCAACACTCTAGCCTGTCCAGGTCTCGTTGAACAGCAGCACAGCCCTCTGGTGTGCCAGCCACCACTCCTGGTTTTGGGTCATTAGCAAATTTGCTGATGGTACACTCTGTCCCCTGATCCAGGTCATTGATGAATATGTTGAACAAGTCTGGACCTAGTACTGACCCCTGAGGAACACCACTAGTTATGTCCAGGCTAATTATGCTGTCACCCCGAGAGGACTGAGGACCACATTAGAAGCCCAGACATCATTTTCTTTTAAGCTTTTGCTCTGTGTTCAACCACAACAGGTTCTGCAATATGTGACACAAAATAGCTGTTTAATTCAGTCTTCTCACAGTCAGAAAATCAAACCTTCTCAAAGCCTCTGTTTGAATAGCTATGCCTGGAGATAAGCAGTGTACCATGGTGCATATGCCCTCACCAGAAACATGAAGGGATATCAACTTTCTTAACAAATTCAGCTGCTGAGAGGTACAGATATTTAATGTCGACTGGCAGATTATAACTTTAATATCCTTTTATAACAGGGAGATGTCTTGCTACAGCAACAAGCTGTTTATATAAAAAGCCCAGGCACTATCACATGGACCTATTCCCCTCACACACACCCACCAGTAACATCATAAACAGTTAAAATAGTAAATATAGTATAATTACCATGTTTCTTCAGAAAACCTACTCACAACCGTCCTATGGGAAGAGAGTCTGGCACGCATCTTAGAATAATTTTGTTCCATTTCAGAAAAAAGACTTAACAGGAAACCTTACAATATTCAATTTCAGAGAGATCAGAGTATACCAACCATCAAAGGCTGCTCTATCACTAATATTTCATAAATATATTCAGTCATTCCTTAGATCTTTAACAGGGGATCATTCAAATTTGTAATCCCAGATTTTCATCCAACAGTGCCTGAATTTATGTCATATTTGAGGTAGCATGCCAAAGTTCCCAGATTTGAATGGGAGGGGGGGTTATTATGCAATGACATAGCCTCTCTGAAAAATACCCCTGAAAATCCTGCACTACTAAGACTTCATATGTCAGTCTTTGATCCTGAGTGGAGAAAAAGAAAAATCCTGGGTTCTGTCTCTGAACAGGTTGCATTTAGAAGAATCAGCAATTGTTATACAAGTAGAGGTTTGTTTCCATTGGGAACAATTCTTGTTTATCTGTATAGATGTCATTAACTGTTTCCATACTACAGTGCCTTAATGGGCCCTAAGAGTTCAAACTATGTAAGAAAGGTACAAAAATGAGATCTGCAGAGTGATATTTGGTACCTTTAAAAATATGTTGCTTAGTAGAATGAAAGCTACATGCTTCTGACAAAGTCCTCTTGATGGGATAATGGAATAGTCCGCAACATATGAAAACGATTAAAAAGATATCTCTAGTTTTAAATTTAACTTTGAACACTTACTGAAAGAAAATTAGAGAAAATCTCTAGTCATCATATCATAATAGTGTAACTCTTCAAGTTGACATCTAAGAGGCTGTCCATCACGCTTCCTTTACAAAATAAAACACTTCTAACAACTAGGAAAACCAGAAATTTGCCATGGTATCAGTAAACTCAGACCCAGTACCAGACGGAACAATACACTTTGGAGTAACAGCTTTTGGGCATTAAATATTTATTTGTTTGTTTGTTTTAATTTCTGTGTGGTGCTGATTCTGAACTTGGTGATAGAATTGTCAATATTTGCAATACCTAGGAATTGTGCGTTGGCCTTTCAGAGTAATTTCTATGGTCATTCTTACCTTTATATATCTGGTGTTATAAAAAAGCCTCCTTTTCTGGAAGATTGACTCTGTCCATGTAGCACAGATTAAAAATCGCTATGCTGGTACAGTGAGGATTATAAAGAAGCACCTAACAGTCATTTCTGTGTTGTTTCCAATGGGAAACTGTTCATAACCAATACCAGATCCCAAACAATTTGACCAGAAATATCCTGCAAATATGGACTACATCTGCCTTTAAGGTCTAATGAATAATATGATGCATCTACTAATCACAAGCTGTTTGCCCACGGCAGGCAAGTGCTCTCAATTGTTTGGAAGGCACATGAGTGCATGTAAAGTTGGCCGAAAATTATATAGCAACACCTCTTCCTGAGCCTCTTCAGTAAAAGGCGTGCAATTCTGGTTTGGTTCAATTGACACTTAACCATCCCATGTAGCTATGGAGATTGTTTATGAGTTAAAATTACATATAAAAGGATGCAAAAGACAATTTTAATGGCCTGCCTTTGACAATTTAGTCTGGCGGCGTACATTCGCTGCTTGAAATATCATATTAATACTCTTTGTGTTTAGAGGTGGATTTTGATTGTTTTTAAACATTAACAATAAAAAGATGTGAGACTATAACGTAAATTATATTTTTCTTACTAAAATAAGTGGTCCCATACAGGTGACTAGACTAATCTGTCTGAGGCTTACAAAACTGGCATAGAGCACATATAATACAAAAGATTTTGATCATTACAAGGAAAAAAAATATATCACTTTTAGTCAGAGTATGGGACTGAATTTTATCTCAAATAATGCAATACCTCCTGCCGGCTAATTGGCCTACAGCAGAGGGCCAATTTTTTTTTGGGTAAAAGTCTAGCATGTTTGGGCTTCTTTGCTTCTTCTTTCCAAAAATACGTGTTTTGTTTCCTCATATATATGTTCCTTCTCAACACAACAGCAGATATTTCTTTCCAACCTATAATAGATGTAGTATTGTCCCTGACCCTTGGGTGTTCCAGCTGGACGCACTTGACAAGCTCCGGAAGACAAATCTATTTGAATGACCTTAGAACTTGATATGTTGAGTGTCTTAACTTCCCCATGATGCTGACAATCATGTTTTGATGGATAGGACTAATGAAACATAATTCTGTAGTTATGAAACCCCCTTGTGCTAATAGTTGGGTTTAATCTCTTTGAAGCTGGTAGGCGTAATAGCGGCTGCTTAGAATAAATGTTCAGAGATATTGAACTCTTTAATGGAAACAAATAGCTGAAACAATATGAGCCATGACCAAAATACGACTACAAGGGAAGACTGCTGTGGAAGCTAAACCATCTGTCAAAATGGCCAGTATATGGGAGAGATGGTTTGGTGGAAAGAACTATAAATTTGACCAAGGACACTATCATAGAAGCATCCCTGAAGCTATTGTAATTCTCAGGAAAAAACTATGGCAGCTTTGTAAGTTAAGCTCTAACTCTAAAGAAAAACTTAAATGTTAAAAAAAAGTTGTGGTGATCCAATAAAATATTTCCTGCTTTTTTGCTCCTGAAACCAAAATATACAAAACCATGGTAATCAATTTGATCTAATTTTAACTAATAGTTTAGCTCAAATAGATGAAACAACTAAAAAGGACAAAATTAGAAATACAAAGAGCTAATGTAAGTAGAAGACAAATGACATGATAGTATTTTGTATTTTTCACCTAGAAAATTTCTCTGCTGATAGCTAAAAATAACTGCCAAAATCATTTTTGCAATACTGTCAGAATGAAATGAAAAATAACATTACAGATTTTCAGATATAAATAACACCAAATTAACTGATCTACTATGATGCCAGCTAAGCTTAAAAACTTGCTTCCAGAAATAAAAAAATAAAAAAGAAAGAGATATCAGAACAGCTAGTAAAGACATCTATTTTACTTTAAATTCTCCCCTTGGTTATTTTTCAGTAACTTTCCAAGATTTCCCCTTTTAAACAAGCACTAAGTATAAAAAGATTTGCTTTAGTATAGAGTTATTTCACTAGCAATTTGCTAAGGCTTTTTTATTCTAATTTACCTACACTGTTAACCTTTAATTATTGAGTTACTATTCTGAATAAAAATTATAGAGGTTGTTTCCTCTGTAATTGTTTTCAAAATTCTTAAAAGATGAAATTAGTAAAGTCCATATTCATCTCTCTGTCACACAAGAATAACTGGGCCAGAATAAGGCACCACCTACCTCAAAGTCAGATTATGTTTTGGGATTCTTTCTACAAGGGTGTGGAGGTTGCTGTCTGCCATGAATAAATGAAGAAAAAGAAATATTTTTGAAGATTTCTCAGTGTTTCAGTTACAGGGAGTGGCACTGACTGGTTATGGTTCTGCATTTTAAGTTTCTTCTCTCTTTGCTGGTAAAATACCCACCTGTAAAATATGCCAAATATGCTGGTAAAATACCCACCTGCTCTATGAAAACAAATACCCACCTTGTAATATTGCTGCTTTAACCTTTGGGGGTCTGATTTTAAATGCAACAATGAAGGATTTTTTTAATTTATTTTAATTGTTATTAATTCCAAGTACTGAATAAAACGGTAGCATAAGCTGAAGACTAGACAATCAGCTCGCTGAGGAAACTCAGCCATACTTGTTTCATTAAAAGCAAAGACTTGAATATGTCCCTAGCTTTGCTTGTAGTGATAAAACAAAAATGCAACAACTCATTTACTTCAGTTTTGCACTGAATTTGTCCACAATACTTTATTGTTATGTGCCTTTCCTAGGGAGGCTTGATTGAGAGGTGGAAGCTCTGATTCACATTGAATCATAATTTTTTCAGTCTTGATTTTTGCAATGAAGTGAACATGTCCAAACACAGCAGTGGAGTTAACATTCTGACCCAACATTGATTTAAATATGTGCATCGATTCACTAGGCTTTGAAGCACACCCTAGATGAGACTCTGTGAAAGACAGACTCACTGATTTTAACAAAAGTTTAATCTAAATTAAAAAATAAATGATTAAGGATCTCGGGATCATTACCTCTGAGTTTACTGCTGTGTTTATTGAACTAAGAGCTCGTTTAGGACAGGGATATATTGTAGATCCAGACGTGTTGCTTGACACACTAAGCCCTGATCTTGCCTAGACAGAATGGCCAGGAGGAGGTTGGTGCGTGTCAGCTTCCCAGCTGATAGAAAGCCGAGCTGTATCACAAGCTGAGAGGGACTTCTATGTCCTGCACTTTAGATGCAAACTTAGATTAATGATAGACAAATCGATATAAAATGGAAGGATCTCTCACAGTTAAAAAATGCAAGTGAGGAAGTATTTCGCTCTATGACAACGTGAAAAATTCTTAAGTTCCTTTACCATAATCACAGAAAAGTGGAACAGGTCTGATCAAACAGTGAATAAAAGAAACAAAAGGCATTTTTGATTCTGCAAGAGAAGCTGAAGCACTGTGTTGAAATGAAGCAAAGGGAACAAATTTGAACTATCCAATTGTACACTTCAAGCTGCAGTTTGTGAAGCCTACAGTAATTTAACACATGTCATGGAGCACTTAGAAATGTAATAAAAATCCTGTTTATTACTAGTGCAGCTCTGGGCCAGAGCATTCATGTGAGACTCATCTGATCCTTATAGTTGATGACCTTAGAAACTATCTCCATCAGGAAGAACAAGAAGATTTATTGTTCTAGGGATTTTTATACCCTGCAATACTTTCACAGGGAGATTTTATAAAAATACGATTGCTTACTAAAGCTTAGACTCCTGTGTGTGTCTCAAAATAGTCCTTTGCAGATCTAATACTCTTTTAGAAAAATAAGATTCCACCACAAGCACAATTTCCACCTCCTTTTTCCAGAGGGTTACCTTCCTCCTGAGGAGCAGAGACAAAGAATGGATAGGGTTGGGTGACTTTACTCATAGATTTCATCACAGAAAATTCCGCTGTCAGGTAGCACAGCTCTCCCCCTTTGTTCTCAATCTCCTCTTAATTTATCTTCACAAGAGGAAGATATTTAGCCAGTATAACATGACTGAACACAAATGAAAAATCAGAAACATAGAATGGCTGGGACCTTAGCATGAAGGACTTGTAGGTAAACCTACACTGCAGAATTTGCCATCTCTCCAACTCCTTCCACTGTAAGAGTTCCTACATGGAGATAAGGAATTTAACTACATGAAGCTTCTCTTCTTCAGTATTCCAGCTTATTATTCCTTAAGCTTTTCCGTACAGTGCACCAGAACAAATACCCCAGCAGTGCAAAAGCTGTTGCAAGAGGAACTTGGGGAAATTTTCTCACAAATTCTTTTAAACTATTTCCAAAGTGTTCTCTCAGCAAACTTTTGTTTGTTAGAACTTACCCCTTAGGTAGGGATGTAAAGCATTGGTCTGAGGGTAATGGCAGCCGGTCCTCAGGTGCCCTTAGGTTTTCTCCTCAGCTGTTATTAGGGGACTTCTTTATCAGCTGGATGTTGTTGAGACAGTCATGATCTGGTCTACCATGTTAGCTAATATAATGGAGGCTAAACACAATGGGCTTTTGCACAAGCCTGCTGGACAATAATATTCCTATATCTTCTGGGGAATTGGCAAGAGTGGTTCCTGTGCAGCACAAAAGTAGGTTTTGACTGGATCAACTGATGAGCATACAGTTAAATCTCCAGAAAGCCTTGATGATCTGTTAAGATTCAAAGAGGAAAGACAGAATTGGGACAGGAAGGAAGAATGGCAGAATGTTTCAATGCCTGCGATCAAAATGGATATAAAATAATCAGTCTTTAAAGTCAGAAAAATGGAGAGTGTTATTCCTCCAGTAAAACGCACTGTATTTACTAAAGAGGAGCTAGTACCCTCAGCTTTTATTGACAAACCTAAGCCAGTTTTTGGGCAAGAGTGTAGGACAGTCTCAAGTGAGAGAAAGTCATCTTTAAAATCAGAAAAGAATTAGCAGAATTTCACCATGAAACATTATTGTAATGGTCTATATTTTCTAATATGGGCTACTATATTCCTACATTGAACACTAACAAAAATGAGACGAGGCTGGTATTCCACAAAGGTCCAGATAATACAATACACAAAGATTCATTGTTCTAGTAAAAATTTACTGTTACAAATACTAAAAGTTTTGAAAAGCAACAGGTAAGACTTTCAGCAGTATTATATGGCTTTTAGTAATTCATCTTTGATTCTACATTGACTCAATCTTAGGCTTATGAACATATACTACAAAAGGTCAAAACAACAGCCAGAAGATAAATTTCTTGAACAGAAAAAGGAAATGCAGTTACTTGTATACTGATGAATGTATTACTTGCGGTGATGAGGAGATAAAAATGTGCTTAGATGATTACAAAAAAATACTTGATCACCTCAGGCACTGTACATATTTGAGGTGTTTGTGCACGTACACTTTGGCCTGTACCTCTCAGTCTCTCCTTGTAGTTGCCAGGTGCAGCCTTTTCTTTTAAATATGCCTTACTGACAGACAGAAAAAAAACTGTTAAAGTCTTCTGAGTGAGGCAAAGACTGTTTTTCTGTAAGTTCATCACACGTATATTTCCATGGTGGAGCTGCAGAGTTAAAGAAAAACTTTTCTGAAACACTCAAAGAGCTGCACACTTCCCTAAACCAGACTATTTTAGGAAAAGAACAACAACTTTCTTAAGAGATACTGACACGCCTCTTTAACCTATACCTGTTCGTTAACCTACATTTTTACTTTTTTTTTGAAGAAAAATCAAGACTTGGCTCTCTGTCAGAATTCTATTTACATTCTACTTACAGACAGAAAAAAGTACCTCTTCCTACACCTTTACTGTTCAGTTGCTGAGGTTTTCTTTCAAACGGTATGGTTAACATTTCTATATTAGGTCACTCCTCTTCCTAAAACTGTATTTTTCAAACCTTAAGTATAGTACTTCTGCAAATGTCTATTTAACCCTTCAAGTTAATTGGTTTCTGTTGGGCTTTATGTATTGTTTTCATGGAAGCAGCTTAGTTTGGAATTTTGAAGTGTTTCTCTAAAGCTAACTTTCAGTTCCTAATCTCTCTTGATTGTTAAATATTAATTTATTGACAGACCACACTCAGTGTGTCATAATATATCTGATATTTCCTGTGCCCAGAGAACCAACAAAAACTCAGATCTAAGAACCAATGCATGCTGAGCCCTGCAGCAATTCTTTTTTATTCCATATGTGTTTATATAACTGTTGTCCCTAGCCAGGTCAGGACGCAATTACATTAAGTGCTGTATAAATATTAGCATTCACTTCATCCTTCACAAGGTTCTTGACCACAACAAAAGGTGTGAAAGATCATAAAAAAGGGTAGATTAATTGAGGACTTTGAAATGATGTCATGATGGTGGTATGCATAATTTACCGAGTAAAGGAGGCACAGTATAGATGGTCTAAGATCTATTCTAAAGGTTAGTCAATTCTTTTTTTAGCTCCTCTTTTTTTTTTTAACCATTGTCCCTCATATTAAGACTTACATCTACATCAAGTGCTATAGCATCTTACCAGATCATTTATTTCTTCTTTATGCTGTAAATATTTTAGTAGCTTCTACCATTAATCTGATTCAATTATTGCAATAAACTGTTTTTCCCACCATCCAATTAAAACCAGCTCTAGTCTCAAAAAAACAGTGTTCTTGCCAGGCAAGCATATCTAAGCCTTTGCTAAGTCTTCCAGCTTTACATGAATTCATAAAGCTTAATTAAACTTGAGACAAACATTAGTGGAAAAATAATCTTGGAGGAAAACTGAGGACCCACAGTTTCTTTTAGTCTGAAAATTAAGGCAAATGCAAAAAATTTTTCATATGTAAATAAAATATGTTGGTGCACTGTTTATTCTTATCATCTCACATTCCAGCTATCCTCTTATATATTAACTGAAAGGTCATGTAGTTTCACTGTGGCTTTGAAAGTATGTCTGCGCTCTGTTGAAACTTCCTATAACAAGACTGTACCTTTCTCAGCTGCAGTAACCCAGGGAGACTCCTTTCTTGCTTTTCTTCAGATAGCGGAACAACATTTTCACAAACAGCTGACTGAAAAGCAAAACTACACCTCACTGGCAATTGCCGTAATTAATTATTCCTTGCACAGCACATTGAACACCTCAGACTGTGCAAAGTTATCCAGAACAGGTAGGTCTCTTTAGTGTGATTTGACAGCAAACAAAGACATTCTTAGGAGCCCAAACTTTATTTGTATTAGCATGGTGCTGGCCTTGAAGCTCCTTTTTATTTTTTTCTCTTTTTATTTTTTTTAATTTCAGAATGAAAAAAAGATTCTACTCCAACTTTCATTAATCTCTTGCACTGAAAATGACAGATTACATGAGTATATCTAAAATGCAGTACTTGAAGAAAGTAAAGTATATTTTATTCTGTGTCCAAAAGATTTCAGCCTGAGAAAACTAAGGTTAGAGAATATAAATGTACAATTTCAAGCATCCTGTGAACTGTTCTAACCCTTAATCTTGAGTTTGATGAACTATTAATGCTCCCTCAATGAAGTGTTGCCAAAAGTTCAGAGTATAAAACCATCAATTTACTTGACCAGAGGGTATCTGCAGAATTTTGCTAATTTTATATATTCACTTGATGTTCACTGGATATAATAATGGGTTTTCAGGTGAGGATGATTTTATTGTATGTTTTAAAAACAAGTGGTTTCCTACCTTAAACCAGACAGCATCTGAATTTTTAAATCGGAATTCCTTGAAAACTTTTAAAACAGATAGGCATTTCTGTTATTCTCCGAATTGATCTGCAAATGCAAGTTAGCTAATCAGGCACACAAGCCTTGTCCCAGAGGAGTGACATTCATTTATGTTCAGTCAATAGTATAAATGAGCTACATAACTATTGTAATTTTAATTCACAGTTTGGATAAAAATGCAAGACAGAGCAATACTTGTTCTGTTGAGATAGTTACTTGATTTCATTCCAAATCCTGGAAATGTCTACCTGTCTCTTTCAGTGTGATTAATCATTTTAGGAAATACAAAAAAGAAGTGATGATATCTAACAAAAAAAAAATCAGAAATTTATTTTAACCATTCTGTAAGCATATTTAGATCATCATTCTTGTTTTACTTAACTTCTGATCCTAAATTTGTAATGTACTTTACTATTCTTGTACTCTTTAAATATTTGTGCTCTTAAAACACTTCTTCTTGGATTGCAAGAATAGTAACAAAGTATCATATTTATCATTACTTCCTTTTATTCCAAAAACATTCTTAATAATTGTCTATTGCTTTGACACGTCAACATGGCCTTACAGGGCCAGAAATCTGAAACTTACTGGCACTGATGGAAAGTGTGAAACTAAAGTAATATCTTTTCCAGGTGGGACAGGTAAGCTTCAACAGACTGTAGAAATGTCTGCTGGTGCCCAGCCGTGTGAAGCAACTATTAATAATCACTTCCTAGTGCTCCTGTTTCTGCTGGCCTGCTGCAATACCGACTGGAAGCTACCAGAAAGGCCCTATGAGGCTATTCTCTTCCAGCCATACGGCCTTTTCAAAAGCCCTTTGCTTCTACAAGCTTGCCTCTTCCTACCACTAAAATAATTATTTTTATGACATTAGGATCCAAACTGCATAGAGCACCAGTGAAATAACTTTTCAACTGCATCTGCTTATAGACCATAGAGAAGTGCTGACAGGGTTACTGATATCACTGCCCTTCTTGATAATATGCCTCATTCACTAGAAATAATATTTATAAGCCTGGTAATGTAGGATGGGACTGGTTGCTACAAAGCACTCTTCACTAGATCATGTATGGAGCAGAGCTGGTGTTGCTTTCTGAGGGAGCTACTTATTCTGCTTGCTTGACTGGTTGCTATGGTTCAGAGAAAGCAGCAGCTGCTCAAGGAAAAGAAGGGGGAACCTCTAACAAAAGGACATGAAACCCATTAGTCTAAAAAATTGACTAACTGTTAAGGTAGTGATATCCTGGGCATATTCCTCTGGCAAAGTTGAGAGAGGAAACAGAAAAGATGGGGGAAACTAAAGGACAGAAGCATTATTTCATTGCATTCTGATGCTAAAACTTACACTCTTGATATTATATCTCTCTGGAGCTTAAATGAAGAATCAAAACATAACTGAGAAGCAGTTTATCTTTCTATGTCCATATTGCTGATAGTAAACAAAGGTATTTGAGACAAAATTGTCATTTCCTGTTCTGAGCACTGAGGACAAGAGGTAATGGGCACAAACTTGAACATGGGAAGTTCCATCTAAACATGAGGAGGAACTTCTTTACTCTGAGAGTGGCAAAACACTGCAAGAGGCTGCCCAGAGAGGTGGTGGAGTCTCTGACTCCGGAGACATTCAAAACCCACCTGGACGCCATCCTGTGCAACCTGCTGTAGGTGAACAGCTATTTTAAAAAAATTATCTAATTTTCAAAGTGAAGCACCCAGTTATCACTGCCCAGCACAATGGTCAATAGAAGTATTTTTTATAAACAAGTCTGTAATTCTGTGATCCTGTGTGTCATACACATTCTGCCAAATAGCATGATATAACAGAAGTCTAAGGTGATTTGAAGGCTAGCGTACTTGCAACAAAATTAGTCTGTAGTTTAATAACAACATTGTCCTCTGCAGAAAAGAAAAACAACACAGAGAATTAAGATCTATAGTTGTTCTTCTCCTTTTCTTTACGCACACTTTCATTTTTTTACATGTTTTCTGTACTTTATATTTACTCTCACTGCATTATCCAGTTGCTGGTTGTGTCTTCTTGCACACTTATATCAGACGGTAGAAAAAGTGTGAGCACATTTGAGGAAGATACTTACTTAAGTG
Organism: Chionis minor; assembly: GCA_013398295.1. NCBI lineage: Eukaryota > Metazoa > Chordata > Aves > Charadriiformes > Chionidae > Chionis > Chionis minor. Next base: position 538,775 of record VZSF01008379.1, read on the forward strand.
TCTGTCAGAAAGGGAGTAGGGGGATGAGGCTTGTTCCCTTTCGCATATAGATCTGAACAAATGGGTCCAGCTGCAGCCGTAACATTTGCAAAGTATCATGAAAATCAGCAAATCTTTTGTCGTTTTTCCAAGGACCCTCTCTGAGCTGTTCTTGTTTCAGTGAATATCGGCTTTCAGTAATAGTTTTTCAGCGTATATCACTGTACTAGCCAACTAAGCTATTTTATTGGATTATCATGACCTCATCCATTCGTGTAAAACCTATGACTATTTAAAATTAAAATCTTGTTTAAAAAAAAAAAGTTTTACTTTAGTTCAAGACCTCTATATTATGTGAAAAAAAGATTTATTTCACATAACTTGAACAGACGAAGAAAAATATTCACCTGTCCTGGCCCAAAAATTTCCAGTAAACCTTAGTATTGTCTTGGATTTTTGGTTTTAAGTTGATCAAGTAAGCTAAAATCTAGTGGGTTTAGTTCTCAGTGAGGATCTTGTTCCCTTTGAGGTTTACGGTAAGATACCAGTGAAGTCAATGATAATAAAATTAGTTGCTAAAAAATCTTCTTGACCTGGAAATGAGAAAAAAGATTTTAAGGAGTCTGACCACACTGTGATGAAATCCTAGTTTTCATTGTAACTGCTCAGTTACCTCCTTTCATTCTTGTGAGAACGGTTATGAAAAATGTCAAATCAATTGTAGGGAAGCATTTGGTAATGGAAATTAGCATGCAGAAGGTGGCATAGCTGAATGGGAAAGATGCAGAAGAGAAACATTTGTTTTATCTCCTAAATGAAATAATTTGTCAGGAAATACTTTTCTGAGCCAAGTAATGCTTCAAATGGTTTTGACATTAACCCAAAGCATTTACTTTGAGGAGAAAACAATATTAAAATATTTAGAGATACTAGAAATGTTATACTAAGACAAATATCTTGAATCCTCCCCCTCTCTGTAACAGTGCACAGTGCTGTAACAGACCCTGTGAAGAAAAGAACCCAAAGGATAAGACTAAAACTTGTATGATCTAGCAAAATTTTGTAATTCACAGACTTGGAAATGCTAAAGTTACTCCTCAGCTACAACACAACGAAAATTCTGGAAGGACCATCAGAAACTCAGAAATACTGGTGATAGCAGAAGAGCAAGGCTGAGCCTCTTAGAGAGACATATTCAAATGAGTCTCAAAACCAGAACCATAAATCTAACTTCGAAGAGTGCCCTATTTTTAGTCAAAGACAAGTTACTGAGTACTTCTGTTTTTCCTTCTATTTCTTTATACCAGATGTAGTGAAAAGTGAGACTACAGCATGACCATTCACAATTATCCCTGGTTAAGAGATGAGAACCTTCTTTTTAACACCAGTCAAGACTGCCAAAATGACTTAGGAAATATAAAAGCAATCAAAGATTTCTAAAGTCAAAGGGAGTCTCTGACTTCAGTGCACTTGAAATTAGGCCCTGTTTTTGGAGTCCGCAGAAACTCTGTGTTCATAGACTTTAAGTATTACAGAACACTTGTGTTTGTTTTGTGATTCCGCATCCTTCAATGGTGCAAGGAGTTTCTGCAAATCTTACTGGGATTTTACATGGAACAAGGAAAGGACTGGAAGTTTCTTTAACTACACAATGATCATATTATTAACAGGGAACATTAAAAACATTTAATTTTTTTTTGAGTCATAAAAACATTTTTGATGCAGATAGCCACTATTCTTAGAATAGGGAAAGAGATGGAATGGGAGGTTATAGTTGATGAAATGTGAAAAAAATACTTAAAGTGAAATATTATTTAATAGTTGAAGAAGACCACCCCTGTCTTCTCTTATGGGTTAGCATCAGGAAATTACCATTGTCAAAGGAAATTTTGAGAGGCAGCAAAATTAGTTATTAACTGTTATTTTATTCAAACCCTACTACAGCCACAGAAGTTCCTTAATCTCCTTAAAATGTCTCCTCTATTTTTTTTCACTCTTCAGCAAAAGTATTCCAGCAGACAAATTCATTGTTTTAGATAGGGATTTCTCTTTACACTTAATTCAAATTGAAACTGCTATCTCATATGCAGTAAAAGTAGAGATTTTGAACCACTATTAAATGAATGCACCATGTTTTAAAATATTTTGTACAAATGCCAAATTATCTTTGTATCTGCTTACCCTATTTAATAGTGTTGCTGCCAAAAGATGTGCCAAAAGACATATAAAGCCTTAGAGAGATTGGCACGCTTGAGAGCCACATAAGTTTAAACAATCTCTTTATATCCCAAAATAAGTGGAAGTGGTATTCAGACCAGTCAAGTGCAACTTCACAGAGCAAAGAAATTGGAGTTCACTGTGGGGGAGTCCCAAGGCAGGAAGGATTATTTTGACTAATCTGGTCTAGAAAATTTTAAAATTCCATAAAGATATTCTATTAAATTACTAGTAATCTGGGAGAGGGAGAGGAAGGAATTTTTCTTGCCATTCCACGTTTAGGATGTTTTCCAGTCTTCTGACAAATTAATATGGGCAAGTTTAAAACTTATGGCCTGAATGTAACCTGCATTTAATTAAACTGGAACAAATATTTTTAAAGTCTTAGAAAGTCTAAACAATTATGGTTTTAATTTTTCTCTCCTGTCAAAGGAATCCATGTACGCTTCCTGTGCTAAATAAACAGTCACTGACTAAGGTGTTTAAGAATGAAAAACAAAAATAATAACAATAACAAAACTCTTGCCAAGTTAATTGCAAACATCCGTAGTTTGATTTGTATTTCAACTCTTCAACAAAATTTGACAAGAAAAAATACCCAAAGAACTAACTGGGGCATCCATTTATTGCTGAAATTTGCATCTCTAAACCAGTCAAAACAATTTTAAATATGATTTTTGCATTTTTAGCAAAGCAAAATATGGAGGAAAATGGCAGTAATGTCAAAGCAGTTCTTTTCAGAATGTTAAATAAATGTTTCTGAAGAGGCAAGGGGATTCAAGCATTAGAGATTTCATATTTTGTAAATACAAAAAGGAGTAAAAACAAAGCAATGGACAACAGACACCACTCACTGAAACAGGCTGGAATCCAGCTGTCTTTCCATCCAGTTGAGTACTCTAACGATTACACTATGCAATGTCATTCTTCTTCTTTTCCTGAATTAATATTTAGTTACATGAAGTAGAGACTCTTCAAAAGTAGACTGATATTTACTCATTCCAGAGTATCCTACAAGCCAAGAGTTATCGTACCCTCTTGAGATGTGGAAGAGCCAAGTTCAAGTCTTTGCTCTAAATCAAGTGTAAAGAGAGTTTTGGTCCCAGCACTTCAGCACAGCAGATAGGTACTCTTGCATTTTTACAGGCTGTGGGTGGAAGTAGCCACTGCCTCCTCCAACTTTTTTGTGAATGATATTGAAACTTGCTGGTGAATGCAGTTGTCTCTTTCCATATTTCTCTTGTTCTTCATATAAAATTTTTTATGATGCATTATATTTCATTTCATTCAGCTAAGATCTTTATTCACTGGGAAAAAAATAGGAGCTAATCAGAAAACAATTTGAAAATGTATTGCCTCAGCTTATTGCAAAATAAAATAATTACAAAGAACCATGAATAAGTACCAGCACTTTTAAGGAATTAGATAAATTGACAGATGAGTAGTGTGTGTGTGAGGAGTGGCCATTCCTGAATAAGACTGTGGCTCAAGACCACCATCACAAGGTTAGTAAGTATAATACAGTGTTAAATAAGGTGAGTTCCTAACTCACCTTAGCCTAACCTAAGCCAAGGTTTAGAGAAATTCAGTTAGCCTACCTTTTCTTCTCGAATTAGCCATACTAAGTCCATGTGCTCATCAAGTCTGCAGATGGAAATGTGCTTTAGGCAATGGGAACCATAATGAAGTTTGCTTTTCTGCATGAGCAGCATAAGGGGAAAAAAGCCTCTTAAAAAGACTAGACAGGACTTAACCTGGACAGGCAGAGGAACTAGAAAAGTCCTAGATACAGAACTAAAGAAAAAACTAGGAATTTATAGATAGACTGAACAATGTCTCAAAATTGCTATCACAGATGACTGGATCTAAGTGAGGAACTTGCAGCAGACAGACTAAAGCCTAAAAAACTGTAACTATCATTATGCCAACTAGGTGCTCCCATAGGCTACTGTCAGCAAGCTTTATCGCTGCCTCTCTTCTGTCTGCTTCCATTGCCGCTGGTCCAACATCTTTCAGGAGTGTTTAAAAAGACAGGCATAAAGGAAATTTTTTTTCATTGATCAAGTTCTTTCTCTTCTGTCTTCTCTGTGGGTGTTATTTTATAGGTGCAGAACTGTCTATGCCAAACATCTATCTAAATTTGCTTATAAAAACAATAACCACTTTACAAATTCGTTTCTCTTACAATTCTCTGAGATAATAAACAAGCCACCCTAGCAATGAAACATGCCTTTGCTCTCTTTTGACTGCTGTTCAGACTTGTTTCACAGTATGAGAACTGTTCACTCTTTCACTTATCAAGATTGTCTTTCTTTTTACTGCAAAGAGATAATAAATAGCTATATGGGGAAAAAAAAAACGCCAAACCAAACCACAAAAACTTCCCACTGAAGAAGGAAGGTTAGATGAGGCTTTAAAATAAAAAAAGCATTTAACAATGTTAACACAGACTATATAGCTTGAGATGTTGACTTTCTTGGTAACGGTTGCTATGTAAGGTAATCTGATTTGATGCCATCAACTATAATGAGTGAATATTTCAGGATTATTGCACTACATTAACAAAAGAATAATGCAGAGACTCTAAACAAACAAGTACAATGAATTTCAACAGCCAAATGAAAAGAAATATAATGGTGAGTTAAAATTACGAAAAGAGAAGAAAAAAAAAAGAAAGATGGGTCAAAAAGCAAAGATGTTAGGCACTGATTGCACTTTGGAATTTATTTCAGTAAATTCTACATAAAAACTACTATCAAATGATAGATACCAACCATAAGAAACAAACCACGATTCTGTGTTCAAGCATCTTTCCATTAACAAGGAAAAATGATTTGGTGGAAATTCACTTATCCTTTACTCACGGATTGCTTCAACAATATTTCGTTGTTCATTAGCCTGTGGATATTAGACTAACATTCTCTGCATGCAAGTTCATTGATAGTCTTTCTTTTCTCCAGCAGCTCCTTATAAATGTTCAGCAGATACTGCCTTGACTTTTACAACTTCCATTCATTCACACTTACTGTTCTATCATTTGTATACAGAACTGAGATTTAACTACATTTGACAAGGAGGCCATGATTCAAGTGTGATTTTTGTAAACATTTTTCATTTCATTCTTTTTTTAAGATCTGTATATATAGTTTGGACATGACCTAAAAGATTCTCAGAATTGGTTTTCAACCTTATTCAAAGCCATGATTACAAAGTTATAGGGGAGAAACGTCTCATGAGTAAGTTTTCTAACAAAATGTGAATGTCCTTACTTTGGCTATAATATAAAAAAGACACTCCTTAAAACTGTAATTTGATTCTACACTGCGTGATCTGGTATTCTGGTCATGCAAAAATGTGAAACTAAAATATTGACTAAAAGAAAAAAAATGATAAGAAAAACGTCTCAAATATTTTTTAGGCTTGGTTTAAAATGTTGCTGATACTTCTTGTCAGCTTCCTTTTTTAGTCACATCTTTCAGCTCTGTATATTGTCAAATTATATTTTAAACATTTTACAAATTCTCAATACTTCAGATATTTCATTTTCTGCAGTAATCTTTTTAGGGTACCTTAAGTCTAATTTTTCATCACTGTTGACTATTCACATACCAATAACTTACCTGCATGGCTCCTTTCTTTGAAATAAACAAATAAAGCTGTGGGTCTCTCTAGCTTTTCAAGCAGTAGATATTACAATGACTCTCAAATTAGCTCATTTCATGAACACTTCATGGTTTTCATATTTTGAAATGTCAGAGTAATGGAGATACTTTATTATGGGCATTGTAGTGCTTACACTTCCTGATTTAGATTGTCATTCAGAACTACAAAGTCTTCAACAGCTTCCTGTACTTATTTTCTTGGCATTTCTATCTTTCACTTCAGTCCAAATGGTTTATGTTGGCAGGAAATTTGCAAATGTCATTCCTTTCTTCTGATATTCTTCTTTATATGTATTATACCACATGCTCCAGTCCTCCTGAATCACCCTTTTTAATGGACTTTATATCTTTATATTTTAGGTATCTTTTCAGACTAAGCCAAAAGTCATTTCTATGTAATTCATCATGTTTTACTTAAAAAAAGAGAAGTAAAAATGTTCACTTTATACCTACATTTCAGCTACTGTGTTCTCATTATCCCTTCTTGTATCTGAAAAGAAACAATATTTCAAAATGCTTTGGCTCCTTTTCTTTAGGAAACCACCATGTTTTTCTTTCTACTTGTTACTTTTTCCCTCATTACCCAGTTCTGCTTTAACAACACTTACCTGCCATCAATTTCCTTCTGCCTCTTACTTCCTCATTCAGATGCAGCTCCTGTTCAATAGCTCTCAGCTTCTGCCTGTGACTGGCAGGAAAGCTTAAAGTACAGCTCTGCACCTTCTTCCCCACAGTCTCAAGAGGAGATGTCTGAACCACGTTTTCAAAAGCTCGAATCTACACTCTTTGTCATTTATACCCACATATACATTAGCTGCCTTCCCTTGCCATCTAAATTATCTTATCACTGAGCTGTCTAGGACTCTCTTTAGTGTAACAATTTCATTTCACAGCAAGTACTGCACTTTCCCTGTCAGCTCTTTAATTACAATGTCAGGCAAATTGGTGGAGGTTGAGGAGGAAACTACTATTTGTCTTCTGCTTCGAGGGTGGAGGTTGTGTGTGTTGGGAGGGGGAAGAGGAAGATAAAGGCAATGAGCTATAAAAAAAAGCCCTGCCTAAAAAAGAGGAGAAAACATTTCTTTTTCCCAACAGGACAATCTCAAAAAGAATTATTTGTGCTCTTCCCTGGAGTTCGAGACTCTTAGACCCAGGAAAGAGTCTGCATATCTCTAAAACCTTCTATAGTATCATTGATTATCCAAGTCCTGCCTATAATTTTGTTGGCATGTTTTAACTTGTCCTTGGAAGTAGGTTGTATAAACCTTCCTCTGAATACTTTCATCTAAATAAAAACTTCTCATTATTCATCTAAGTAAACACATTATAGACTCCATATTTTTCTTGTATAAAGGGCTTTACTTTTTACAGTTGTTTTTTTTCCAAATGTAAAGTCTCTGCTTATTGAATTGATACTCAAATTGGTTAACCGAGAAGGTACTGCTATTGTCCAGATCCATGATGAGTTTCAAATATTGTAGCTCTCATCTTCAGTGTAAGTGACGGAGGGATGCCAGTTTGCATTGTTGAGGACTAAAGGAGCAGAGCTACAAACCTGGAAAGGTCTGATGGTTTAGTTTTCTGTGTCACTAAGCACTGAATAAGACAATTTGAGAGTCAGATCTTTTGACCTTCCCTGGTACTTTTTTGATAATCATTCACAGACTGTGATGCTGTGCAAGACCTCAGGAAAGGGAGTTTTGCGTGTGTGAACCCTACAGAAGTTACTGGAGAAGTGATAACAGAAGGATAGACCTGTGATTACAAACTGAGCCTTTTACTATTATTGTTCCCTTGATAGATAAACAAATAAACAAACAAGCAAATGCATGCTTTACCTTGTTCTCTATAAAACATTGCTTCCATTTTTTTCCCCCTAAGGATGAGAAATTCTCTTTATTTCCTGTCTATTGATAGTGTTCATCTCTCTTCTTTTGGTGATGATACAGTGAATCATACATATTCTGAAGCAAGAACATATTCTACCAATATATGTCTCAAGAATTAGCAGTTCATGTGTGGTGTGTACGTAAGCATGCAGTTTTCAACTATTAATTATTTATTTACCTTCAGACCAGCAACAGTCTCGTGCATATGGAGGTGGGTTGACCTTGGCTAGACACGAGGTGTCCACCAAGCCACTCTATCATTCCCCCTCGTCAACTGGAGAGGGGAGAGACAAATATGACAAAAGGTTCATGGATTGTGATAAGGACAGGGAGAGATCACTCAGCAAAAACTATCACTGGTAAAACAGACTCAACTTGAGGAAAGTAATTTAATTTGTTACCTATCAAATCAGAGTAGGCTAATGAGAAATAAAATCAAATCTTGAAACACCTTCCCCCCATCCCTCCCTTCTTCCTGGGCTCAGCTTCAATCCCAAGTTCCTCTGCCTCCTCCTCCACCAAGCAGAGCAGGGGGATGAGGTGTGGGGGTTGCAGTCAGTTTATCACAAGTTGTCTCTGTCGCTCCTTTCTCCTCACACTCTTCCCCTGCTCCAGCATGGGGGCCTTCCCATGGGAGACAGGCCTCCATAAACTCCTACAACGTAGGACCTTCCCACAAGCTGCAGTTCTTCATGAACTGCTCCAGCATGGGTCCCTTCCAAGGGTTGCAATTCTTCGAGAACAGACTGCACCAGTGTGAGTCCACCACGGGCGCACAGGTCTTGCCAGGAACCTGCTCATGCGTGGGTTCTCCATGGGGTCACAGCTTCCTTCGGGCATCCCCCTACTCCAGCCAGGGCGTCCACCATGGGCTGAAGGTAGATATCTGCTCCACCTTGGACTTCTATGGGCTGCAGAGGGACAACCTGCCTCACCATGGTCTTCACCACGGGCTGCAGGGGAATCTCTGCTCCAATGCCTGGAGCACCTTGTCTGCCTCTTTCTTCGCTGACCTTGGTGTCCACAGAGTTGTTGCTCTCACATACTCTCACTCCTCTCTCTTCTGGCTGCTGTTGCACAGCAGTTTTTCTCCCTTCTTAAATATGGGGTGCTACCACCAGCACTGATGAGCTCGGACGTGGCCAGCAGCAGGTGCGTCTTGGAGCAGGCTGGCACCTGCTCTCTTGGACATGGGGTAAACTTCTAGCAGCTGTTTACAGAAACCACCTCTGCAGCCCTTGTCACACAAGCCCAATACACACACAGAGCTCATGGCCAAGATTATCAGAACCTGCTTCAGTATATTCACACAGAGATGAAAAAGCAGTAGAATATCGTTTCTATCACATGTACATATGCAGCGGTAGATATAAGGGCCATGATTAGTTGTCACTGTACTATAATACATTCCTCAACTTTAACTGGGTGAAATGGACAATAGCAGGCACATCCAAAATGATAAGTCTTTTAAACAAATAAAAAACTATACCCACCCACCCTCCCGAACCACCTCCTACTAAAGCATAGAATGCATGGTATAGGATTTATGATATGTAAAGCATCTCAATACAGCAGTACATCCCAGACATAAAAGATCACTGAAAAATAGAAACATAATACTTAAAAGACTGGCTCTGAAGTCCATGTTAGAACTTTAAGAGGCATTGAGATTCCAAAAATCTGTTGTCACAAATAGTTTAAAATGATAATTTTCCTATCTAAGCACCTCTTCAAGTTACAGTGATGTGGATAGACATCATCCAAAAATGAGAAATTCAAAAGCCCACTATCGGCCCAGCATTTTACTGCTTGCTTTAAAACCTTACAGACCTGTGTGTCGTGTGAACTTTGAACAGTATTACTGAAATGAAACAGTTGCACATTTTAGTATCTTCAAAGATACAGACATCTGGTTTTGAAAGACTAATTCTTTTAACTTCCTCTATTAGTTATTTAAAATAGTTTTTCCAGTGATACCCTTCCTTGATTTGTTGATTCTGATTTCTTGCTATTCTATAATTTTACTCCAGACACAATTTTCAGTTTTATTGTAAAGGTAATACATAATTTTAATAAAAAAGTGAGACATCTTTAAGGTCACAACAGTACCACATCAACTTATCACAACAATAATAAATTTAATATATTTTAAGGAGAAATTGAATAGGCTAAGAAGGTCAATGAATAAAATAACATTTGAAGCAAATAATACTTGACATTTGTAAGGATGTTTAATAACTTCTATGGATAATCTGAAATATGCAAGCTCAGAATCAGAGCTGATATGGTTCTTCACATCATGTATATTCTGAAAGACTTAAAAGCATATGCCAATTAGTGTGTACAGATGCCTTACTCAGTGTATGTTAATCCATAGATTTTTGATGGTCAGAGGGAGTTGGATTAAGCATTAGGACAACATGAGGGATTTCAGAGGCCTGAATTCCTTTCCATGTCCAAATACAGGTGGAACATAAGCAAACTATTTAATACCAGGTTGTCCTAGGTGAACATTTACTGACTCTCAGTAAATTAGAAGTTATCATTTCTCTCCAGAAGACCATAAATTATCCTTTTGCTTATTTGCTTATTGCTTATTTGCTTTCAGTTTGAGGCACCTAGACGCCTACAATTCCACCTTTGCACTGGGAAAGTTTAAGTGAGAAATTGGCTATTAAAAAAATAAGGTATTTCTCGGGGGTCGACTCAGTATGACAATATGTATGCACTTCGCTATAAACTATTTTGAGGAGCTTCATGCTACCTGTTAAAACTGTGTCATGTTACAAAAAAGAAGCCAAAGATCCCCGGTCAGAGGAAGCATTAGTCTAGCCTAGTGGTGAAGGTACTTTGGGAAGGAGAGGAAGAGGAGAGAAGAATTTTGGTTCTGATTCATACTTAGGAATCAATTCTACAATTTTTCCAGTGTCTATTCTACATGAAATTCATACACAGACCTTGAAAAGGGTCTGGATCCCATGGCTTTCCCTTTTTATAGTCTCACCCATCCGTTACCCAGCTAATATTTCACTGTATTTTTTTTTACTTTTTTTATTTTACGTCACTAAGAAAAATAGTTGAATATTCTTCTACAGGGAAAATAAACTCTAATCTGGTGTTACGACATTTTCCAAAATTGTAGGATACATGGTTTCAAAACCCTCAAGAGTTGAAACAGCATTGCCAGATATCAAAACCTGTGTTTATCATGAAAAGAACTGAGCACATGCTTTTCCCTGTGCTTTCAAAGCTACAAGGCACTTTTCCAGATGCCCAGTGTCTTAGGATGGTTAGTTTCCCAAAAATATTACGCATACAGATAAATTTTCCATGTAAAAAGTGACCATGTCACAAGCACACAGTTTGTGTGCTTCAGTTGTGCTAGAGTTTAGCTGCCCAGAACTGCAACAAATCACAGATTTTAAAGTTAGTAAACCTTGGTTAAATTGTACTTATTGATTAAAAATACCTACTTGCACATCTTGAAAAAGACTGGCTCATGTAAGAGAGTTTTTAGGAGACTGTCTAGAGAGGGACCAGACTTTCAGGCATAAATAAACAAGAAAATCTTGACTGTACTCTAAAGATTTACAGTGTATTTCAAGTGTTTACAGTTTCTTAGGTCTAGACCTAAGAAGGCTGCATTGGTTTGTGACCCATTTCCTTTCAAAGGGGTATCTTTTGAAGCATGCACCTCTCAGGAAGCTTCCCTAAAGTTTCAATCCTGTTATAGTCTATTGTTTCGCTTCCCTATTTCTGTAGTGTGTAGAGTACACCAAATTCTACTCCTTCATGCACAGGTAGTGTTGCAAGGATGGGTCTCACAATCAAAGATAAAGGACACCAGCCTATACAAATTTCCTCATACTCCATGACTGTGGCCCTCAGCGCATGATAACACAGTGATCGGTGACCGCCTTCCCAGAGACATGTGACTACTCTCAGCTGATCTGAATGAGTCAGCCACCTTGGAGTGTGGAGCTCTCATTCTTCAATGTATAAGTCAAACTATGTTATCGATAAATTAATGCATTTATTTCTATGCAGGCTTTTACTGCATTGTGGCTAACATTTTCAGTGAGTTTAAGCCGAGACTAAAAATATCTTCAAATTCTGTTTAACATTAAATAACCTAATGGATCTTTATTAATGGCAACTTTGCTCTACTCACCCTGTCATTGTAAGGTTGGTAGGTAGGTTAATTCATCTAAAAATATGCCTTCATTATGAAACTTTCTGGTAACTGGTGACAGGTTTTGAAATGTGGCAACTTGGTGACAAATTCCTGTACTTGACCCATTGTGTTGCTGTTAAACAAAGCACTAAGGTCAGTTGCACTTTTGAAAAGTAAGCCTATAAGGACAGAATGCTGCATTAAAGATATAAGTGAATGGAAATGGGTCTTCTATTTTGATTAGGTGTCTTATATGGACTTTGCTGGTTACCATTCATAAAAATAAGATGGAAATATTTTGGTACTGTGTAACTATGGAGCTGCACAACTATTGATCTTGGTCACTATTGGTAAAATTTTAATTAAATTATGCAAATGTGAAAGTGACTATTTTCTTGATGTTTGCCTTACAGTAGAATTTTAAAAGCTCCTATCTGATACTATCCTAATTTGGTAGCATTGAAAAAAACACTGCAAAAGGAAAAAAAATAAAAATAATGTGGCTAGTGATAATAGCTTTTGAAAATCATTAGACATGGTTTTCCTTCTATCATACCTTTCCTAAAATATTTCTAGATATCGGTACTTCATTAATGCTTATGTCTGGAGATACTTTTAATCCATCCTCTGCTTTGCTTTCTTCATACTATAGAAGGGACATAATATAGACTATTTTGAAAGCCTAAAGCAAGGAGCAACGCATTCCGTAACTCCTTTGTTTTTTTGAGAAAATGAAGCACACTTTTTTTTAGCCATGTTTCTTGTAAAGTTTTGTATAAACAAAGAACAACAGTTTGATTTAGTAACAGCCTAATGTGAGATTGTGCCTGGGGATCTGTGGTAAATGCCTATTAAATCTGTAGATCTTGATCCCAAGCCAATGGAAAGACTCCTGCAGACCTGAAAGCAATTAAGATTGGTTCTGTTATCCTTAGTATTAGGGAGCAGGGAAGTTTTTCTTCTGGGGTGTCCTTAAATCCATATCTTACTCAAAGGCAAAAAGTAAGGAAACAGCACAAGCCTGCGTGGCAGCTTTGTGCATCAAGAGCAGGGGGTGGGAAATAAGCTAGGTCATTCAGATACTCTGCTCTGTTACGGAGCAAAAGCATTATGTTACACCACTCAGTTATTGACAGTGGCTTTTTGTACACCTGCTTATATATCGACTAAATACACTGAGAATAGAGAATGTTAGTATATGTTGACCTGGTATCCTGAGGTTTAACAAGTTGAAAGTCAGCAGTTTGCCTTTGCTGTGAAGGCGTCCAGCAGAGTACTGGGTTGTACTGGCAAGAATGCAGCCAGCACGCAGAGAGGAGTGATCCCTCCCCTCCATTTGGCACTTGTGAGGGAGCACCTGGAGTGCTGTGTCCAGTCCTGGACTCCCCAGTAACAGCTGGACCATGCCATAGTGCAGTCAGTGCAGACGAGGGCCCCCAAAAGAGTGCAGAAACTGGCACGACATGTACAAGGAGGGGCAGGGAGAACTTCAGCCTCCTGATGAAGGGTGCAAGGAAGGCAGAGCGAGTCTCACCTCAGAGATGCACGGTGATAGGAGTCACAAGGCAGCAGTCACAAGTTGCAAGATGGGATTTCTAGTTAAATACAGCGACATATTTTTTCACTGTGAGGGTAAACAAACTTTGGGAAAGGTTGTCCATAGAGGTTGTGGCAAGTGGAAATATTCAAAGCTTGACTGGGCTTGGCCTTGTTCAGGCCCTAAGCAACCTGATCTATGTAGGTCCTGCTCTGGGTAGGAGGTGTGACTACAAGTCCTTTAGACGATACTCTTAGTTACTCTATGATTGTGATGAAACCAGTAGAGTAAGAGCTGAATCTGAGAGAAGGAAGAGGTATTTCCTGATCTTACCGAGCCTTTTGCTTCAAGAGAGACGAAAATGGAATAATAATCTTGTTCAAAAACTTTTCCATTGTTTCAGTAACATGCTAGGAAGTGAGTCCATCAGCTGTGTCTCTTTGTCCATAAAAGAGCTAATCCCTTATTTCACAGACCACTGTCCCATTCCACTGGGGATAGATTATCTAGATATACCAGCCACATACTAACACTAATAAGTATGTAAGGAAAATATATTCTTGGCAGTTTGAGAAAAACAATTTTAGCTCTACATCAATTAGTCAAATCTGTTTAAGCATTATCATAAATACTTACTGACTCTCCTAAATATACCTTAGAGTTCTGGTTTAGACTATGCCCAACTCTGAAGTCCAGAGCAAATGCTAATAAATTGTCAGCTTTTTTCAGTAGGACAATTTAACAGCATGCTCCTTGGGACTTGCTGTAATATTGTGTCTAAAGTACAATACTGCCTGAAGGGAGTGGCACTGGACAGTATTTTAACTCTTCCTCCCCTGCAGTCTTTTATCATTTTTCTGGAAAATAAAATATTGTGACACCTGCAGTCTGATGCCTCAAGGATTTTCTGTTAAAGAGTCAGAGAGTCTTACCTTTTCTAGTTGTAGGAAATTCCTGCATGTGTGTGTGATTTTAAATATCATACTGTGTTTTGCCCTTCATACTGTTTTCTCTAGTGTAACACAGGTAAGGAAATATTGGTACTGAATTTCATTTGTAAAGAGATCCTGTCAAGTATGCATGCTATTTAAAATCCTAAAAACTAACCTGCTGGTGACAGACCAAGATCAAATTACATAGAAAAAGTTTTCTCTGTCAACCTCAGTGCAATGCTTCGGCAAGAGGGAAAGAAATATTAATAGACCAGTTACCATTTTCATTACAATTTATATTATTGATTCCAGTAGCTTTCTTAACATAATAATGACCAATACAGTCTAAATGAAGAAAATCTTTGAAAACAAAAGGCATAGCTCATGCATATATAAGTAAATATCTACCACAAGACTTTTTTCCTTCCTATTCATGCTCATTACATTCATAACACATCTAATTGATTTGTAATTCAATACTAATGGACTTTATGAGGTCTTTTCTCACTTTCCTCAGTTTTGGGAATCTCTGCTTGGAGTATGACTATAACTGAAAGAAGTAGGCAAACTGGGTGCATCGATATACTGAATGTTAACTTTTATATCTAACGAAATATGTTGTGTGTGTGTGAATGTGTAATAAAATTTTTTTTTAAAATGTCACTGTATGCATGAATACTGGGTTTTTTGTCAAAAAAGGCTATGCAAGAACCAAAAATCAGCTACGTGGGAATGCCAAAATATCAGAAAGCATATTACATAGGAACAGCCCATTTTCTTTTCCATATATACCACATACATTCTAGAAATATGACATCCTAGAATGCTTTATAAGGTTTTTAAAATGCTAAAAGAAAGACAAGAATAACAGTCCTGCCTGTAAATCCCAATATTATAATCGCTAACATGAATCCAAATTGTACAGGGCACAAAGGACAAATAAAACTTCTTTAAATGATCCAAAGCAGCTACTTTCTTCCTCGACTTAAATTCAAAATTTAAAAACCTGATCAGACTGGAAGCTAGTTTCTGGAATCCCCTCTGTCTCACTGAATTAAGTTTCATTTTCAAACCCAGCATGGGCAACTAGTATGGGACTTTAAAATGATACAGCCATAATGTCCAAAAAAGCTCTCACTGGCCCAGATCTGTACCTAATGGGGCACCACGGAGATGTGAGGCTCTGTGGTAGACTGATTATTTTTTAAAAGAAAACTGCTTGAAACTGTTGGGGATTTAGACAGTTAGGAAACATGTTCTGGTAAGGAAATTGATATTCACAGAACAGATAAAGCAGAGAAAGTCCATATAGGTGAATACTACACTCTCTCCACCTGTGAATTGTAAGACACATTAATTTAATAGATATGCACTATATTTGCAGACAGCGTGAACATGACAATCTTATTAATACCTAAATGCCACAGAGTATGAACAAATGCTTATAATCCTTCATCTTTGACTCAATAAGGAGTATGGTTTCATTTGATTCCTTTATCAGTAAAATCAACCGCTATGGCCATTCACTGGACAGGCTTGGAAACTGCAGGAATTAAATGATTCACTATGGAATCTGCTTTCCAGCACCACATTATTACTGTCAGATTTGCACATTTGCTTTTTCTTTGGCCTTTTGTTGACTTATTTTTCTGTGCTACTCAAGTTATTTTGTTTACGAACACAGGATAAGAAAGTTTTCCAGCAGCACAAATTTAAAACGTGGTATTTATGTGTCAAATGCCCTTACCTCTTTTCTTTCTATTTCTGCAGAGAAGAAATCAGATGTGAAAATATATTGTCCTAAGATATGGGGGGGTTGGAGGGGTGGAAGGACAAAGCCACATTCCCTTAACAGTGGCAATGAATGAAATATATGACAGTTTGAGATCTTGCAGATATTATTTCCATAATCCTTTGTGGGATGTCAATAAATTATGTTTGGGTATGTGATGGACAATCTCATTGTGACAAGGGACCTAAGTTGGCATCCACCATTCTTCTATTGCTTCTGTTTGGCTTTTCTTGTGTTATTTTTGATGGTCTTACAATCTCTGCAGAGCGACCATAAAGCAAGCCTCAAGATTATGAATATGATTGTGTAACAATCAGTACAACAAACAGAGAATAAAGCAGTTGTTTTCATGGCAATCAATATTAATGAGGATAATAACATTCTATCATGGCTTTAATTTGCTATCAGGTGAATGGCAATGCTGTGGAATGGACAAATACTTCTCAAGTTATATAGTCATGTTGATAAGTGTGAAATTCAACTATTTTTGTAAAAACTAAATATATGACATACTGGACTCAACTTTTTGTAAAATCAGCAGTTTCAGTTTTTGTAAAATCAGCAGTTTCAGTGTAAAACCTGCTATTTTTTATTTTTAAATAGGAGGTTTCAAAGATTTATCAAAATAAATGCAACATTTTTCATACAAATTAAACCCAGAAGGAACTATTTTGATCACAGTCCAAATTCTCATTCAATACAAGCGTCTGATTCTTGCTCAGAAAAACCTTACAGAACTTATCTTCTATTTTGATACAGAACATGTTTTCAAAACAACCTCTTGTCCTGGACAGAAGAGTTGAGGTGATGGAGAATCCAATGCTCCTCATCTAAATTTAGTCCAAAGGGTAATATCCTTAATTGTTAATAAATATTTTTAAAATACATAAACAAAGAAGGAAAGGAAAGGAAAGGAAAGGAAAGGAAAGGAAAGGAAAGGAAAGGAAAGGAAAGGAAAGGAAAGGAGAAAAAAAGAAAAAACCCACCTTAAAATTTAATCACAGTTTGCCTTTCTTCAGTTTCTGTATCTAGCTAGCTGGAAATTTTCCAGTGGAATACATGATTTTTTTAAACTGGAAATGGCAGTTTGTCAAAATCAGAAAATTTATTTGAGGCCTATTACTTTTCTTAGGAAAGGTTTTCATGTACAGGATGGGAAGAGCTTAGAATAACCAAAACCCTGATGATTCAGAAATTTGCACTGAGTAATAGGGACACCAGTTTAAGCTTTTCATGACTTGCAATAGGGCTATAAACCATAATATGCTGTATTCCACACAGATGCATGAGACACACTAACATGTGTTCATACCTTTTTTTGAATGATATGCGAATGTCCTGTTTTTTTAATCCAAATACAAATGAAAACATAAAAATGATGAAGTTTACTCAAGTTACCCTTGCACTACTTCTGACTGTACCTTTTGTAGGCACCTTCCCACCAAAGTTTGCCATCAAATCTTTGCTTCATAACAGATCTGTAATAAACCTCTCCTTAACTGAACAGGAAGCTGTACAACAAATGCCAAGCCACTCTTAGGTTATTTCATGGATATTCAGTCCCAGCTTGACTGAGAATGAGGAAAACACTAATTTAGAATCACCATTCTTCCTTCCATCATTCAATCTTCCCCAAAGACAGAATTTCATGCACCAGGAAAAGATACACCATACAGGCAGAGGATGTGACAGAGGCGGACAATGGAAACAGTAGTTGCCTTAAGGCTCCACTTGTCCCATTCCCCAAAGTGAATGACTGGGGTTTAGACAGCTGTGCTAACAAATAGCCAACTTCCACTTGCAATATTTATTCAATATCATCCTGAAGAATGCACTACATTACTCAGAGTGGTATCTGTGGGTAAACTTGTTGTGGGAATTACTGCTACCTGTGAGACAGCTGAGTTGTGAGCTGCAGAGACATGCGGTACTCTGTGGTACCGTCCAGACAAAAAACCTGCTCTCTGTGAATATGCCATTTTTTTCACTTAGTGCTGAATTGGTTTTGTCTCTCGTGGACTGAAATGAGAAGATGGCATGACATGTTTCTCTGACATATGTATGCATCACTAACTTCCTGAAATAACAATTACACAGCTTGTCTGCACAGGGGCAACGGATGGTTCTTAAAATGCACATACATATTTTATAGCCTCATTATAGCAGACTGGCTTTATATTTCTCTTTTAAAGTCTTGTATTTTTAGTAAGGTATTTTCCCATTGTGACAGTCAATCTAACAAAATTATGATAATTGGATTTATCAACATATCATTTGTTGCCCTCTGGGTGAAATTCACATGCTCTCTAATGAACTGATAAGATATGAATGAATCACATATTTCTTATATGTGAGAGAATCAGATATTTTCCAGCAGCATAAATATATACAGTTATAATTATTATGCTTGATTTTATCTGAAATGGGGAAAGAGTTTAGGTAGAGAAAGAAAATAACTTCACGTACCATTGCATTTTAAAATGTATTATTGCAGGTATAAGACAATCAGACTTATTAAGTTCTAGCAACCTGAAGACTGGGGTTTATGAATCCAAGTACATGGTCAAAAAGGTTTTCCTGGAACATGTATCTGAATATGCTGTTATAAGATTGGCATTGCCTTGGGTGCCTTAAATCATGAGCCCACAAGAATTAGCTTGCCGTTTGGAAATTTACCTTCTGAATCACATTTTCCCAAATGCAGCATAGCAGCAATGCCTCTCCTTGGAGCAGGACCCAATTCATCAAGCACAAAAAGTCACTATATTTGCAGAGTTGCTTTCAGTTTTATTTCAAAGGTGAGATCCTATAACAAGGAAGAAGTAGTAGCTCTGCACTGCACCTGCCTGTGATGGAATTAAGACATCAGGTGAGCCAAAGCAGAGGGTTTCATCCACAGTCTGAAAGATAGCAATTTTGCTAAACAGAGTGAAAAGTGAATGAAAACAAGCCTGTTATGATGGAAGCCTATCACAATATTGGCTCGCTAACCAATGTAGTAAACATTTGTGTATTGACAACACAAAATTGAAAACTGTGAGCCAGGCTTCAAAAATCATTGCATCCACAGATCACAAATTTTAATAATGAAGAGTATTACGAATTGGTCTGTTTTCTAATTTCTCAGGGGACTTCCTTTTCATATTTTCTAATACAACACATATATGTGAATCATGCCAGTTCTTAGTCATATATATCTTGTATATATATTGTGTGGAGTGCATTGTGTCTCTCTGCATCAGGGTTTCTTTCCTCGATGATCAAACTAAAATAGCTGGCTCACTAAGGATTTTTCTGTTAACAAATTTGCATGGACACATTACACCAAAACCTTTTAGAGTAATAAGAAATTATAAAGCTGTGTTCCAGTTTGAGATTGTTATCCTAGTAACAGCAAAAAGACTATATATTTTCATAGGTATGTAAGTTGTACCCTCAGCAGCAGGACAGGTGAAGCTTAATTTCCAATATATGTCTGTCCTTTTTCACCTAAAATACATTTCTTTGCCTATTACAGTAAGTATATCTTGCCACCCTATCACCTACGAAACTTCCACAGAGCAAGGAACAGCAGTATTGGTCTGGAACAACGTACGCGTTAACTGGCTGGCCACTACGAAGCTGCAGGCTAATTTGGGCATGTTGCCTTTACCCAGCTGAGGATAAATATCCCACAGCATGACTGAGTAACCACATCATCTGGTATGCTTCCTAAGTAAAACATGTTGCATGTGGCAAAGTGACTGAAATATTAGTGGACGGACTTTTCTGTTTTAACTCAGATAACTTCATCCAAGCTGTATGTGTCATAACTGATGAACGACGATAAGAGAAGAGGGATTAAAATTGACATCTAGGTTGGTGATTTACAGCACCTCTTCTAATTCATAAGGCTGTGAAAATGATGTAGACCTCTAATAGGCTTTCTAAGTATAGATTTTCCAAGAATAACTTCAGACTTTTATCACAAGGCAAACCACAAGAAGATACTGGGCAAACAAAAGCAAGAGAAACGCCGGTAAGAAAAACTGCGTAGAAGTGGTAAACCCTTTGTCCATGTCAGATTTTCTTTAATCACAAGGAACTAACTGAGACTAACTGCACCCAGTTTTAACCATGAAGTAATCAAACTGGTACAGCTACCCAATACATTTGTAGTGATGTAGTTTCATTTTAATGACAAAACGATAAAACAATGTTTCTGCCTTGAAACTGTCATTCTCTGGCATTGATAGGCTTTGCTTGCAGATGTTCCCATCTGCAGGTATCAGGAAATGCTGCATTTGTTAAGACTCTGAAGCTTGTCTGTTCTCAGTAGGTTGACCCTCTGAATTTTGTGGGACATTAGGGCTTGGGTATTTTAGATTTTAAGGTTTGTTTCTCCATGTTAAGTTCATGATTATTGTACTGCATGTATTCTTTAAACACTATTTGTATTTGATTGCTCCTTGTTCAAGATTTTTAAAAATATCCTTTAAGTGAAGGAATTTGAAAAGATTGGTTTCTTTGGGCAGGTTCTTTAAACTTCCCTTGTCCACCCTAGGGTCAGCAGAATTAGATTTCCTTCTCCCAGTTCTCCAAAATTCTGTCAGGGCTTCATTTCTGTACTTCAGGCATGTGACCATAACGGTGAAAAATGCTCTCCATGAAAAAGCTGATAGCACAGCTGATTACTAGAGTTGAGATAGCTTTGTAGCCGCAGGTAGCCACACAGGGACTTAAGGACATCTGAAATGATAAATCACAGCTATTGCCCCAGAGTTGCCATTCGAACTGCTTTAGAGGAGAAGAGAAGCACCTACTGTTCTGCCTGCTAGAGCTGAGCTGACATAAGGCAGGTCTTGCAACACACCCCCTGTAAATGATCACGGCACCTGACATTCCCTCACACTTGCTTTTAAGATGAATAACACAGAGACCTTCTTGAGAAGCTACTTCCATTGCTGTTCTAACACTGCAAAGCTCAAAAAAGGGGCCCTCAATGTAGCTGTCTGGGACAAATTCTGCCCCTGGATACATATATCCGATTCAGACTGAGGTCAGCATTTTTTGAGTCTTAAAAGTAGATGGTGAAGGAATGTCTTATGTACCCTGAATTGAATCATCTCATGAAAAATAAATGAACAAAATTATCATCCAGGAACATTAAATTCTGCTCTTGAGGAGTACTGGGACAAGAAGAAGTCCAGCTTGCCAGCAAGTAATTGATCAGGAAAGCTTTGCTGTTGCGTGGGGTTTTTTCATTTGGTATCAGCACCTAACTGTCAGATGAACATTTTCCAAATGTAAGTGTCAATTCATGGTACTAAAAAACATTGCATAAAACATAATATTTTGTATTTTAATAAATAGCTGGGTGACACAATGTAGTGCTGCTCAATCTTAAATACTCCAAGCATTACAAATTAGTCAAATCTGAAATCCTTATTCACTCCTTCCGAGACAAAAGAAAAAAAAGATCCTGCTCCTTGGTCTTTAACTGCATCACAGGAAGAATACTGAGATTTTTTTTCTAGCAAATCCATATAGGACAGACAAAACTTTGGCTTTAAAGCCTTATTTGTGGTAATAAAAAAAGATTTTTCTTAAAAGCAAATAGGCAACACAAGTCATTAGGCACTGTCCTTATGCTTAAGTCTTACACATAGATAAAGCTGTATGTGCACGGGTTAATAAATTCTAACATTTTGAACTTTTAACTTAGTGCTCTCTGTAAGTCTGGGGATGTATATGGGAGGGAGGTATTCTTATCAGTCTAGTTCTTCACAGTTTTCAGGATGTTTCTCATATAACAAAATGAAAATCTTTTATTAGATGAAGTATTATTTTTTTTTAACAAATGTGGCAAGTGTTTTCACTTCACTTTCACTTCACTTCATATCTAGGTAAGTTTATTTGTTTAAATAGCTCCCATATACAGATGAATGATTTGAAAGGAAATAGGAAAGCTTACATGATGGGATATGGTTGCTGAGTGATGTCTGTGGGGACTGCTTAGTGTTGATAAATAAGTAAGGAATTTGTCTATCAACATTTTGCATAAATGTCAGTCATAGAACTTGTGGTTGGGTTGAGGCAGACCTGAATGACAATGTATTTCTCATTTATGTACAAGCTTTAAAGGGGAAGAATAGGGAAACAGAGAACTTATCTCAGAGCAGCATACGTTTTTTGAATGTGGGTGTCCTCCAGCAGAGTCTTCTCCAATTGCTTCCTGTGAGACTTTGCAGAATCCAAACAAAACCCAGACTAACTTATGCCCTTGGCAGGTTAGCAAAGTAATATAAATGTGTTCCATGCCTAAAATATTACATTTCAAAGAGTCCTTTACATTAAGTCTGGTATCAGATTTGTCAAGTCTATAGGCTCTTAAAAAAGAGACTGTCATTTCAGATGTGAGAGGAAGCTAGACAGAAAACGCACTAATAGCCTTTTTTAACTTTTGCACTTTTTCACACATTTAACAAATTATATGTAAGAACATGAAATTCCCAGATACCTCCACAGAGGTATCCACAGAGCTGGAACAGTAACAAGAAATAAATACTATGGGGATAGAACAGATATTTTGACAGACTATGTTTCTCCTTGTATTTATATAAAAATAGATCTTTTATATTAGAGGAATCTGAATCAGCTCACGCAAAAAAGCACACAGTGTAGCTCTGTTATCCTGTTTCACTGAACCCACTCTGGGTTAGCTCTACCTCCAAAGCAGTTAGGAGCATGCATATAGTGTTCGCAAACAGGCCCCGGTGAGTTGATAAAGTAGAGTCTGATATTATTTCAGATTAGGAGTGCCTAGAGAATTTCTTTGGTATTCAACTTTTCCCTAATTAGACAACTTAAAATAGCCTGAGATTGGTATGCATAGTAGCTATCACAACATCTTCATAGCACCGAACAGCTTCTTTGCTTTTAGGATCCCTGGTAAGCGATATATACAGGCTTATCTCTTCTCTCTTTGAAAATGCTGTAAAGCAGGGATAACTTGAGGTCGCTCTTGGTTTACATAAATACAAATGAGAGCGGAACCAGGACCAAAGGTCTTACAAGTATTGTCTACCAGACTACAAAGCCACAAAATGCATCATCGCAGAAATCAGGCACTGCTGGGCCTGAGAAGTTTCAGGAAGCTAGGCTAGAATTCCTTCTTTCATAATAGCCCAGTATAAGAAGGATTTTAAACTCTAAATGCCCCAACACTCATATTTTCTAGGTAAGTCCCATCATTTACAAACCCACGGTAGATCATCTGTCTGTGACAGTTTGAATCTAATGCTCTTGCTAGCATATAAAACTGCACAAACCGCAAAAATAGATGGTGATAACTTTGTTAGCTTAGATGTTACTTTGGTTACATTTATACATCCTAAAATCCCAATACAAATAGAGTAAGTCAAAGCTATCTTGTGTGTTAAACAGTGACGGAGGGTAATAGCAGAGAAGGTCACTACAGGAAAACTAAATACTGCAAGAAATGGTAGTGATCTTCTATCACAGGGCATCTTCCCTGTGGAGACAATAGTGGCCTACTTAGTGCCCTACTCGGTGTGGACTAGGATGAGCTTTGCATTCTTGACTTCAGTAGAACTTTAGGGAACACTGACACTGATGAAGTTAGGATGTTTATGGGGAAGGATTCCTGAAAAATCACAGTTAAAGAATTTCATATGTTATTTTATTGTGGACATCTTAAAAAATACTCTCCTTTTTATTATGCCAAACTTCAAACTCGTAACGCAGACTCGGATACACTAATTCAATAGAGAGAAAAAAGGGATACGTGGTTGTTTTTCCCTGAATTTCTACCAGTGTTTTATTTTTATTTTTTACCCCAACTTCAGTAATTCTCAGCATCTCTAACCCTGTTGTTTCATTGATTGTGATGGAATTACTGAGTCTAATAGAACAATGATATCTACTGAAAGCTTTTACTTTCATATGCGTTAACTGAAGAAAGGCCTTGGATAAGATAAACAGTATTCAGTAATAGTAACGGCTGCTTGTACTCTCATCGAATCTTAACCCAAAGTCAGACACCTAAAAAAGGTCAACATGTGCACAAATATGTACACTTCAGTTCAGTGTGCACATTTTAGTGTGGGGAAGTAGTTTGCAGAGTAACTTGAACCTTTAGGGAACAAAGGAAAACTACAGATTTAGTCTATTACAATGGCAAGGAGAATAGCTTCTTACGGTCAGATCCCACCCCCCCACCCNCTGGTTTCAATACCATGGGAAATAAGACAATAGCTTTAGGAAGTGTGCATAAGACTCAGCATTTACTGAGGATTTTACTGCTGTACCTTTTAAGAATAAGTGACAATGAATTCTAACTATATATTTTAATATCTTAAAAACTTTAGTTGATTCAGATAAGCCCTGAGCCTGAAAATACTGAAAACACTTCAATTACTCTGTTCTCTACTTAACTCTGTTAAGATACTCAGTACTTTTCTATACTCCTGTCTCTCCTGAAA
Source organism: Chionis minor (assembly GCA_013398295.1). Taxonomy (NCBI): domain Eukaryota; kingdom Metazoa; phylum Chordata; class Aves; order Charadriiformes; family Chionidae; genus Chionis; species Chionis minor. The sequence goes on from VZSF01008379.1 coordinate 563,440, forward strand.
CTCAAACAAACATCAAAGATGAAACAGGAAACCCGTGGAAGAGAGACTTACACTTCTTTTTACCTAAGTTTATTTTCAGGTTTATTACTTTTTAAAATACTTGGTCCTTCAGTTGCAGGCAACAAAATCTCCTAAGGAAATGACAAATCACATCTCTATGGAATATAATTTTTGGTACTAGAATAGTTCAATTTAAAAACAACTCCCTGATATCTGTGGATGTCTAATTATACACATATTATACTATTTCATGTCATACAGTCTTTCTCTCATTCCCAGTCGCTGTGTATATATCACTGTAAGTTTCATTCTAGATGCATTCTCCACTCTTACCTGATCAAGAATTCAGATCATCTCAGTGGAAAATTGGTAAGTGAAGGAATTATAATTTTCTTAAAATATTCCACCAGTGATTAAACATGTCAGCTAAGATAATTATAAATAGACTACTATTTTAATTTTATTTGCTTTCCTTCAGTTACTAAAAAAATATTTTCTTTCTTTTTTTTTCTCTTTTTTCAATATTCTAGACACCGTGGTAATAACTAGACACCGTGCATTGTACAAATTTGTATTACCTCTAGCTTGTATCTATTTTAGTTTTTGGAAAAAAACCCTATTCTAAACTAAGAAAAAAAAAATATTCCGATTTGAAACTTCAAAATGTGGTTGTTTCAGTTGGCATATTCAGTTGCAAGAGTCAAAAAGCCAATGGAATGTAACTGGTAACAGCTAGTTAACAAATATAACTCTGTTGAATTATTACATTTAGAGAGCTCTTATTGTATTGCTTAACCTTGCAGTGAACTAGAAGATGAATGTGGTCACTCTAAACTGGTTTAACCGGAAAATATGTTTTATACGGATGTGTCTAATGTAGTTTTGTGACAGAAGAATTGCGTAAAAATCTTAAAAACTATACAACTGTCATTTTAGAGTAATATTTTTAAATTGTTTTTTTCATTCTGCCTTTTAATTTTCATTTTTGGTTGTACTTGTCATCCTTTATTCATCATTTTAAAAGCTTTTATTTAAATGTTTCCTTTTTTTTCCCCTCCAAAGTCTTATCTTATTGTAGTTATTAAAAAAAAGAATTTTATTCAGAACTGAGGATTTTTTTAAATCTTCTCTGTACTGATTCATTCTCAACACTTACTATTTTCATGAAGCCCTGAGTGTTAACTGAGGATTTTCCCGCTGAAATCAGCCAGACAGCGCCTTTGATTTCCACAGGACAATGCCCAGCGCTCGAGCTGTGTCTGCAGAAGTTGTCCCCATGAAATGTCCCCGGGGCTGAGCTACCTCAGCCGCCTGCCCGCTTCAAACACCTCGGCGCGCCGCAGGAGCTCTTCAGTCACGTTGGTCGTTCAGCAGAAATGAGGCCTCTCCCTGGAGACAGCCAGCACATAAATGTCACGTAAACTTTCACCTGATAAGGCCTTTAATGGCAGCGCTTCGAGGGGCTTGTCCGCACCACAGGCTGCTCGTGACCCTGCTTAAGGAGCGGCGAGGAGAGCGGGTTTTCCTCAGAGCTCCCCTGAGGCCTGACACCGTGCCGCTACAGCAGCCACAATTATTAATATTGCTACACCGAGTAAAAGTACCTGGGCACTCATTTAAAAATTTCAGGTAAGATTAATCATCATCCTCAAGCTTTCCTTTGCCTGGTCTTTTACCTGTCAGTCCAGTGGTGCGTTCGCAAGCCACAGGCGCTCATCGTGTGGTGTCCTCCATGGCGGCCTGAGCCGGGTGTCTGTGGTGAGGCGCTGGCAGCAGCGGCCACCTCAGCGAGGAGAGACCAGGGGCTGCCCTGTGCGGGACACAGCCGGCTCCACAACGGATCCACCGCACATTTAAGAAAGGGCAAAATATTTAAGAAAAGCCAAAAAACACTGGATGGGGAGAGGAGGAGGGAAGAAAGAGTGAGAAACAACAGCGGGAGCCCCAAGATCAGAGGGGGCACTCCAGGCACCGGAGCAGATATTTCCCTGCATCCCACGGAGAGGACCTTCAGAATAGATAGATATCCACACTGCGTGGCCCATGGAGCACCCCACACCAGAGCAGGCGGCTGTTTCCTGAAGGGCTGCAGCCCATGGAGAGCCCACACTGGAGCAGGGACAAAGTGCGAGGAAGAAGAAGTTGCAGCGAGTAACAGATATGTAATGACCATAGGCCCCCAGCTCTTCCTGCACCGCTTGTTGGGGCAGGTAGGGAAATCTGGAGCGAAGTTGCCTCTGGGAGAGAGGGCAGGAAAGTTATTGTTTTAATGTTTGTCTCCATTTCTCACTACCCACATCTATTTTAAGTGGCAATAAATTTAGTTTTTTCCAAGCTAAGTCTCTTTTACCTGCAATAGTAAGCAGCAAGGAACCTCCCTGTCTTTGTCCTGACCCATGAGTTTTCCCACCTCATTTTCTGCCCTTCCTCACTGAAGAGGGAGGGGCTGGGTGGGAATTTGGGTGTTTACCAAGGCTAACCCACCACACAGTCCCACGTTTAAATTAGCTGGCCAGACTACTTGGGAACCTGGAATTGGAGCAATCCACACTTGTGGGGGGGTTTGTTCAGGTTTTTTGTTCATTTGTTTGGGTTTTTTTATTAGGCTTTTGGTGACTTTCTGAGAAGGATCCTGATAATGCCATCAGATGAGGCTGGCTGACAATTTTCATTCAACCCAGACACAGGATGTCTATAAGGGCACCTCAAATGACTGCAGGTGAGTATAGGAGTTTGTGTGAGATTCAGGATGTGTCTAGGGGTATTCTAAGCACCAGCATAGACAGGCTGCCAGAGATGGCCTTGGAAATGGATCAAAGCAAGCATGGAGACATGCTTACTCCAAGAAAGGAGTCTAGGGATTGTAGAGACCAAAAGCAATGCAGTTCCTACAGTATTCTCTGAAGTTTTCTGAAAATTGGCTGAAGCAATGTTTTCCTTATTTCATTTTAGGTGCCAAGAACAAACTCATGATTATTTTGGCTCTCCTATATTAAGGACTATCTGACCATGATGACTGGACAAATATGGTTAGGTAAAGGACTTTCAGGAGAGATAACTGCTGGCTTGTAGTCAGCAATATTCAATACGCATTTTTGCCAATAGCTCAAATTGTTCAGGACAAGAGGATCAGAGAAAGAAAGAAAAGTGAGAAGAGCTTAGCTGTGGACAGATTAAACCTGGAACTAACCTCAGCAAGCTCCTGAGGGAGTAAGCTCATACTTTATGTAATGCTATTTCTGTGTCATTTTTTGATCTGTTTGGCTTGGACACGTGTTACTGAGACAACGTGTTAATTTGAAAGCTGTCTAAGCTGAAACATGACCTAGCTGACCATAAGAGTGACAGAGACAAATACATTTGTGAAATTGCTGCTAGAGATGCTTTCCCTTCTATCTGGTTAATCTCTGAAGGTATGACAGAGAGAGCCTGTGACCAAGCTAAACTTCTGAGTAGGCTTACCTGCTGCTTGGTGATATTATTAATAAATCAACCCAGAGGTAAATAAAGGTTTGCTTCATTAGGCTTATTGGACACACTTCTGACAGAGATACCAAATGTTGTCATACAACAGTGACTATGAGTAGAAAGAGGAATTCTCAATATAAAGACAGTACCAAGCTTATCAAACTGCAGTTTGGCCAGCTTCCCAGAAGATTCCCAACAGCTCAGACTGTGCCCCTGAGAAGTTAGCTTTCTTAGGATCAGGAATGGAATACAAGTGGACTGAAAAAATGGCTGAAATCAGGCTGGACCTGTAGAGAAACCAGAAACCGAACAGATGTGACTCAGTTAGAAACTTGCTGAGCCAGAAAGATATTAAGGTTCTGGGCAACGTGTTTTTGGTGACCCGGCTACAGCAAGGGGGTTGAACAAGATGATCTCCAGAGGTGCTTTCCAACCTCAACCAGTCTGTCATTCAGTGAGAATACAAGTGTTTTATCTGACCTGGAAAAATGACCTTACCAAGTTAGTTTGACTGAGATTGCTTTGAAATACGTTTCTAATCTAGTCATAGACCAGGCCAGTTTGTATCTGGGAAGCTCTCTAAATTGTGTGGGAATATGAACACCACCTTGTTTCTTTCCAGGCCACACCATTTCAAACTGGATTGAAAAGTTTGAAGAAATAAAGCATGATAAATTCTGGTAAAACAGATTGAAATGGTGTGATGGCAGAGGAACCAACTAATCAATGTCAATTTTTTTTTTATTTTTTTTTTGTCTTCTCCCTTATCGATGTTTTTCTATGCTTTTGCATGCTGGATAAGGTAAAGGTGGTACCTTTTTCTAAGTGATGCCAATGACTGAGGTCATCCATGTCAATAAGCAGGAGAGGGGAACAAGCTGTGGTAGGTAACAGCTGTTATCATTTATGGAGGAGGCTAGAGTCAAAGACAACAAAAGCTGGTAGTAACACTGGACAGAAAAACTTACTGTGATTGACGGGTGTCATCTTAGGTTCACATGCAGGTAGTTGCTAATTATTTTGGTCACCTGACCACTGTGCTGGAGCTTTTTGTGATTTCAGAGCAGGAGCCCCAATAGATGAGCATGCTGCCCAATACAGGCTGAGAGGAAGGCAGATGCTGTGCTCACCTTCTAGGTGGTTCTCCACTTGTCATTGCAGTGGTAAATTGGGATCTGGCTCCCATCAGGGCTGTAGCTTCTTGACTGCGTAGCACAGGGCATACCTCTGAGGTATGGAGGTAAGGTGTCCCCCCCTCAGGGGGAGCTGCCAGCCAAGAATTAGCATATGGATGGTATTACAGGGTTTCTGAAGAGGTTCCCTGGGTATGAAGGAAAGCTGGTGGCAGGGTACAGATGTGCAGGCTGTGCTGGGAGCCTCTGAGGTAAGTGGTGGCAGATTCCAGGTACAAGTGCTCGTTAAGGATTGGGGGCATTCAGGGTTTTTGCCCTTCCCAATCAAAACCAGACAGGGTTCTTTCCTGATGCCCTGGAAGAGTGATACTGTTGTACACCACCTCACTGACAATGTGGATGGGGCAATGATGGAAAAGAGGTGCCAAGAGTGATCTTACAGCGCCTCGCTTGCAGTCCAGGCTAGATTCTCCTGAAATCAGATGGAGAACTTCCAGGTATTTCAGATGTAAATCATCAAGCACTAATTCAGCTTTTGTTATTCAAGGCAGCTAGGAAGTATTAAATCAGAAGAGTTCAAATATATGTTATGCTGCCCTGACAGTTTAGATGTTCCAGACAGAGGACTACCTTAAAAATGGGGATTTGGGGATCCTGTTTCTTGAAAAGGAATGAGTAATAGCCCCAATGGTTGCATTTAAATGACTTTGAGAGTGGGAGTGTTCATTAGCTCAGCCATAGACCTGATATTTCTCTACTTACAGACTACTGCCAAATTACATATTTTATGAACATGAAGTGGAAAGAAGGACTTTATGACTTCCTTTTTCTATTTACTCTCCTGGCACCTTGGAATCTCACCTACTCGAGTCCTGCCCTGCAGACAATTTTCCCAGGCATTTATTACATTAATTTCTTTAAATATTTTCAATATCTTTATATTTATATTTTGAAAAACAGATTGAATTTTCTGATGCATTCCTGTCGATGTTGCCTAAAATATTCAGTCTTTGAATTCATACTGAACTCATATCAGTCCCCAAGACTCTCAGAATGATAGTGAATGCACTTGTAACTTTTTTTTTTCAATTATCTTCTAGCTATATCAATTATGTTTTGGTGCATTTCCATTACTTTCCTGATGCTACAGCATCAGTCCACCTATTAACATAAGAGGAATATTCTATACTGGCTGATAACAGTGTGCCCTTAGGCTATATGTAGATATCAAACTCAATACCAGAAGCATTTTCATTTGCTTTTGGTGAGTACTGATTTTTAAATATTATGACATTATTTCATTTAATTATACTAATAGGTGAGAGTGTCCTATAATCAATACAGGGGTGCTTTGATCTTAATCATTGACCATTTTCCATAAATATGCAGCTTTTTCAGCTGTCTAGTAACAATGATAATGGGAAAGTGCAGGTGGTAGGTTTTTTTCTACGGCAAAAGGGAAATAAAAAAATTTCATATGCCTTAAAAGCATGATAAAACTGGCAGGGGGGTTAGAGTTACATCACAAAAATGTATTAATGCATTCTTAGCTACTACGTGCTATAAAGATGCCTTATAGTGCCCAAATCCCACAACAATAAATTGATTAGGAGTTAGTTTGTTTCCGTAACTAAGAAACCATATCAAAGACTCTGATGACACTGTAAAGGAGATGGGCTCCATTAGAGGTAATACAGTTATGGAGAAATATGTAGGCCCAACTGGATATTTTAGATCAAAGGAATCTGCTCACAGGTACAAAACAAGCAACTGAAGTTAGTTAGAAAATACATTTGTATCAGGCCTAATGTCGGAGATGACTGGAGCAGATGCATGTACTTTTATGGAATTACCTGCAGTGAGGGGACATGACGAGACTCTTGGTGGTAAAATGCCAGAGGAAATAACAAGGAACAGGCCTTGGGTTTTACAGACAGAAGTTGTATTCAGCCAGGCTTACTTACAAGTTAACAGAAAGGCTTACTCCAATGCTGATTAATACCTGAACTGAAATACTCTCATATGGCTTTAAAATGGGATGCATAACAGGCAACCATGTGGAAGAAATTTTTGCTGACAGAAAACTGAGGCAGTATGAGATTGTGAAAACGGACCAAGGGTGAATCCTCAAAAGTGCAATTGTCAGACTTTCAGGCACAGAAACTACTGGCCCTTGGTTAATAACTGTGGCCACCAACTTGATGTCCTGCCTCCATACAGAGGGAAGCAGGAACCAAGAAGCACCTGTAATCTCTTAATCTTATCAGTAGAATACAGGTCTCGGATTTTTTTTTTTCCCCAACCACTTGTTGTTTTTTCCTAATCTCTGTTTCCACTGGTGACTCTGTTATCATCAGAGGCTGCCTTCTACCTCTTCTTTTCTCAGTTTCTTATGCCTTTTCCAACCCCCTCCTCATTCTCTTAATCCTTCTGCCTCTCACTTCAATTCTGATCACTTCTTTAACATTCATCTTCTCCCTCCCTGAAAACTATAATCAAAACATTCAGTTTATAGAAAGAATTTCACATTGTCAGTGCAACTGCCTTGCCATAATCTCAGCCATTTTTTTTGCTTTTATCTCTTATTTTGGTCTCAGTCTTTGCACGTATTTTCTTTCTTTTTTTCCCCCAATCTAATGCTTTTTTTTTTTCTAGGATTTTGTATAATGTTTCACCTGAAAATAACACTTGAACAATAGTGGAGATGATGTGAAAATATAACTTCCAGGTTTTATTTAGATAAAAAAAAATTAGTAAATTTAGAAGTTTCTAAATTTTGTGATTTGGAGAGAGAGGAGTAGAGGAGAGTTTGTACAAAGGAAAATCAGGGTTCAAGTTTTGTCACAGATTCCAAGGCTTGAAAAAAATCTTTATTATCATCCAGTCTGACATCATCTTTGATTGCTTGACAAGAGCTGGAAGATTTTTTTTTAATTAATTGATGTTTTAACTCTCTGCTTTTTAGAAGGAAAAGCTTCAATCTGTTTTTTAAAAATGTGTGGCAGAGATGCACATGCATAAGCTGTTCCAATTCTTAATTACTCTCAGTGCTATAAAAAATACAGTGTTTTTTTCTAGTCGAAACCTGTCTATTTTAAACTCTTAAGCATAGGAATTTTTATACATTTATCTGATAAAGAACACTCTAATCAAATTCTCTTTCCCATTAAATATTTTTACATCACTATCAGCCCACCTTATGAACTTCTCTTAGATAAACTTCAGCTACGTTACTATTCTTTTGTAAAGAAAGGACTCTCCAGTCTCCTTTCCTCCTAATTTTTTTCCTTGAAAGCCTCCTCATTTTTCTCATTTTTCACGTAGCACTTTAACTACTCATATTAATATTTAAGCTCTTAAATAAATTACTTGATCTTTCAATATCTTTCAGAGGTCAATAGAAGGTATGGGGACTTCAGTCCTTGACAGATCAGGCTAGGTATTGTCAACACATTTTGGCTTATGAATTTAACCTGATTCACCCATTTTGGACAGAGAAGTTCTAGCTATGTATTACACCTGCAGAGAGCCATGTTCCCTTGTGATTTCATCTGGTTTCCGTGGGGGTAATTAAGGCGGGTTTTTTTTAAGAAAAGCCAACTCTTGCCATTGATCTAATCTCACTATGATGTTAATATTTAATTCACATAGACTCTTATCTCCTCTGTTTCACTGGTTTTGCTGCATTACTTTCAGTATTTCTAATGAGGAAATAACAGATCCTAAATTACTTCTATGAAGTAGAAGGGAAATGGATATTATATGTTTTTTTCCCCAAGGTTGCTATTTCACATCCAGCTCACGCAAAATGCAATGTTCCAGTTCTAACTCTAGTGGTGTTCTCTGGATCTGCTTTGCTGATCCTGTTACTTCACTGACCAAAGATAAATACACAACTCTCAAGTATTAAATGTATAGGATTGGGCCAAGTTTATTTTCTTTTTGATGTCATTTTGTATTTAGAAGCCAGTCCTTGCATCATCAGGTTAATCTTGAAAAACAAACAAACAAAAACAACAACAAAATTTTCCTAAAAGCTCCTAAACTTTGTGATTAATATTATAAATCTTAATTTTTTTATCCAGATCTATAATGGTTTGTATTATCTAGTCCATCTGTTATATATGCAGTTCTTAAAATCTTATACTAAATATCAGCAAAATTGTTGGTATAAATAAAGCTAGAGAGAGAAAAAGAGATACAGACAAAGCAACAAAATCACGAACTAATTAGAGAACAATTGTAACAGCTCACTAACAGATTATGGAGGAATGAACATTAATGATCTCTTACACATCATTACGATTGTTTTTATGGAGTTCTTCTCGTTGAGTAGGTTATTAATATGTTCAGGGCAAATAGCCCAAATATAATTTCTCTCTACATATACATTCCAAAGGAGGAATGGCTGGATATAAGGTACTGTGGTTGGATTGCTTTGTTACATTGACCTGAGGTGACAAAATAGTGCCTCAGAGACTACTAAAAGTCACCATAACTTAAAGTATTTTCCAGGCTTCTCAGGTGTAGACAGGGGAGATCAAACATTTCCAGCGCCTCTGGAATCAGGAAGGCAAAAGTAACTTACAGCCATTTCTACCCCTGATCCTCAAGTTCTGCATCTGAGAGAGCCTAATCTGACTCAGAGATGGTAAGCTTGGCCTGAAGACTCCAAACTTATGGCATGGCTATTCGTACCTGCATACAGATGGAGATCTCAGACACTGAAGGCTGTGCAGGAGAACCCTCCAAAGGCTGTGTAGGTGACCTCTCCACTCACACTGATATTCATAGGATTCCTTTCTTTTAATGATATCTGTTATAAAATCCTTTTTAGGAATGCATTCAGCATAAAAGGAGAAAGAAAAACATACTGGAATGCAAGTCATCTTCACCCACTTAATCAAACCTCATGTAGCTTTTGTTGTCTGTTTGTTTTTAAGGCCACTGGCTCAGATCTACTGTTAATGTTCTTTTATCAAATACTTAGAATAATCTGTAGATAGACATAAAGTTCCTCTGACACATTATAGTGCCAACAAAAGGTCACTTAGTAACAAACAGCATAAGCAATTTCTGATTATTGTTGGGGTTGAAGTGTGACAAAAATTTCTTTCTTCATACATTGTAAATCCTTAATGACTGATATTTCTTTATGTATATTTCTGTGAAAGTTTCTAGAAATAAGAGAGCTGATGAGAAATATGCAGTTACATTTTCTAGTCTTTCCAAATTTTATTAGCCCAACTGAATCACAGGAAAACATCCTTGTCGTCTTTGAATAGACTCTTTAAAGTTTAAGCAAGTCAAGTCATTGATGAACAGGATTTTTACTGTTATTCAAAGCATGATTTTAGAATAGCTAGTGAACCACCACTGCCTCCTCCTCCCCTTCCCCCCCCCCCCCCCCCC